>CAESWR010000209.1:137947-178497 GCA_903171835.1 Mullus surmuletus | reverse complement strand
ACACATAAGGCGACCGTGCAGCATGTTGTGCAATCTCCTTTTGACCATATGTGACAGTCCTAGAGTTTATGAAACATGACAATCAATGCCATGTGCTGATAAACGGGAAAAAATAAAATAAACTTGTTCTTCCATTATGGGGTGTGTTTTTACACAGTCTTGAACACTGAGGCATACATTTTATTTTTTTCTATGTTTGTTTATTGGTACATTAACTAGATGAGCCATGAAAGGAGACATTTAAGTGTTGTATCTATATTTTTCCACTTCATGGTTGGCCAACTCACAACAATGTGAGCACCGTAAAGTTTATGTTAAGTTTACGAATTACGCTTGCTTAGCAAACAGTATTTTGGACATGCTCGTAATGGATTTAGTGCATCAGTGAATCAATCAATTGTATTCTGCTTCCCATCCATGGTCTGGAGCTTCCCACGAGATTCCAGATCATCACTGGGAATTGTGGGAAATCTCTTCCTCCAGGGCCGAACCCTCGCCTTGCACAGGTTTAACTTCCTTCATTTACAGTATAGCTTCCGACTGTCCCTCTGTAACTACAGGCTTGAGTCACTGAGGTAAAATATACCTATTTGGCCAAAAATGAAAGCCTTACCATGGGAAACAGAGATGGACGGCATGACAGAAATACTCAAAATAATAGATGTTTAATTGACCGGTCTACAAAAAATGTGAATAACAATACCTTATGTGTCTGTGACTGCTGTTTGTTTCACAGTCCTCTTTTTAAAGTCTTGGTAACAACAACATGTAAACTCGAACTCGGGCCTCAGTGTTTTTAAGTCAAATCAAAGCCTCTTTTGTTTTCTTGGTATGATGATGTTGTTGACTCCAGTTGGTCTATTTTAGTCGATTTTAACATAGAAAATCAGTATCAGCCAGATGGGGGGGCAAGTGCTAAATCAAACTGCGGCATCAGACATATTTAGAAATAGAGAGGTTAAAAGTTGGACTCTCATTAAGCAACCTAGCCAAATAAACAAGGAAGTGAAAAAAATAATAAGGAAAACAAAGGGATAAAAGATGCTGCTTGAGTTCCTTGTTGACAGCAGAGTCAAACAGCTTAAGTAATGCACAACTACCCAGTGTCAAACTCCAATCACATCCTGACACCATGGAAATGCAAACCTCGTTTTCTTTTATTTCATGTTTCTTCCTTTGTCTCCTTTTCCCTCCTTTAAACTTGATCCACTTCCCTGCTGTGATTTTCTTTAATATATTTAGTAGGTTGACTTACAGGTCATCATGAAATGGATTTTTTTTAGTATCTCTCTAAGATTTAATGATTTAATGTTTGGATATTTACCTATTCTATTCAGATAGGAACTTTTAGGAAATAGGACAAACAACACAAAGCTGCAGGTGGTGTTCCTGTGTTAAAGAATATGTGTGTTAAAGATATGCGACATATTTTAAAGAATTCTTGATCAAATTTCTGCAAAAAAGAAGTTCTAATCTTTTTTTATAAATATTAAAAAGTTAGACCGGTGTGCCACTGAATAAAAAGAACAGGTCTCTTGGCAACAGTGGCAAAGTTAGAGTAAAATATACAATTATTCGGGAACATGCACCTTCCATTACTTTGCTTTGCCAGTCAAACAGTGTTTGAATGGCAGCAGTAACAGAAGCAAAGACTTTGGAGAGCAACAATTTTGTAAGCATTTATCTCTGAAATAAATTCCAAGATCAAATGCTTTCAGGTGTTGAAGAAACGATTTCCTCATGACAATTTTGGGGGATAATGATTTTATTCTATTTCTTTTTCCAACAACTTTGGATCTCTCACCAACTCTCAGCGCAAAAAATCTCTCATCTTGTCGCCGAGCCGCGAGCTGCAACGTAGGCCTCTGAGCACGACCGGCTCTCTGGCTGACAAGTGAAGCATTTTGTATGAAGCGCGCATACACAGACTCTCTCTCTCTCTCTCTCTCTCTCTCTCTCACACACACACACAGACACTCGACAACCCACAGATGCGTTCTAACAGACACACTCAGTGACACCTGCACTCACTTGCAAACAAACAAATGCAAAGGCAGATAGTGACAGGTGAGGTCATGTGTATGCACGCGTGCACACACACATGAACACACACAGTTTGCGCGACTCTCGAGTTGATCAGAGACTGTTACAGTGTCACCTCGTTCCCCAGCTCAACCCCCCGAGGAGATCGCTCTCTGCCACTGACGCCACTCTGTAGACAGCCTCACACAGCCCGTCTGCTACCACTGTGTATTTGTCTGGGGGAAGGGAGGGAAATGTTTCCTCCCTGTGGAAAAAGGATATCGCAATACTGTTCCATCAAATCTCTTGCAATGCATCAAGTGGCTGCATCCCACATGAAAAAAAAAAACAGTTCAAATATAGTTTGTGTTACTGCTTGCTTGTGAAAAAGCTGACAAAGTCAACTTCATATGATGGGGGGAAAAAAACAACACACAAAAATCTTTCCCAGAGCTGCAGTTCAAAGTGTCTAATTTTACATCTTGTTTTACAGTTTTGGCTCCGTAAACCAGAAATAATGGCTGGATGCATTTAATATTACATTGTTTCCCAGCTGAGAGGGACATAATTCTTTTCATCTCTCACAGGGCCCAGGGAAATGTGGATTCTCCGCGAAGCAACAAAGAAATAGCACAGACTTGTAGTCCCTCTGTTTTGACATCTCCAGGCAGAATGCCACAGCAGAGCTAATGGTGTGGTATGCGATAAAATGTAGGTTTATGAGGGATTAGTCGGGCGTGTGTGTGTGAAATACACGCACACATGCGCTCACGGAGGCACACGAGATTCCCCAAGTTTAGTGATGCATTAGTGGTGTTTACGACAGCTTTGAGTGGAGCTTACCCCTGCTCTGGCACTGCCCGCCCTCCCCACCGCTACCACCGCCAATGCTACACACACTCACACACTCGAGCCGCAGAGACCAGTATGACGGGGGTTTAGTTAAAGACTGGAATTCTCAGTCACAGATGGTCAGGTCACTGAGATTGGGAGGGATGGAGGTGGCGGGGGAGTGTGTTGTGAGAGACACCGTGTGTGTGGTGTTTATCCGTGTTTTTTTTTTTATTTCTTTTTTCTTTTTTGTACACACTGGGGTTACAAGGGGGAGAAGACACTGAGAGAAGGGATCTTTTTTTTTTCTTCTTCCTTCTTTTTTTTTTGTCAAAGATGCATGGAGATAAAGAGCGGGGGACGGGGTTTGGGGGGGAAGACAAAGTGGGCCAAAGATAGGAGGCAGGGATGGAAGAGTGAGAGCAACACAGAGGATGCTGAGCTGAGGAAGAAGGAAGACCAAAGGCAGTAGTGAAAAGTATATAAGGCAAACAACCAAAAAGAGAGAA
This sequence comes from Mullus surmuletus, assembly GCA_903171835.1. Classification (NCBI taxonomy): domain Eukaryota; kingdom Metazoa; phylum Chordata; class Actinopteri; order Syngnathiformes; family Mullidae; genus Mullus; species Mullus surmuletus. The sequence continues at coordinate 175,135 of CAESWR010000209.1, read as the reverse complement.
TCACAAAGTGAGACGCACATGGGGGAATAAACGTTGTTAAGTAGAATTTAATTAGCTTTTCCAGAAGACTTTACAGCATGCATTATTGATTTATTATTAAAATCCCAAATAGCCTGCATTAGCGGGGCACACAGCCATGCAATCTGACAGTGCGCGGCTGGGATCTCCAAGTACTTATAGCCTGAAGCATTTCTTAAAGCAGTTCATGCTCAAACACCACAAAGCGTCTCATTTATAGCAGCTAATTTCAGTCCGTTGAAAATATGTGGAATATTAAAAAAAAAGAAGGAAAGAAAGCGTGGGTGTATGAGCTGAAACAGTCCTGCAACAATGAATCAGTGTTTAACTCTATACTTGAGGGGCACTGGTGTGTAGGGGATTTTTTCGACCATTTATTTTTTGGTATAGCATCACGAGATTTGTATCAGATGCTGTGCATTGTCGGTCTGCTCGTAGGCCATCAACCTTTTGGGCATTAAATACCATCTCCTATCTCAAGTGACAGATTAAACACGGTATCTTTACTATGGATTTTTTTTTTCTTTCTAAAAGACGTGCAGTGTTTGATATAGGACACACACATACACACGCAAACGCACCCACAAACACACACACACACACACACACACACACACACACACTTAGCTAAGAGCTTTACAAACACTGGAATCTTCTTAAATCTATACTAATCCATTATCCTCTGGGTGCGCTGTTTCTGTCTCCCATTGGTAGGAGGGGCCAGCGACTTTGTTGTGCTGTGCTGATGTTATTTGTGTTGATATGAAGCAGTTTACTGGCAGCGTGTGTCTATATCGACACATTTGCGGCTCATGTGTGTGTATGTGTGCATTTAAGTTCCTTTAATCCCAGATTTGCAGCTAAGAAGTTGTTATTTTCTCCTTTTCTTTTTTTTTTGCAAACACACAAGAATATCCAATAAAATACATGCATTCGAACCCAAACCAGAAAATAAAAGAAACAAATTACCCTTTATGTTCCCTTCCTGTGTTTGCATGTGTGTGATTCAGACTGTATGAGTAATGAGCCAACATCTGTTTTGCTCTCTGCGACGATACACCAATCAAAGATGATTATGATGTTGACAAAGTTACCCAGCAGACAGCACTTATTCGACCTCTGCAGGAGTTGACTGGTTCTGAATGGAGGCTGTGAAAACACTTTTACTCGGGAGCTTTTGGTGTAGTTTACGTTGTCAGACTGCAATATAATTGATTTCTGAGCCTCAATAGTTAATGGACTCCAAAATAGTGCACAGAAATAATCAACCAATTGAACATTGGATACAAACATTTCATCGACAGAGAAGACCCTGGCTGTCTCTCCGCAGCAGCACAGAGAGTGAATCATCCTTGTGACATAATTCAAGACATTGTTTGGCCTCCTGTCGGCCACTGAGGCAGTTTAGATAACTCAGCTGAGGTGTTTAAGTGAATTAAAGAATGAATGGGAACACATAGGAATGCAAAATGTGATTAACTGCAAGAAGACTCTGATGCTGTTTGTGTCTACAAAGACCTGAATGGACACAAGATTAATCATAACTTTTAAAGATAATTTTAAGTAATTAGTGTATTGCCTGACTAAAACTATTCATCAATAAAATTACTAATAGATGAGAAAATAGTCGTGGAAATAATTAATACTTGTGGAACAGGGGCAATTTCAAAACAGAAATTTGTCAAATGGCTGCATTTACTTTTTTTTTGTTGTCTTATCTTTTTACAATGACATTTTCTGGTGTGATCTGCATTAAAATCATTTGTAGTCAAATTTCTGGTGCAAATGGGAAAATAACAGCAGGAGTCAGAATTCTGCTGACAAATCCATGCAGCAGGACCTCCTCTCCATGCAGAACTTGTACATATTGGGAGAAATAATTCAATCTAATAATTTTAACATCAACTAAAAATCTGAGCATTTTCTATCAACAAGTTCTAGAGCAAGCAACAGACTTTTCAATCATTTTACTTACAACCAAAGATATACATATCAAAGACCATGGATAACCTCAGGAGGACTAATGGTCTGATTCCCTCAGCTTTAGGCAGATATAATTCCAGGAACACATGGTGTTGAAGGATTGTTCGCTTATAATACCCAAGAGTCATCTAGGGATACTGTGAGCCCCTATTTATGACAATAAGCACAGAGAGCTCTTACAGTGGAGCCATTATCCTGACCTTTGGGCTGAGAGCAGCTCATAGTAATAGTATTCATAGGAATATAACAAGAAGAAAAAAAACTGCTTGAATCTCATTTTTTCTGTTTTCCCTCCCTGTCCTCTCTGAAGTTTCATTGTACCCAGTAATCCAGTCCATAATATGTGTATTTTCAACTTCATGCTTTTGTATTTTTAGTCCTCAATAGCTCTACAAGATTTGTTTTCTTCTACTTTTTTTAAGCCCTTTTCATGTTATATTGGCACTTAATGCATCCTCTTAGTTCATCCTATGTTTTGTTTTGTTTTTAAACAAACTGTCCAAGCTCCTGTTTCTGCAAGAAGGCTTTTTCCCCCATAAAAGCCGACTTCCAATTAATTGCCTGAATTCCGGAAACCGTTTTGATTTTTTGTGGATAAATGCACTGCTTTATGCACTGCAGTATTGCTTTTTCCAAATGGTATTAGGTTAACATCTACCGTTTATGTACTGAAAATGTACTTGCAATATATTTTGTTGTATTTTCAGTGTAGAACCTTTATTTTAGTAACACTATAAATTGCACTTTATATTGACAAGGATCCAAGGTCTTCTGTTTTTGAAGAACAAACCCAGCTTCATATTCTGTTGAAAAAAGCCTTCGACATGTGACTCTTTTGGGTCAGGGGAAAATAGTGTAGCCTGTGTTGTTAGACCTTCTTATTCAGAAAAGACAAATGAGTACTTACTGTGGATTTTATTTGATCATTTGTGGATGATCAAACCTGAGGCCCAACAGAAAGACGCCTACTCAAGTCTGAACCTTGATTTTTTTTGTTTTGTTTTTTTTCCTCACATAAATTGCTTGAATGTGTGCCCCATTATCTGAAACTGGAGAGGACAATCATACAATACAGGAGAGAACATAAGAAAATGTTTGGTAATGGTATAACTGCTATCCAGTTATGAAAATTCTTTGGTAATTGTCTTTCACACTTAGTTTATTTAAGGTTATCTGTTTGCCACCTGATGTTTCACCACTGGAAAAGGGTCTCATCTTTGTTTTGCTGAAACATGATGTACAATGTAAATTCTTTAATCTCTTCTTCTTTTGTTTCTATCAGGTTTTTTCACGCCGGCCTCATCCATTATTCATGTCTCTCTCTTCTTTATCTGTCTCCAACATGAACTGACTCCACTTGAGCTGTAAATAGACGATACCTCAACGTATCTGTTAACCAATATTTTCATTGTCTTGTCCTTTTGAAAAGGAGCACATTTATTTTTCCACAAACAAGAACCATCTCCTTTCTTTCATTTCATTACCTGAGATGGTATGACTGTCCTATCCACTTACACAGCAATTATTGGCTACCTGTGCCCCAATGCTATCGCTGCTTTTGCCATTAATCGGTTTCTTATGCTTATCAGTACATCTGATATTAAAGCTGAAGCAATGTGAAATCAGAGTATATCGCAGTAGCAGTATGGGAAAATAAGCTCTGTGAAAACCTCAAGAGCTGACAAAAAGGCCCTTCTGAATACAATACAAACCTAACTGAGCATGACCTTGTTGCTCTATGTTAGGAAATTGAAAATAGAATCCACTTGAACCTTTAGCACTTTCATTTCCTAACCGTATGTGGCATGTTAGATATAAGTGCAATTCCATTTGATAGACATAACTACCTTTTGAAATACATAACAACCTGGATAATTAGTGGAACCGACATCGAATGCTGTGTTGGTTGTCTGAATCTGTTTGGCTACAAACATCCATGGCTAAATTAGCTTGATTATCAGATTTGTCTGTAATGCCTATGAAATGGCTTTCAATTTCAAGGAAATACAGTTTATTTTGGTCTCTTTCCTGCACCACTCAAGTCCGCACAATAATGTTGTGGTTAGCAATATATGCTGCATATGCTATATGTTGCTATATGAGAGGCTGCGCTAGCTTGCTTTGGAATATGGCATTCAAGTGGGGTCATATGTTTACCATGATGTGATTAAGTATATCCAGAATAGAAAACAGTTATGCAGTGTATACTTAATTTTAGGGTCTACAGCTAACAAAATCATTCCAAACGTCCAGAATCCCATGACCTTCATTTGTTTTAGACGAAAGGTACACCATTAGTGGTACTGACAGCATCCCATCAATACAATGGAGCAGCTCAAGTTCCCGGAAATCATCATGACCACCGTGCTCCACACAGATGGTTCACTAACATCATAGCTTATATTGCCCTGATGGAACACACGTCCCATAGGAGGGCTGCATCAAAAAGCCCAATGAAAGTTCCAGTAGTGAGGGCTGTTGGGCCTGCTGTGAGCCAGCCACTCCAACTTGGTTGATTCTGAAACTCCTTTAAGTGAAAAGGCTGCAGCGCAAGAGAGGCCAAAATTTTCTTGAGGTTTCTGAAAGACATTTACTTTGGCTGTAAATGTTGAAGGGGAGGGGGGCACAAGTGTGTCTTTTTAGCGCAATTCAAGGATGGACCAGATGAATGGAGAAAGGTTCATTTTTCAAAAGAAGTAAACACTCATTTTGCAAAACAAGACAATTATCAGTCACTTACATTTTCTTTTGTCTGTGAGTTGGAAAAGTAATTTAGGCATCCTCACATTACGCCTTCTCCAGAGTCGGTCAAAATTTTAAGAGCAAGTGTAACTTGGCACACAGATGCACTGAGCACAATGAAAAGGGCTGTAGTGGTGCCTAAAAAATGCAGCATCCTGCAGTCTTCCAGTTATTTGATGTTTGCTTCTTTGATCTTGTTGGCTGCTCCACTAAACTAGATGGCACTCACTCGAGCTACATAAATTGTCAGAATAGGCCAGGTCCAGAAAAGTCAGGAGTTTCTGCAACAAGCTAATCGTTTTATTCTAGGGCTCTTGACCAAATAAGTATCTGCACATTTCCATGACTGTACTTGAAAGATGATTCTGCATGTTAAATCTTACTGCAGCTTGATTGTTTGTTGAAGAGCCATTAAGGCTGACCTTCTGTTACTGTTGCACAGCCTTTCCACCGGTTTGTAGTATTATGATCAGGCCATGGAGAGTTTACACTTAGGTCTCAATATTCAACAGAAAGGTTAACAATTTTGTATTTGCTTATTTATTTTATTTATCCTCCTCTTTTAGGGAAGCACACTGCTTCTTTGTATATTTATAGATATTCTGACCTTTTTTTTCCAATTTCCAAACACAAAGACAAATTAGGGAAATAAAAATGACAGCGGCAGCCCCCACTCAGCCCTTCAGGCAGGGGTAAATCCTGACTTTTAGAACAAATCCACAGTGAATAAGCCATGGTGAGAAACTGCTGCTGCGAAATTCTCCGTGGGATGAAACCTTGCCACCAAATAATCCGTCGGGAATTCCACACTCATGATGTCAGCAGGTGTTTTGCATCATCTGTCAAAGGTACAACACCTGCTGTGACATCACCGGTTGGAATAGAATCTCCACCCATGGTGAGCAGGGCAGCAGCTGCTGGGAGTCACTGCGGATTAAGAGAAGCAATTATGTGACTGCAAAGGGGACTTGTTTTCTGCATCTCACAGTGGAAAAATACTGTATGGTATGTCCTCTATTGGGAAGTTGTATCCACAGCTGGCCCAGCTGGACACAATTTATGGTGATTACATTTATTATATCTGTCAGTGTTTTGTTTTTTTGTTGTTGTTGTTCAGTTTTTTTCTGCAAATCAAATCCATTATATTATGAAATTGTCTGCAATTTTAATTATTGAACTCCTTATTTTGTTGGGTGCCAAAGGCAACATACTTTATTGCCAGCACAACATAGTTTCCAATGTGCCCCAAAATATTTAATTACATCAAAGTTCTTGTTTACAATCATTAAAAGCTATGTCAAAGAGATATATGCATTTAAATAATCCCATTTGTTCCCATAAAATGCAATGCAAAATCCATTTCAAAAAATGAACTGAGAAAAATGACAGAGAGAGAGAGAAAGAGAGTGAAAGAGAGAGAGAGAGAGAGCGAGGGAGATACAGAAGGTGGTGGTGGTTGGGGGGGGAGGGGATGCAGTTTAAAGGTCATTGTCACAATGAGGCCTACTAAAGAGTGCGGAACGTACACAGCCTGACCCAGCATAAAACCAAGGCAATTAAAGCTGAGCCACGGTTGGGGGAATTGACGTAGCACAGCGGTGGAGAGATCCAACATGGCCTTCGTCGCACAGAGTAAACAGAGACTTAGGGAGAGGCTGAGACGACTGGCAGTGAGACAGGGGAATAGGTTATGCAAATGACCCTGGCCTCCGACAGAGGGGAGTCAATGGAGTTCCTCCATGCTGACGGGAGCAGAAAGTCAACTACACAAACAAGTCGCTGGAGCTCTCTACCAAATCTCTCCTTTGCTCAGCCGCACTCTTCCTGCAGCTCAAATTGTTTAACCGAGCTCACTGTCTGCGTCCGGCTCCTGATTGTAGAGGTCTGACCCGGATAAAAGCACACTGGATAATCTGGAAATTATAACGTTGATTTCAATGTAAATCTTCCAAAACGCATATTTACCTCGATGCACTTCAAGTGTAGTGTCTCTCCCCGGAACCGCTTCTCGTCTGACCCATCTGATTCCTCTATCTTCAATTCTACTCACCTACCCTGCTTATCTTTGCCTGTAGTCTGCGGCTGACTTGAGAGAGAGCGACAGGGCGGCTGAGTATATGTGGGTATATTTTCATGCCATTCTGGTGGGAGAGACTTGGCCTGGTTTTCAAAGCCTGGTGCCAGATGGTGGGAGCAACTTGCGAGGCAAAGGAGGAGAAAAAAGAAAACAAGCTTGACTCCATAATGCCAAGACCAGATGATAAGACGTAACCCAAATCACACACTCACACACACACAGACAGCTACTTCAAAAGACCACATAAAGCGATGTACTTTCACAGGAGTTTAAGATACACCGTGGTGTATGTATGCAATTGTTGGAATATAAACACAACCATCTGCTCATTCCACTTAGAAGTTCTTACTTTAACAATATTGGCACATTGTGCGACGCATTTAGTCTTTTACTGTGTTCTGGAAGCATCTTATATGTCCCACATGTTCCATTTCGGGGTCGGGGTTGAGTGTATGCTGTTGCTGTATTGAAAACTTTCTTGTTGTGACAGTGTGCTGCAGGGTACTGAATACATTTTATTTTGGCTTCTTCACTACCTTCCTACCCTCTCAGCTATGGGACATATTTCATCTGTACTCTCTCTGGAACTTGTAGATGTTGTTATAATCTATTAAATCTATTTGGTGTGAAGTCACCCTGCAGTCTTTCTATTGCATGCAGCAAACCACTAGCAGAAACCATTCTCACCCTGGAAGATAGCAGCAGGTCTGAAGCAATATTACCCTCTTTGGCAGTCCCATATTTCAACAGCTCCCTCTTCACATAGCGAGGGCCAGAGGTTGATTTTTATTTCAATTATGTAATCCCTAATGTGTCTTTGTAGAACCTGCTTGGTCTTGTAAATGATCAGAAAAATGTCTCCCGACCTACGTCCTTCAATAGCAATTGCATTTGTCAGCTGACAAACGAATTGATGAGGCTGACTATATTAAATGAAAGAATTTAGATGCCAAATGGTTTGATGAGTTTGGCAACATACTCATGTTCAATAGCGTCATACGCTTAAAATCTCGCAAAATTAACCAGAACCCCCTGCAGTGCAATCCCATAATTCTGAATATTTGTGCCAGTGTTTTTTTGTTTTTTTTGGTGTGGATGTTTTCTTTTCAATTGCCTTCTTTCAATCATCTATGACATATGGGCAATGCAAATATATTTTTAAGGCAGTGTTTTAGAGATAGACCAAAAGCTGTTATCATCAAAACCCCAATCGATTATTTTCCATTCAATATTTTCCACTGAAATGTGAATTATGTAAATGAAAACTCAGCTGAATTCAAAAAAACGATAACTCAGTTGAATGCTGGTGTGGATTCAGGTGGCCGGCGCAAATGGATGAGCAGGTCCTTGGTGACAGAGCTGTTGTGTTAGTCAGCATATGGTGGGGTCAGACAGCTTTAGGCCGTGTTTGGACCGGGGAAGGGGTACATCTCAGGTCAGGCGGCCAAAGTACAAAGATTGTGCTGACATGACCCCCTGAACAGATTATCCTGACTTGTGTGCACCCCACACACTTCGGTGCCCAACCTCCCCCCCGTGCACATGGACACGAGGTGAGCCATTGTATTCATTGTGCTGCTCTTCAAGTCTGTCTCGGGTGTTAAGATCTACAGGATTTCAAGACCTGATGTGAACCTTTGTTTCCACAGATGACTGGAATCAGACAAATGGGATGAGCCATTGCGGTTTAAAAGTATTTTAATCCTGCTTTCTGGTTAAAACAGTTGACATTTATGTCTGTCTAAAACTGTGTGCGTTTAAAGTAGTAATTGTGTTAAGTAATCACATTAAATGCTTGCAATCTACTCTGTGCTTAAAGACTAGATGGCTTTGGATAATATACAGTAATGTTTATCTGTGAACTGTGTAAGTAGAATCTGTATGCATCAGAAAAGACAACATGAGTGTATGAGGGTGGCCTCCCCATATATAAATGTATAATAATGATGAATAGTCAATATTGAAATGCTTAACTGATTGAATATACTCCCAAATTCAAAATGCATTATGTTAGTCATTTCTTTATAAAACAAATTAATTACAGGCCAGTGTTGTCACATTGCCGTACACTGGCACTGGAGTTTAATCAATAGGTATTCAATGAATGCCACTTTTTCATCTATTCATCTATTCATACAATACATAAAATTACCCACCAGCAGTAGAACTCAACTGAACTTATCTATGACAGAAGACACCCCTGTACCGTCAATCAACTCAAGGCCGTAACTGACACGTTAAGTCTTTAAGGACTTTCTGGGGGAAGTGAGGCCAGGTCGCAATCTTCAGAGTGTAAAGCGATTACAGAAAGTGGATGACAGTGTGGCTGAGATTATATGGTGGGACGTCAGGTGGAAGATGGAGGTGGGCAAAGTATAACTGACCCACATACTTAATCAAAGATATCATGCCCATTGCTCCGGGAATGTGATTAGATTTTCCTGGAGCTGGTGAATGATAGAAAAATCAATAATTAGCTCAAGGAAAGTATAAATTCCTCACTGGTCTGGTTTGGGGTTTGCTGGATGTAGGTTTTGGGGTCACCTTAAGACAAGTCATGTTGCAGAACAGCTGGAGTGGTTTCTCAAAAATAGAACAAAATCATATAAATATTTCATTGGGTGAAAATTATTAAACAATGGTTTATTCCAACAACAACACAAAAAGGCTGAACAATGAAGTGAATGAAGGAAGGATAGAATCTGGACTCTGATACACTGATGGAGCCATGCTACCTGAACAGCGGACTGAACAAGCTGGCAAACATCCATCAAATAGCCCTGTGTGGGTGGTTGGCTCGATGAAGAGATCATTGTGAACAACTGTGCATGATTACATGGCAGGGGACACAAAACAATACCCAACTTATAGACCAGATGGAGATGACACAAGGAAAAATAATGCAGGCATGGGGGGGGGCTCAGGTAGTTTCATTCATCTGAAGGATCACAGTGAAAATATACCAATAACTTTGCCAACTATTTTTGAAGGGAGCTGTAGAACTTCCAGAAATCTTCATTTACATCTGGATCTGTGTTTCATCTTCCACATCATGGTTTTACTTTTGTAAAGCCAATCCTGCAAGAAGGATAAGCAGTAACAAGAGATGATGAAAGCTGATTTGATAATGTTAATGTTAGCGAGCATTTTGTATGGCACACTAAAGGTCAACTCATTTATTAGTGTGAAAAAAATTATCAAGTTTTTATTAGGGAGACGAGTGTATTGATCACACCAAAATACTTTTCAACAATCTGGTGTGTTTAACATATAGACTTCATTATAAAAATGTATCCTCAAAGATGCTTGTGGGAGGTTTGTTGACTTTGATCCAAGCAGGGTAATATCCTCGTGCTCTATGAAGCTGATTTCATGTTTGTTTGGCCTTACTGTAAATAGAAAGATATTTTTTGTCATCACAATCAGAAAGAAACCAATGTGCATATCCTAATATCAAAACCCTTGTTTACTCTGAAAAGCTGTTTTCATTTTCATTATTGCATAGTCATGCAGTCAGATCACAGATAACATTGCAACTGCTAATATGAGATAAATTAACAGAGAAATGATATGTTCTGCAAATTATACTGGCAAATGTGAAAGTCACACACACTCAAAGCTTTGTGCTGTGAGTTAAGGTATTACAGTATAATTGGTTACTTAGCCTAATTATATATTTCAGGTTTGAATATAAATGGGTAAAGGTCTGTAGTCAAGCAGCTCAAGTGTCTGGGACTTGGAAAAGGACTGTGAGACATGTGAAACTCGGCCGTGCTTGACTTGAGAAAGCCTCACTCATTACTGCCTCTTAAGATGATGACTGTTGCCAAAGCATTCGTGTACTTTATTATGAGTTTATGGCTTTGCCACGAGACGACTTTTAACTTCATTTCTATTCACAGTGTTCTTATGTATTGAACAAGGCAAATGAAGCAAAGCCGAGACTCTCCAGCCTCTCCTCATTTAGGTCCATATGAAAGAAGGGAGAGGAGTTGCATTTTTTTTCTGAGGCATTTGTTATTCCTCCTCTTTCTCTATTTCTCCATCTCCCTCTCTCTCGCACTCTCTCTCTCTCTTTCATTCTGTCCTTGCTATTAAAATCTGTGGGTATTTTTGTTCCCATTAAATGAATTATACCCATTACTCTCTCTGACAACTCTGCATTGAGTGTGCGCGGCCCGATTTAACATTGTTCTAATTCCTCTCACTATTATTGCAATAAAACATTCATCATAATAATTAACCATTTTGACATCTAATTTAAGCTAATTAATTTGAGAGAAATAATGCTTGTGTTATATTGAGCTCTGTGAATTGCCATGAAACTTCTTCTAATCATGAGAACAGCAATGAGCCTCGAAAGCATGTTGAAAACCTGCATTCTTTGAAATTGCGGAGGAACATGTGCAGACTTGTTATTTGGGTCACCTGTCCATTAAGAGGCAATGACAATGATCCATCCCCATAATTGTTTTGATGGGCGATGCCAGTGATAGCCAAAGGTGGCTTTTCTCCCGTGTGCCAGTGTAATGATAGGCACTTCTATGAAATACTCTATTCTTGGATTGTCACTGTATATTGTCTGGATGGGGGCAATCTAGCTTTTCAAAATCACACTATTGGTTTTTCTTCTTATTGCGTTTCTGTTATGGATCCCTCTAGGCAGCATATTGATAAACTATAATTTGTGTGGCTTTGTACTCTGTATTTGTATAAATGCTTTTCTTTTTTTGTTGTTAGGAAAGACATTAGAGCACAAACAGCAGCAGGCAGATATTGTTATTGACACACTCCTTGCTTTATGATGAGGCAAAGTCTTGCATAGAGTACGTTTTGAATTCACATATTGATTACGCCTTTGAAACTCCTTGAAAATATATAGTTTATTATGCCAGCTTGATTGTTTGCTTTTGCAACACTTGGCACCGAAGCAAGTGCCTAGTACGCTAATAAAAACCCGACTAATGAAAGCATTTCTAAAGATTTATTCCTGTGCTTCTTCGAATGGCATCTGTCCGTCTGCTTATCTATGTATTTGCAGATAAAGGAAGAATAAAGGAACTGTACGAAGAAATGATTGGCAAAGAATAACTTGTGAGGCAAAATAAGCCAAATTCTGTGACTAGTCCTTGATATGGCAGAGTATTCCAGCCAGGAAATACAATCATAGGCCCTCCAGTCACATTAGGGAGGATCATACTGGTGAATGCACATCTCCCACCATTGTCACAATACTTGATGATATTTATTGAAACATATATTATGCGGCCTTCAGACAGGTGTATTTATCATACATGATAATAGAGTGTGGAAGCAGACATTTTGTCTCAGATTCTACAAGTCATTAATTAAACTCTCCTCCAAAGAGATTTGTTAGAATGCTCTGCGGAAATGTACTAGTGATGAATACTCACGTCCAAGGCGGGAACAGATTGCCAGACTGCACATATAAATTTCTATTAAAGGTGCTTGCGAGTAAGACCTCTGGAATCCTTTTTTTGAGACATGACAAATGCAAATATTCAGAGTAGTTTTTTTAAACCACTGACTGACACTTCACACATAATACGAGAAAACAACTGGATTGCATGCAAGTAGCAAGTATGCTACATTTTTTGTGATTATAAAAAACAGATGCCATCTAGAGGCTGTTTTGGTTATGACAACAGGAAGGCATATAGCAACAATGCAAGTTAGGATGTCGCATGAGTCACAACGTTGTGTGAGTATTTATCATTTCCTCCTTTGGGTAAGACAGAGTTTTACATGTCATGTTGGAGTTTGATACATTTTCATAGGGGGCAAATGGATGTTGTCATCCTGATAGTTAAAATAGCAATGGTCATGTCAAAAACAGGAAACAGAAAAAAGTAGTTCCAAGCTAGAGACAACCATTCGCAATTGTTACTTCTTATGTTTAATTTACACATAAGAAGCACCTGATTTGTACATTTGATATCGTACTATTGTATCTTACAATACGCCCACATTGGTTTTGTTCGGTTAAAGGGGCTATATTCAATATTTTACACCTAGATGTCGCCGTGGGCAACAGCATTCCAGAGCAAAACAACTCCGGCTTTAGCCTTAGCAACTGGTAGCGCTCTCCATGCCAAACCAATATTGACTTGAGGCTTCTGTCTCTCCGTATAAGAACTTTATTTGGTGATGGAACTTGTTTTCTTGGTTGGAACAGTCTTCAGTGAGTCTCTGTCCGCCAAACGCAAAGCTAGCATCTACTCTGCCCTTTGGTTGCTTGGTCACATTCCATGTGCGTGCGTTCATATAAGAAAACAAACAAGAAAGCTTCGATTTCAACCACATAGTCAGTGCTGTCATTCCAGGCTGGCTCTACGCATGGGCAAGAGGGGGCAACGCCCCCTCAAATAAATATCTCGCCCTCTCAAATCCAAATTTTAGACGTTACGAAAGCACATTTTAATATGCCCACAAAATTAACATATCACACATTAAAAAAAGGTAGTGGAAAAATCCGCCGAAAAAGGGACGAGATACAGTATCAGCTCTGCTCTCTGCTCACAGCTTCTCTGTCCCTCCGCTATGTATTCACCTATACTATTCACAGGCTGCGCAACACACACCACACTTCCACCCTCCCTAGCACAAAGCTGTAAGATGCCGCCGCGTCCACCATGGAGGATGATGTGACGGACATCCACACGTTTGTAGAACATATCAGAGGGTCTGCATGGAGAAACTGTGCCTCCTTATTTGGGTTTAGCAGACGAATGTTGATAACAGCGACCTTTGTGTACTTCCTGTGTTGGGCGCTTCAGTGTAATGACGTACAAGAGAGAAAAACACTGGCACGCAGCCCTCACAGCGGGAGGTCAGACCCCTGAGTGCTGGCAGGTGAAAGCGCCCTATGTTAAGCAAAGGTGGGTCGATCCTGGTTAGAAAATCCTGCATTGACGCGCTAATATTAGTGTGAAAGCGGTATTAGTGACTCGTGAGTTAATTGATAATTAACAACAACAACAATGTAATGTTGAATGTAACATCTATATTTGTTCAGTCAACTTGGGCATGGATAATTTTATGAGTTTTTGTAAAGGGAAACAGGAGACTTTTAGAATGAAGTGGAGAGAAAGGTGATTTTTGAGCAGTTAAAATTGCTAACAAGAAACAAAAACAAAAAAGAAAACAAAAAAAGTTATAACATGTTCTGCTCTATATCTATTGTGTTTTATAAATTAGAATTCTTTAAATTGTTAAAATCTGGATGTTTTATTGTATTTTTGATTTTTGAATTTTTCAGTCCTCCCCCATTAAGGGATTACTTGTGGTCAGGGGGTTTGCATGCCTCAGTGGCCTTAAGAGCTATTCCTGCAGGAGCTTAGTCTTTAGGTGAGAAACCCAAGCTGGACAGGTCTGAAGGTATAGGCCTGACAAAGTGCAATCCACTCCAGGTTTGGGCAGGACACATAGATAACAACCCAATTCCATGGAGAAAACACTGTGCTATAAGCACAGAAAAAAAATGCTGGAGCATGATGTGTACGCATGATGCCCCCTTCACATTTCTGACTGCCACCTCATATATGCTGCCTGCCTAGAACCGGCCTTGCTGTCATTACAATTTGCTCTGAGGTACTTGCACCTTGGATTTGCACTGAAGTTAAATGAAAGCCCTGTTCATCTCATACCTACAAATGATCTGTGAAATTGATTTTTGAAGACTTTTTTTTAATTTCAATGTTTTTTTTTTGTATATTTGTTTGTTTTTTGACAACATGTAAGTCCACCAAACTGGCCTTGTGATAAAGGTCCTTTTATACTGAACAGTGTGACTCCCACAAGCAATTTACTATTTAATGTAATTCAAAATCCAAATGTTATTTGTTTGCGAGTATGTGTGTGTGTGTGTGCGTACATATGAGAGAAGTGCAAGATTAGAACTGAGTCACACAGATCGACACAATGAGTAATGGGGCAAGGAAGAATTATCATCTAAAGGATCAGCATTTACAAATGTGTTGTGTTTGTGTGTGTGTCTGTGTGTGTGTGTGTTTTCTGTATAGTATAGTATAATATATAAAATTAAAGAGAAGAAAAGAAAAGAAACAAACAACAAAACAACAATAAGGAATTATTGTATAACTTTTCTCCTTTTGGTTGCCTAGTCCTCATACACCCTTGGGCTGTTCTGAGATGCTCCACCTTTTCAGTTCCTACTTTCCAGTTCTATTATTGGCTTTGTACTCTCTTGAGAACTGAGATATGTGTAGAAATGTTCTCTTGTGTTTTAAGTTGATGAAGGTCTCTTTGGATTAAAACATTGTGTGCTTTGAGTATGGCTAAATTGAGACTTGGACCCTATCCCATTTTTTTTTTATCTTCTCTTCCAACACTACCAATTTTGTGAGTCGGGAGTTTAGCTCCCTTGACCATTTGAATGGAAATTTAAAACAAACAAAAAAAAACAACTGGCATTTCACACTGTCAGATCGGCAATGTCAACCGCCAGTCAGCTTGCAAACTGCAAATTTTGTAACAAATGCATGACTTTTCAAAGAGATTCGATGAACCTGTGATATGGGAATCACAAAGTCTAAAAATATGTGATTTGGTTATTCTTTACTTTTTAGTTCTGTTGCCATGCTATATTTATCGCTTATAACCCCCCCAGATAGAACATTGGTTTGTGACTCACTGATGTGACCATTTTGGTCAAACAAGGGACCTCACAGTGTTCTTCCTCCTTCATCTGTCAATGTATGCCATGCATTTCCATATGTACATCTGAAACACTAGACAAAGTATTGCATCTGAATTCTTTCAGTCAGGGTGAAAGAACAATTTACCACGCTCAAGTCGGGAGAAAAACCCTCATGTTCTCAATGCGGTGTTCTGTTGCCATTTCCAGACATTCCTTGCCATTAGTGCCAAGGAAATTGATAGGATGCACACAGAAAGGTGGGGTGGGGTGTTCACACAGGTAAGGAACAACACAACATCTATGGCTCTGTCTGCCAGACTTCCGTGGCTAACTGCATTAGTTCTGCCTCAGTCACAGTCTGAGACCCCACAGAGGAAGAAACGCAGCCGCAATGAGCAACAGAGCGGGTGATCAACTGTGTTTACACAGAGTTCATGTTCAGTGGGAGACAAATCTCTATGTACATGTGTATTCTAAATGCGTGTTTACTTTTATGATATCATCAATGCATGTGTGTGTCTGCACAGATGCATTCTTGGCGGGGTGGGAGGTACAGATGAATTCTGCACTTGTGGCTCTTTTCTTTTGTCCAAGCCACGCTACGTGCATTTGCAAAATTGGTAGCGACATGCGCCAAGATTGGTGTGACGGCACAGCGGAGGGTGTATGGCTGGTGGAGATCAAAGCTGATCAACACTTTATTGATCTCAAAGTAAACTTGTTTCAGTTTTTCACCATTTAAGCATGGGAAATTTACAAGTTTAAAGAAATACAATAAAATACAATAATACAACAAATGGATACAATAGAATAAAGGAATACCTAATTAAATGACATGATTCATGACACTCTTTCCTTGCCTGGTGTTATAAAGTGTGACTGCATTCCGGTCAAAGATATGAAGACTAGACTTAGACGTACGTCGGCACCAAACAGACGCTAAATTGCATGGTAGTTTAATGGGATGAGAGGAGCTGGTTTGATTGGCTACGATTGCAGTTGGCTGTGATCACATCCACACGGACACATCCCTCCTACTTATCTGCTGAACCAAGTGTGAACCTTGACCCTGGTTCACTAAAATAGAGTCCAATGTCTCTAGTCGGGAGATTCACATGGACCTGTGCATCATACTGTGAATGTTTTTTGCTTGTGTGTTTGTTTGTTTGTTTGTTTTTCGGTCTATTAGTATGGGACTTTGCAGCAGTACTACCTGACAGTCAGATGTTACAATGGCTGTTGCATCAAATTCATTGACTTGATGAAGAGGGCATGCTGGGTTCTGGCCAGCAGGGGGTCAGTGGCAGCTTTGTAAATGCTATGTTAATGACATAAAAGGTTGTGTATGTGTGTGTGTGTGTGTGTGTGTGTGCGCACGCGCACGCGTGTGTATGTCTGTGTGAAGGAAGCCTTGTGTCTGTCTAGTGGTGTAAACAGTGGCTAAAGATGGCTTAAGCCTTCTCAGCAAAACATCACCTGGGTGTTTCACCTTGTTTGACAAATTAAGGAGCAAATAAATAAATTGGATTGGATTGGATTGAATCTCAACGGGAAGTACTGTGAAAGCACACACACAAGAAAGGCACAAATAAATACGAAATACAGACCTCAGAGCTCATGTTTTCAGTGTATCTCGGACTGAGTTCAAGCTGAAGGAAAGATAAAGAAGCATAACTCTAATTGGATAAGATACAAAGCTTTGTATCCGTATGGAATCTTATATCAGTCCTTGTTATTTTTTATTAGCAAAGAGCAGTATGAATATCAAATATGAACTGACATATAATATTAACCTGATGATTTTCAATCAAGCAAGAATTTGCTTGAGAAAGAAACACCATTGTACAACCTCTACAATGTGTTTTTGAAGTTGAGCAGGATGTCAGAGTTGCTGATCGTGACATTAAAAATATCCACAAATTATGGAATATCAAATTCAGTATCAAGCATGTAACATAAATTGAGAGAACCAATTTAATGGTTTTCGAGGTGGCAGCTGCCCTATTGGAGCAGTACATTATGTGAAGAATACTGGGTATTATTTCAATAAGATTTTTTTTTTTCATAAATTTAGCGGTTGGCTGCCATTAAGATGTGGATAGCAGCAGTATGCTAATTATACAAATGAAAGCAGAGAAGTATGAACTATTTTGTCAGATTTTGGTGCTTAGCATTGATCAAACTCAAAAAACCCTCAATCCTAAAATCTCCATCATGCAACTTGATAGCATATTTTGTTAGACCCTCTTGACTGATTACATAATCTGGGTTATTTGTGCAGACCCACTGTCCAGATGTGAGTATCTCCTTCATTCCCTTTTTGCAGAGCATTGTGGAAGAATAGTGTCCATCAACAACACACTCCAAAATCAAGAGCTTTTTACATATCCATGGTTTTAAGTACACTTACTTTTGTTTCTCCTCCACTGTGGATTTCAGGAGACAATGTCTCATTCTGATTTGTTGGCCAACACCCCACATGAAATTAAAACTGCCCATTTTCCTCAATTTTTCCAGGAAATTATTTAAATCAACCTTGACTTAAATATGATACATGGCTGATTATAGCCCTGTGGCTGAATATTGACATTGATTTGTTTGGTGTTTTTTTTATTGATTAATTTTTTTGTTCGTTTTTTAAATTTCAATTCTCCACTGATTTTGACAAAATGGAAAAAAGTATTTTTTTAAAGCCAGATGCCGCATCCCTGCAGTGCAAAAAGGATTCTATAATACCTGCCAATTGCAGTTCAGTTTTTGTTTTTTTTAGAAAAATAAATTGCCTTCAGCTGTCACGTGGTTGATAAATAATATTTGGAATCACGTGGGTAGTATCAACGGGTTTTATGAGTAGAAGTTGAGAATAACTTACCATTATTGGGCATGTGGTGACACATATCCTCCAAAAAGTAATCAGAAAGAAAATAAAGCACAGCTTCAAATTAATACCTCATTTTAAAGCAGGTTAAAAGAACATAAGCCTCTAAACCACAAATCAAAAGATAACCTTTGACTCTGATGTGCAATTGCAACCCCTGCTTGAGAGGAGGTTGGCAATGCAGGCTAACTGTGCAGCCGATCCTTGGTCCTCGCTGGCTGCTCGGTGGATATATGGAACCCTTATGAACGTTACCACGTAAATAATTGTAGGCTTATCTGGGGGCTTTGCCCTGATCAACATGATGGTCAGGTAATGGCTAATGTTGGTAAGCTAACTTACTAACAATACTGTAGTACATATTGTATAAGTAGGGTGACCAGATGTCGGACATGTCCTCTTTTTTAAGACCTAAAAATGTGCCAGGGCGGAATTTCAAACTTGTCCGGGATTTTCGAACTACTACTCTTTTCAATGGTGCGCTTGCTCCAAGTGTCCTCTTTTTCTGTGCCCATAATGATGAGGATCTATTAATAAGCAGTCAGCTCCCACAGACAAAGAAAAACTACAAAGATGATTCACCATTAGTCCATAAAATGTTTTATTTATTTAACAAACTACTTTGCCAAACATTTGCTGGCTTTTAAAATGCAAGGATTTGCTTCTTTCCTCTCTGGGTTTTAGACTGTTGATTAATTGTTAGTCCAAACATCATTAATTGTAGCTTTGGAACCAATAGTCAGTCAAACACTAATAAATAAGTCCACATTGCTTTATGTGTTCTCTTGATGTGAGCTTTTTTTTCTTTGACCAAGTTGTCACACCTGCTAAAGTAAATCTACTTCCATCTGACTTTGGTTTGGAAGAATCATTGTCAGTCAACAAAAAAGGCGATAACTGATTAGCAAAAACTAATTCAGCCCCGAATGAGAGAGCACCCCATATGAACATGAAATCCTTCAATAGCATACAAAGGTGCAACACTGCAGAAATGCTACTGAAGTCATTAACGATTGCTGCCGCACGGGTGTGAATAACAAGACTCGCTCGCTAAATTAACAAACTCACAAATGATGCTCCAACATGAAACAGGCAGCTAACTGCCGAACCTAAAATTAGTTTAAAATTGATTGGATGTTATAATTACTTCAGGTTGAGTCCTTCAGAGAGATTGAGGATGCTCAAGTAAATCTGAGTGGAAGAGAACTGCTACCATAATTTGTACCATCTGTGGAAATGTGGCCTCTTTGAAAACTACATTGTAAATTATGCACAATCCCCTACTCATCTTTCAAGTTCATGGAGAAGTATGTTCAAATACGGACATGCACACACACTCTCACACACACTCACATACAAGCACAATCCCTGTCCTCTTTCCCAGAGCTTCTCTTCCTTTATCTAATCTGTGTTTTATTGAATATGGTAATTATAATGAAAGGCCTATCTTGCACTTGGTTTAATTTGTTTTGGTGCCTTTTTTTCTGCTCTCTTGCTCTCTCCCTCTGGTCTGTGTGTGCGTGCGCATGTGTGCTTCTGTGTGTGTGTGCGTGCGCATGGGAGAGAAATGGCATGTGTGCTAATGAGCATGTGCGCGCGTGTCTTTGAGACACTAGTCCCTATTCTGACACTCTGTGTTACATTGGGACCTTTGTAATAGGGAAATAAGACATGGCTGCTGATGTCACTGAGGTTTAACTGTGGCTCGGGGGAAGATGCGCGCACACTCACACACACAAGAAGTGTGCAAACAACGCAAGACATCAACAAAATTCTTCCAGCATCAGGCCTACGGGGGGTTCAGGGGATTAAATACAACATGTAACCTTGGAGACCCGCGTCTGTTTGGCTGAACCGTTTGGGCTCTCGGCGCTCCTCAGGGTTCTTTGTTGTCTTGGCTCTCATGTTTTGTCGATAAAACACCTCGAATTCCTGATCAGGCCTTAAAGATCGGAAAGCGCCTCTCCGATTCTGCCACCACAGTAAGGACACATTTGACGCGTCATTCTCTCTTTTCACCCTCAATTGCTGCTATTCACTCATCATGACCGAATTTATAGAGTGACAAGGTTTGTCGGTTCCTTTTCAACTCTGTGACAAAACAGATTTTGTATGTATAAATTTATATATATATATATAGATATAGATATAGATATAGATATAGATATAGACACAGAAGAAGAAAAAAAAGCACCTTGAGGCCCTTTTCTCCCACTTTAACAGAAATACAAGGAGAATCAATTCCTCCTCTCTGGCCCTATTTTTTGTACAAAACTACAATTCTTAAAAAAAAAAAAAACTCCCTTCAAAGCATCTCCTCGAGACTGAGACACTGCCAACACGGTAGCCTCCTCACCCTATTCCAGCTTGTTATATGCTTTAAGTGGCAATACAGCAAGAGCACACAGTGGGAGATGTATGGTTGCTTTATTGGGGAGTCTTTTGATATAATGACTATTTGACTGGGGTCTGGGGAGCCTTGTTTGAGAGCATTATCTTTAATGTTGAGCCGCTTCGACTCACTCCATCACCACTGATGCTGCTCGCTCTTAATAAGTCGGAGCGAGAGAATCGTATCATTTTTCACCATTTCCACTGTAACTGTAAGTCAGGGAATATGAAATCATGTTATTTTGTGTGTTCATGCGCATGCAAAACATAGAGGGAAGGAGGGTGGGTGCAGGCAGTATAATATCACAGTGTATGGCTGTGGCCTTTTGTGTAGAATTGCTGGTTCTATATTCGGAATGAAATACTACAAAACGCAATCTCAGAAGTAAACCAGTTGCACATGAGTCTCATCCCATTAATGAAAAAGGGTTGTGCGTGTGCGTATGTGTGTGTTATGTGGTTAAAGGAGTACTTAAGCTATTGAAACCTGCCCAGCTGCGGGTTCCAATTGGTTTGCCGTTCTACTTTCACCATGGCAATGCATTACAGAACACACACAATGATGTAAGGGCATGCAACAAGCAAGAAGAGCAATTGTGAGCATTTTCGACAAGTTACACGTGTGTATTTTGACTTTTCATGTGTTTGTTTCCTCCCCGTCACATTTCACTCGCACACGGCGCCTCACCTCACTGGCACCTGACAACGGAAACCCAGCCCTCTCCGTTTGTTTGTGGTTTTTGTCGTCTCTCCCTCTCTCTCTCTTAGGGCAGATGTGTCTTGTTTCCTCTTGTCTCCACATGTTACGCTGGATGAAAGTGCCACAGGGGTGTCACACAAGGGGTTTCCTATTGTGGCTGACAGTGTTAGATTTCATTTTCTCCTTCCTCTGCCACTCTCGCTCTCCTCTTCCATGTATACGTTTCCAGTAGCTGTACTGTGTCGCCGCAGACAAATATCCTGCAAAGACTGTCTGAAAGGGACACTTCTATTTCGTCCTGTACATAATCACCACAGAGGATTTCTCTCGGAGTATTTGAAGGGTGGTGTGCTTTTCAAAGAAGATTGCAACATTAGACAGACTATATTCTAAAACCACCATGGAATACGTTTATTTCACTGAATCTGTGATTTTACGGGGAACATTCAAAGGGCTAATTGGCAGTGCATGAAAGAAATTGTGGATAAAAAGGGGGAAACTTATGTAAAGAGAGTTTCACACTTTGACTGAAAGCACTCATTTCTGTCCCTCATCGTAATAATATAACCAATATGGAAACTACTTCCAATGTATCGGAAATTCATAAATTAGCAATAGATGATAAGTTTTAGTTTGAATCACAGCCTGTTGTCTGGCAGCCTTGCAGAAATCACAAAGGGAGTCCTTGCACTCTTCTATGAGCATTGCATTAGAGTCTGTGAATTTAATCACAACTTCCTCCTTGAATATATGTTGATATTACCAGATGTAACAAATGTGTTTTACTGTATTGATACTTGTAATCTCTTTACACACCCGCAAACAGCAGGTGTCTTACATATGAACTACATTAAAAAGAAACAGAAAAAACAACCAGTGTTATTAGTGAAATTGACACTGAGCAATTGAAGCATGAAGGATCCACAGCTGTACTGGAGAGCTGCTCCAAAAGTGTACAAACAGTACATACACCTTGTCCCATTAGTTCACTCTTTTTCTGTAGATGAAGCCACAGTCCCCAAATGGTGTTTTCTTTTGGGTCTCGATTTGCTGTTTTTGGCGTTTATCTTCACCCAAATTGATGAGTTACTTTGAGGAAGGTGTCACTGAAAATGTGACCTATAATGAGCTAAATTAAAAAAATAAATGTTGTTGTTTGTGTTTATGTTTTCCCCAGCTGAAAGATTTCCTTTAATGCAGGAATTGTGTTACAAATAATAATGTTGGGTTACTGTGTGTGCAAAACTTTGATCAGCTCTAACATTTTGGACTAGGGGTTCCATCAGCTTTGACAGGGTCATATCATCAATAATGGCCACTTATGAGTGAGTTACAAGTAAGTAAAGTCTGGTTACTTACTTACAATGCAGTGACTGAACTTTAAAACTGGGAACCTGAAAAAAGTTGCTTGACAAAGTTCAGAGTATGTGAGTGTGTGTGTTTTCTTTGATCTTGTCAGCACTGATAGTGAGGGGGCTGTGAGTTCCCTGGCGGTTCCTGTTTGATCTAATGATTCACAATCTTTCACTTATCAGAAAAAAAAACAGCAGCTCCCCGCATCTGTGGTTTACCAGCATATGTGCATTTTCATCATAAATTAAACCAGAAATGATCATGTAATGAGCCGTGGCAAACAACATCAGCATGTGATAAAAGCTGTATTCCATCTAACTTTCTGGTGACATGAGCTCTGTTTCATGCATATTCTAAATGAAGCTTGATTCTTCATCACATTTGCTTGCATTTCCCCGCAAAGAGAAGTTGCTTTTCATTGCATCCAGTAAAGGAAAAAAAAACAAAAAAAAACTCCCATCTTACACCCCATCCACATTATCCAATCTTGATTGCAATCAACAAAAGTATGCCTTTCCGAAAATGTGTTTGTTGGTAATGTTTTCATGTATATATGTGGCTTTGCTTTGGGAAACTGGTAAAGGCGTGCATAAAAAGCGAGAGCGCCCTGAACACACCCGAACGTCATCTCATTTCCCGCTCTAGTCTTGTTGTTAATTTAGTCGTCTTGTTGGAGGTAAAAAAATAAATAAGAAATGTCACCACGCCTCGGTGCAGCACTCTGATATGCATGCATTGTGATTGCAGGTGTGGACTGGTACAGTATGTGTTTGTGTGTGTGTTTGTTTGTGTTTGTGTTTAGGTGTGTGTGTGTGTGTGTGTGTGTGTGTGTGTGTGTGTGTGAGTGAGTGTGCCTCCATCCTGTCTTGGCTGTCTCCCCAGGCAGAGGACCCCTGTCTTGGCTGTCATTTCTCAGCCTGACAGCAAAGAGCTATACAGCGGAACAGGAGAGGGAAGCAGGAAAGGGGGCGTGAGGAAGGGCCGGAGTGTGACGAAGGTGTGGAGGAAAGGAGAGTGACGGGCGAAGGGGGCCGACACACAGGAGGGGTGGCTATAGGTGGATTGCTCCCTCCCCTCCTCTTTCCCTTCACATCTTTGGGGACCAGGTGTTCTCCTTCTGAGGGGGCATGACTGGAAGGAGAAAAAAAATAAAAAATCAGCCTGCCCTCATGTTTCACTTGGCATCACTGCACCTGCATTTGGGAGGTGGGGGGCAGAGACAAGGCGTCAGATAAGGTTGGTCTCTGGGGCCTCCTGGCTTTGTTGTTACACCACCCTACAGCGGACCCCGGTGCCCCCACCAGAACCCTTCCTCTCCCTCAGCCTGACACATCCTCTTGAAATGAACGCCAGGCTTTGAGTCAGCAACTCTTTCCTCCAAACTGAACTCTCCCTACTCTTTTTCCAGCTGGTCAGGTATTCTGCGTTCAGCTTTTTACTGTTACTGTTTTTAGCTGCTTTGGTGCAGCGCGGAATGAGGTGAGCACTCTATTGTTTATTCTTTCTCGTGGTGTAAAACTGCGTTTCCAACTAACCACCACAGCTTCTGTTTTGTTGAGCTCCCCAAGGTTCTCAGAAAAAATCTGTTTTTACCACATTTACCACAGGCAGCTTTTTTTTTAGCATTATTTTTTTATTATTATTTGTTTGCTTTTTTGTAAGTAAAAGCATCGCTCCTCACTCAATACAACTGTCAGTACTCTCCGTGGACAGCTTATCAAGTCTGCGATGAAACAGGCAGCTTAATATAAATGAATCAAGTTATGCTGTGTCAAAATCCATCTACATTCTCCAGATGTGCACCTGTCTGTTATGCTCTTTGCTCTTTATATTAATTTGAGTGATTTAGAACTGACATTCATGTCATTTTTTCTCATGTGACATGGAAAATACAGTGTTCCTGCAATAAAACAACGTTTTCTCTGGGTTTATTCTGCCTTCAATTAATGAGAAATCACTTCATCCGACTGTAATGAAATGTGATGCTATAAAGGATTTCTGACTAAGTCTGTCTGGGAAGGAAGAAGAAGAAGAAGGAAAAAAAGAAAGTGTAATTTACTTAAAGTAAGGACTGAGTCAGATAAGAAACACTCCAGTTTCCATAGCAACCAACACGCCAGGGTCCTCAAAATGAGCCTCTTGTGAATGACACAGTTTGAGACCATTTCCCAAAGATCACGTTTCATTTCTTTCTAGCTAATCCCTGCCCAGGCGGCCAGTCAGTCACTCTGCAATGATTGTAGTATTTGGCTGTGAAATATTCAGTAATATGCATACAGTTATAATGATATAACAAGAAACTAATTTGATGTCCCCACTAAACAACCATACATTTTCTATTTGGTGATGCTGTAGCTCCAATTTGTGAAGCCGTATACATAATATATTCTGATTTTAAATGGCCTTAAACACACCTTAATAAATGTCAAATCACACATGAGGAAATGATACTACTGGCTGACTTATAGTGGCGTGTGAGGAATTATCATTAAAGATGGTAAAACATAATAAATTTCCACGTGAGATGACATTTTTCACATTACATGCTCTCAGTGCTGTTTGTTCTTTTAAAGTAGTCGTGGGCTGTGTTCTCTGCCCGGCTGTCTCTGTCAGCCATGCTGTGCTCGCCCAGTTCTGGAGGCTGAGGTCTGTCCTCCACTGGGTTGTTCCCCCCTTGAGGTCAGGGCGTGAGTCAGAGGCCTGATTCCGTCACCCCAGGTTACCAACTCTCGACTTCCTGTCCAGAATATAGAAAGAGAGAGGATGGTGGCTGAGGGCAAATCGTTTCAGGCTCTGCGAGTGACTATGTACGTGATTGTATGTGTGGGGGTTGGTGGGAGTATTGAAAAGCCAGAGTAATTTCGATCTAGGCTAAATTCTTCTTTATTCTTTTCATTTCCCTGGTATGACAGGGCCCAGAGGACTGACAAATCCTGTTTTTGTGTTCTGAATTGTCGTTTTAAATACCGTATGTGAATGCATTATCCTCTAACATTTGCATCCAAACAAGACTCATTGTTTTGCCACCACATATGTTAGAAAAGAAAAAAGTGCATGGGTTTTATACTGCTCAACAAGGAATTACTGCGGTAAGTAACATTTGATTTTATATGTGAAAATGTCCAACAATTGCCCATAATAAACACAACCAGCAGACTGGAATAAAGCAATTGTTTGGAGTTGCATTTTTGGCTCTCTGATGAATCTGGTTCAATATTCACTCTTCCATTATTTGTAATTCACGCCCATGTAGATCTGGAGGGAAATATCCGCCTCTTTAGCTGCTAAATGCTCTAGTGTGCTCGCTGGCTCGTTGTCAATTTTGGCCGTGTTCGGACCTGCATTAACATGCATCGTGGGCGATCAGATCACAAGGCGGCTCTAAGCACATGTGTGAATGCAAAGTGACAGATAAATGCCCTCAGGCAATGTGAAGTGGACAGCACTAAGTATGTTTGCCATTTAGTGCTCTGTGTGCAGTGGGAGTGCAACGGGGTCTGCATACATTCAGTGCCGCAGCCTCGTCCGACAAAACTCTTCGAAATCCAAATTAAACTGCAGTGGCTTGCTGATACGGATTGTAATCTTCTATTAGTTTGTCATTACCTTCATATTGTTCATTCAGCCCGTTGTTAAACTAGCTTGGTTAAATCTGCATTATTATCACGAGATAAAAAAACAAAACACAAACACATACACACAAAGTTATTGTTAGCCTTGAGGTAATGAATGTTCAGCACGGAACAAACACTGGTCTTTTGTGTGACTGACAGGTTTGGAACAAATTCTTGAAGATACAATTAACTGCGTCCTTATTATTTCCCAGAAGGTCATATCAGGGAACCGAAAAGGGCCTGACTCATATTTATTTCTGAGAAGAGATAAGGGGGAAAAAATGCAGATGAAGGTAAATTTGGCCTGGACACAGTCTGTCCAAGTTGTTGTGGAGTTATCAATGTGTGAAAGATGCTGTCAACAGCATCTCACAGAGAGAAGTCGGGATGAAAGTATGGAGAGCCTTTGAAAGTCTTCGCTTCGAATCCAGTCAAACCACTGATTAATTAACTGTTTTGTTTAATCAAAAATGTAATGAGTGACTTTGAAAGCATTTAAATTCGGTGGAGTCATTGTGGGAGCTCATTTAATTACAGAATAATCTTTGGACTTATTAGGCATGATTATGGATTTGTACGGGGGTTTATTCTAAAGGTTGGAAAGCTGCTTTAAATATTGCAGTGACTTGGGGAACGAGAACCAGAGCCGATTCATATTTATATGTCTCTGCGCTTTTGCTACATAGACCTGTGACATCTTCCAGATAACCTTTTGTCCCATGTGACAAACAAAATGTCAAACCTTGCAGAAAAGAAAAAGAAAAAAAGAAATGCTGGGTGGAGTTTGGCAGGTGGGAAGACAGCGGCGCGCCGTTAAACTCGCGGAGTCCGGGTCGATGGGCCGGCAGAGCTGCGTCTCAGGTCAATAGGTTGCTGCAGACCCCGTAGGCCGGCAGATAAGGCAGGAGATGGGAGGAGAAATGGGCATCGGGGGTTCACGCCGTAATAGCTGTCTGCTCCGGCCTGATGAGGTGGCTCGGGGATAGAGAGTGAGAGCGTGTGCATGCATGTTGACTGATGGCCCGGCAAGGAATAAAAAGCCAGGAGATGAGGGAGGCCCGTGCGCGCGTACAGTGTGTGTACACGTTCGCCGGCGAGGGCGTGCCGTGTCTTGCATGTGTGTGTACGGCGGGCTGCGTATGTCTGATGAGGTGGCAGTGGCGAAAAGGTGATAAGGCCGGACTGTGTAAATGATGGCTGATGGGGTCTCTTGAAAGTCTATTTAGCCGGAGTAATGAAGTGCGTCTGCCAGGGAGGAATATGAGGAACAGGCTGGGCGGCGCAGACAGACAGCTAGGTCACCTCACTCAACCTTGTATGGGGAGAAGAAGAGGGATAGACAAGATGATTCAGTTGTAATGACTGTCTTTGTCTGCGATGGAGGCGCCTTGAAGGACAACAGATCAGGTCAGCGC
Source organism: Mullus surmuletus (assembly GCA_903171835.1). Lineage (NCBI taxonomy): Eukaryota > Metazoa > Chordata > Actinopteri > Syngnathiformes > Mullidae > Mullus > Mullus surmuletus. The sequence goes on along the minus strand of CAESWR010000209.1, from coordinate 147,284 downwards.
CGTCACTGATTGAATGTCAGGCTCCATCCGCAGGTCATCTTGCTTTGCCTGTGGAAATCAAGATGTTTGTCTTTTTTCTTCTCCATTTCTTGGTAAAACTACAGCAGGGACTCAGTTCTCACTAGAGTGTGTCAATCCTTTAGATATTTTTTATACACCAAAATGAAACTGCCATCATGTTCTCGCATTGCACGTCTAAAATGAGTCTGGGTTTAAAATATTTTATGGCAGATTTCTAACTTGAGAAATGTGGCATCCAAAATTATACAGGTTTTTACAGCGACACATTGTGTAAGTTGGCATTTTGTGAGGTTTGAGTTGAACTGCTTCACACAAACTTACTGGAATTGTCATGGAAATAATTTGGAGCGAGAGTGGAAGATACACATCCAATGGAAAAATATACAAAAATGATAGCTATGAAAAACAGCAGTTAACTTTGATGTGTTTTAAAAAATGTTGTACAAAATGTTTTGCTTATCTGTATGACTCAGTTTGCATCTGAAAAGATCAGTGGAAGCTCTGTCTAGTGAAGTAGTTTTATTTTCAGGTCCTGTAACCCTAAAAGTACCTTATGCCATATTCTATGAATTACTGCCCTTTGATCAAAAAAAGAAAAAAAAAGTGTCACTCCCCAAGGAACTACAACCAGTGCTTCCCCACAAAGTACTGTAACATCATGGCAGCAGCACGTTTAGAGCAAAATTATGCTATTTTGGGAAAATTTTAGTTCAAATCTGATGACTTGTATTTATAGCGTGAATTAGGTAGAGTGGTGCATGCACATCCAATGTGTGTCCCAGTGTTAAACAAAAAGCAAAGTAGATGAAAGCGACAAAAGAGGATGTTTGCACACTGGCAAATGCTCCCCCAAAAAATGTAATAAACAGGTCAACATTTCGATCACACTGGATCTTCTTCACTGAGTGTTTCTTCTTATATTGATAGTGTACCATCTACTCAGTAGTCAGGTAAAAAATTGACTCCCAGAAGTCACACCGCAGCATGAACAACAATAAAAGCGGAGGTGATGATGAGACCGAAAAGAACAGAAAAATGTATTTTCCGAAATTCCATGTATGTTTAACATAAAAAAATACAATTTTTCTTCTTTTTTTTTTTTTTTAACATTGCCCATTTTCAGTGTCATACAGAAACATATCTTTGAATATTTCTTGGGGAAAATCACATGGGGAACGGGAGGGAGGGGCTTTGTGCAGGGCCGACAGCCTCCTGGGTATCACTTGGGGCTGGGGAAAGGCAAGCCGTCAGCAGAGCCTCTGAAGCTGCAGGGAACGCTTCATGATGGCTGTGGGTCACGCGGGACAAACCACAGTCCAACGCTGCTTGGACACACGCCGGAAATCGACCATCCTCGGTCCGGTCGTCAAGGATGAGAGGGTCTGTGATACCTCAAAGAAACCCCTACCTCAAAGAACCCCCCGTACTATCACCGAGGCATCACTAGAAGTAAGAAAAAACCCACTGTTGCCCACTTTCAGCCTCATGCGGAAACATCTACTGGAATGTTTCCGTGCAAGAACCACATCTTGCTGTAACTCTCCTCCAAAAATGCCGGTTATCATGTGACCGACACATAACATCTGTTTTCAGGCTGCTAGGCGGGGGACTGTGTACCCCCCACCACCATCGGCTGTGGAATCAAGTGCTTGTCTTCTTCTTCTCCAACTTCTCCCTCTTCTTCTTCTTCCACATCTCATATCTGTGATCTCCTGCCAGGCCATGTGAGGAATACACTGAAGAGAAGGAATGGGACTAGGATATTGGGGGTGGGGGTGCGCACCAGTGAGGGGGCAGACAGACGGGGAGACTGACTGACAGGCGTCAGAAACTTTTTTTTTTCTTTTTTATGAGCTATTGAGGTCAGGGAATGAGGAAAGTAGAGCAAAACCGTGGTGATTAAATCTTGAAAGTCCTTAAGATTCATCGGGGATAAAGCCACGGGTCTTTTCATGAAAATTCATGCACTTTAAGACAAGGAAGGAAGCAGCTGGGGTGCTTTGTGAACGTTCTGAGACACAAACGGGTTGCTTGCTTTGATTGGGCAAATGACTCAGCTGTTGAACATCTATAAATGCTTGCGTAGCGTCGTTTCCACCGACGGTAACAAAGGAGCCTCTTTAATTCAGATTTACGCCTCTGTTTTCTTTTTGATCAGCTGACATTATTCTCTGGTGAACACGACAAAACACACATTAGAGAACTTCAATGACACAATTTATTTATCACCACTTGACCTGCGTGTGTGTTTGCGTGTGTGTGCTGTGTGTGTGTGTGCCTTAGGCAGCATGTATATGTCTCTCTTGAATGATTGTAAAACTTTGATATCTAGCTCAGTAAGTGATAGGCCCCCTTCCTGTACATGAACACATATTTCGCTATTAAAAATACACATCAGGCCAGAAAACAATTGGTGTTTTTCGCTACACACAAAACAGCCCCGTGTCTGTAAACGGTGAAAAGTAACAATCAAATAAGAACATCAACTTAATCCTTGGTTGGAGTGCAGGGGTTTGCTTTTTTTTCAAAGATAGAAGCATCCCACCTTTTCTGATTAATACAAGTCTTGATTTTATAGCACTTGTTATTATTAGATTGAATGACATTATGAGGTGTGGAAACTAACCAATGGTTACACAGTTTTCAGAAAAAGTATATTGTTTATATATATATATATATAGTTATATATATAGATTTATATTCATTTATAAGCTTTTTAAAATAGCACAGTAAACACTTTGCACACATGATAAAAACCACTGAATGTGTCTGATTGTTTATGTATAGGCCAAGGGCGTTAAGGAAACCACATCCTGGTAAAGGGTCATTTTACTTTCTCTGCAGTCAGCTCAGGAAGGAGCATGAAATCTGTTAGTCACTAGTTTAGAAGTTAGAACATTCATTTGTGATATTTGATTGACAAACTCAACTTGAAGATTGTTTTAGCTTTTTTTTTCTTTTTTGCCTTTTCCTTTTTTAATCTGCATTTCCCTTCCTGAAGTGGCTAAACTTGAAAAGAGTGAACCCCGCTCTGGACCGCGCGTTCCCGTCGGTTAACTGTATGTTGGAACACGTTAGAGTCTGCACACTTTGAACCACACAGAAAGAACAACGGAAACCCCCAAAAAAGAGGAAAAAAAAACAGAGAGAGAGAGAGAGAGAGAGAAGTTATATAAAGACAGTCAAGTCAAAAAACCAGAGATACAGAATTTATAGTACTGCACATCATCTCTGTTTACTCCCATTCCTTTCTTCTTTTTTTTTTCCTGTCATTTAGAACCTGTACAACACCTGCTGCCTCCACATTTAATCATCCCGCTTCTCGCTCGGGCTTTCGCTCAATTCACTCAACGCCTTCCCATCCTCCCCCAGTCTCTGTACAGTCGGCTTAGTGGTGACCATATAAATAGCTAAAGGGTTCCATGTGACATTGGTTGATGTTTGTACAGAAACATTAGTTTTTGTTGTTTTGTTTTTTTTCTTCTTCATGTAAACAGGCACACACAGATCTCTAGAGGCTAACTTCCTCAGTCCCGAAAAAGAAAATCCACCTCTGTGAGTTAATAGGTCCCTCTTCGTCTCGTTTTTGTATTCCTCTGTTTGTCTCAGTTCCTTGCTCGTTTCTGCTGATGACTTTATAATCTTAATGTCGTTGAGTGTTTTCTGCCCCAGTCTCAGTCCTGCTGAGAGGAATAAGGCCTTGGATTGCTCCTCAGACACCACGAGGTTTACAGCTACTCAGTATTTATGTCTCCTTTTCTCCCTCAGCGACCTTTGCCAAGGCTTTGTTACAGTTCGCCACCCAAGTTAATGGTCTTTAACCAAAGTTGCTGTTGTCCAGGTTTGCTGTTCATTCAGCTTTATGTCGCTGTCTCTCGCGTCAGTGTTGGCGGTCTAATACAGAACTTCACGCTGTCTCCGACAGGTCCACATGGAATGAGCTAGCAAATCCTTTTGCGGGCTGCGGAGACAGAGAACACAGTAGTTAAGACAAATGACAGTTTCCCTCTGGGACTTTTTAGTGACACGATCGTCCTGAAATACCGTCTCTTGGCGAATACGCGCCACAAAGGACTATTTGTGAAGTTATTTATATACCCTAAAGACTGGTTTTCAAAATACAATACTAAAGCTAATTTGGGAATTATCTTTAGTCTGTCAGTGAAGATAAATGTTCGAAATTTGGTGGCTACATAATGCATGCATAGAAAATACACAGTGCACTAATTGCTTCATTAATTATCTATAAATGGATCATTAAACATTTATAAAAGCCTTATCAAGGCAACCCTTATGATCAGAGTATTGCCATGTGCTATTGTAAAACGTTACATTGCATAAAAGCAAAAAGCAGAACATAACGCCTATTTGCTCCATATAGCATCAGCCTCTGGGACTATTCTCATATTTTTTACAGACTGATGAACAACAAGACCTTTGCCGTGCCAGGGAGTCCATTTATATCAAGAGACCGGGAAAACGGGAGGAATTGTAAATCAAAAATAAATAAATAAATAAATAAATGAATAAAATGAAGGAAAAAAAAAAAAAAGGAAAATGGAACAAAATGTGATTTTGGACTTAGTGAATATGGAGTGCATCTATCCCAACCCTGCTAGGCAGACGAGATGAGAAGACGCTCGGGGCAGGCAACTATATTTGGAGCACAGCAGCCTCCAGCAACTAAAGGCTAAATACCAATTATTTTTCACACAGACCTGGTGTATAAGAGGAAGATTGCTTGGCTGTGTTTGCTAGGTCACAAACAATCATTTACCTGAGAGACAGCCCACAGTCAGCATGCAGTATCATGGTGGATGGTGGTTAACATGGTGGTGACTTGACTGGAAATGACTTCTCTACTGAATGTGTATATCGAATCCATTCTCTACTCTTAGAGCTAATAGAATATTCATGTAATGTGGGAGCTGGGAAAGCAAATGAAAGCAGCAAGTGTCCTGCCATCCTTCTCTAAAGAATCCCGTCCAGCTTCTTTATAGATGCAAGATGGAAACTTAATTTGGTTCCAACTGATATCACGATGTATCATTTGCCAAATTATACATTCCTTTCATTAGAAGTTTCTCTCTCTTTGTTGAAATGAACTTGTGTGTGTAACTTCCCCCTACAGAGGAATCTTGACCTCGTGGCCAGCAGTGCGCCTTGCTCACCCCTCTTTATGTCAGGTATCGATCCACGAGCAAGTGTATCTACTCAAGACACCCTTTTTTAGAACAAAATGGACTTTCAATCCCTGTGTAAAAGAAGAAGTGTGGGTTGTGGATTTCACCTTTCGAGCCTTTCAGTAGGGAAGTCACGGCGCTCAAGCGAAAACTCTGATGTTGAGCAAGATGGAAACAGAAATCCTTGAAAACATGAAATGAACCATCTCTCTGCATTCACACCATGCTTTTAATAATAAAACAGCACTAAGATGCATGTGTATCAATATGGAAATAATACCAACATGACGTGTTTGTGTTGACCTTTACTTGTATGAGCATCAGATATAAAGACTGATTGAAAAAGGGTTTTATCGGAGGAAATTTAGAGGGGGGAGGGTAAGAAAAGGAAAGAAATATTGGCCACAGCATGTTAAGAGGAGTCCAATTCAATGTTGTTTATTTTGAATGAATACAGACAGTATTTAAAATTAGCATGGGGTTAGACCAGCTTTGAAGCAGGGTTTATGGAGTTAGGGGTAGTTAGCAAGAATAGTTTACATTTTACATTCAACATAAGAAATGATGATTTACAAAAAGAAAAAAAGAAAAACTAAACAAAAAAAAAACTGAAAATAAAACAATACAACAAAAATAAAGCCGCATTGTCAAACTCCTTAAGAACAGGAATAGGAGAAATAAATGTTGATAAACAACATAAAGAAAGTCCAGATCAGAATCAAGAGGCAGATTTAGCATCCCCTTCTTTAATATCTGTACTGGACCAGACTGAAGTCATAAGGTCCCAGTGAACTTTCATACTGATACTCACATAGAAAGGTGGGTTTGTACGGGAGGGTCCCCCTATCATACTCTTTCCTCTCTAGCGTGCTGGAGCTGTACTGCTGCTGTTGCTGTTGCTGATGGAGGTGATGGTGAAGGCTGTGGTGTGACTGTGACCTTTGACCATCCTTGCCAAAGGTGGAGAATGACCTATCGCCGGACGAGGCGGTGGACGAGGTCATGGCGACTTGGTCGGACAGGTTGACGGACGAGGGTACCTCAGTGTCTGGCAGCGTCGCGTCCATCCCGGGGACGTGTAGGTTGCTGCGGTAGTCCGGACCCTGGCGCCCGTCGGACGGCACGAAGGAAGGCATCCAGCACCGGTCGGAGTGGCCCAAGGCCTTGCACTCCTCCGTGCAGTTGGAGAACAGGTCAGCTCCTGCAGAGAGGATACAAAGAGAGGGGCGGAAAGCAGAAGATGAAGCGGGGAGAGACGGAAAAGGATGGGGATGGAAAATTCATAGTGGGATGGTGATTGCATTAGAGGAGGGATGGGGCAAACGTGTATGGAGAGGAACAGCAGGAGAGCAGAGGAAGACAACAAAGAGAAAAACAAAAACACAAGTTAGCAATCATTTGTGAATGTCTTGGGTAGAAAAAAGTGAAGCAAAAGCTATTCATCAACGAGACAAGGCCAACTTTGATGAAGTGAAATGTTTGTTTTCCTCCTCACCTCATTCATTCCGAATGAAATGTGCAATCAAAGTGGTGGTGTCGGTGCATAGACATTATACCCCACTCCACTTCAACATCCTCACACTCACTATTGGTTCCCGTAACACCAAGAGACAAAATCTGAATCCATATCCCATCATCTTTTACACTGAATCCTACAATCAAAATCATCACAAGAGACGCACCACTAAATACAACAAAGTATTCACTGGCTGCATAATTGCACCACAATCCAAATGATCCCGACAGATACCGACAAACTGTGTAAATGACACAAAGAGTCTGCCAAAATACAAAACACCAACATAAAAACGATTAAATTAACATCTGAAATACTATAATAGAATAGAATAACACACACATGACTGGCATGAAAGAGCTACCAGCTATGTTAATTACACTCTCTTAGAGAGAATAAAGAGAGTGAGGACAAGGAGGGGGAAAAATAGTGCCAGCGAGATTATAAAAGGGACAAGGGAGCAACAAGAGCCGTGAACGGAAGCGTCATAATAACGAGACCCCGCGGCCATGTGCAGATTGGATTTGTGGATTTCCCGGTTTTCCAGCAAAGCCAAGGACATTGTGAGAAAGTGCTTGAGTGTTGCGATCAAAGCCAGAGACGAGCCGTTTAGGGTGAGAAGGAGGAAGGAGATGTGTTACATCAAGGAAGAGAGGCAGACTCGGAGAAACAAAGAAAGCGGGCAATCTGTAATCTGCAATTCCCCCGAGGCTGAGAGGCCTTCAGATCAAAGGGCCCACTTACACAAATCCATCGGACTGATCTAATTGACTGATAATGCCTCTTTGTGCCTGTATGACTAAAATAAGGCGTGATGGAGCGCAACCAAAACACATCATACACACTGGTTGCTGCAACATTTCCCAGTTTGAGATCGATAATCTAAACTTTGAGCCACACACACAGATGTGAAACAAGGGAAGAATGTCACATTATTACCACGGATCAGGTCCTGCCAATAAAAAAGTAGAAAGCTAAATGTCATGGCAGCAAATTAGAATAGAAGTACAAAAAATAACGCATAATATACAATACACGTCTGCGCCTACATTTTTCCTTTTGTTTTACTCTGTTTATTTTTTCATAGAAGATAAAAGTATTCCCTGAGGAAATACAGGCTAAATCTCAAAATATCAGTCTGTCAGCGAGCATGATGGATTATGGAGAAAGTGTCAGTGGGCTTAAATAAAAGAGTACACATTACCCCAACTTTTCATTTGAGTTTTGTTTGTTCTGGTAGACAATACGTGACCACCCTGCTGATCCGCAAGTCGCACATGTCCAGACGATAAGATGCCAATTTATCACGTCTCAGATACAAAAAGTTAGAATGAATGAAAGCTGCTCCGAGAAACACAATGTTATTCCACTGAAAAGGCATTAAACGGCAGCAGGGTCACGCCTGGACTTCTTTTCTGCTCTCCAGACTCTCACTGGAAGCCCTGAGGTGACCGGGTCTTTACATTTTAATACGTTATGAGAAATATGTTAATTCTATAATACATAATCCTCCATTTAAATTCAGCATCACACAATTTTCCAGCCTGAATAATATCATCAACATCGCAATTACTTCTTTGACATGCAGACTGGTCTTTTTTTTTCTTTCTGATTCTATTAGAGGAATCTCTAACCGCAGCATCCACTGCCGCTCGCCGTCATGTAATTAACTACTGACCACCGTCTCTCCTCGCTCCTCACAAAGGGTCACAACACTGTGCAAACAATTTAGAGCACAAACAGAGGCAACCGGGAGCAAACAACAGGATTTACAACTGATACCTATTAAACCACACGTCAGGATTTATCGGGCCCGGTCTAAGCCCCGCGGATCGGGAATGCTTTCATTCTAATTTCAAGGTGCGGCCGTTCATCACGCTCATGCTTTTTTTTTTTTTTTAAACCTGCTGAATTACTACCACGCGACCGGAGCTGCGGATGCAGCTGCGTGTGTTGCATCCCAGCGTGGCACCTATTATAATGTTTGGATGGAAGATAAATAACCTGGTTACATGATTCCACCGCAGTGATGTGGTGAGTGTCATCTCCCTGTAGGAACTCTCCTCACAGCAGTCAGCTGCTAGATTTTTTATTTTATTTTTGAGCATCAGGTGTTAAGTGCCTTAAGCTTCTTTTTTTTTTCTTTCCCTTTGCAAAGAACTCGACAAACTGAATTTACCAGACATCTCAAATTAACTGAAAAGATTTAATTCCTGTCTCTGACACAGTTAAAGGCAGAGAAGAATGAAAGACTGATTTTTTTCTGTCATTTTCATCATTCCATGCAAATAGGCTTGTGCACACGCAATCAAAACATATTCCATTCACTTAATAAAGCTTTCCCTGGCTGGAAATGTCACGCGGCACTTGTGTAAATACCACATATGATTAACAGCTGCCCCGTCAACACGTTATCTGAGACCTGCGGTTCTCGCCCAGTCTTTCTTCTGCGTGTGCTATGTGGATGTTTGCACGTCACTAATCCGGGTCTAGTGGTGTGGAGGGTTTGGTGGACGTCCCACAGGCTGCTCCGACCAGAAAAAGTCATGCCCGGCTCACAGACAAGAGAAAGAGAGAGAAGGGCATGGGGGAGAAGGGGGTGAGGGGGGTGGGGGGG
>CAESWR010000209.1:112626-124007 GCA_903171835.1 Mullus surmuletus | reverse complement strand
TGATATTCATTTTGATTTTAACAGCTGTATTCCCGCTCTCGGCTGCAAGCAGGTTTTAAACCCGTATACATGCTCCTCCCTGCTTCCAGTGCCACCCACACATACCCTCTTGAATCCCCCATGTGTGGGGAAAAAAAAGTAGACGTTCGCAATATGCATCCACATGAAAACTAATGATTTGTAATTGTAATTATAGAAAAAAATAGACCTCCTTATACTGCTACAGCAGTCCATCACAGAAGCATTATAGATGAACATTGTTGCCATAGTGCTACACGATGGCAACTATCCTCTATAAAAAGAGGATAGACTTGTGATTTCTTCTCTCAAAGAACGTATTAACTGAAATTTGTGTTAATATTGACGCCTTAAAAGCAAATAAGTATTCAGAAAATGTCAGCTCCACAAAACTATTTTGAAGAATGTGACTCAGAATGTGATTTACTTGTTGCTGCAATTGTGTGAGGGAAGCAACTTTTTTTGTTGTTATTGCTGGGTTTTTTTCCCTCCTCGGTGAACAAATAACCTGGACGTTTCTCGCAGTGCATTCAAGAGGGCTCAACACAGGTGGGCTGATTGCACCTCTGCTCGGACTGATGCCGGACAAAAAGCGTTGCTGGAAAATTATATGAGGTCACCGAAACCTGCTCACAAATAGCAAGTTGAACAGCGGTTTGATGAGTCATGGTGCGGCGGCTCCTTGACAGTGTGACATCGGAGCGGCCCTGCACAATAGCAGGACCTTGAAAACGGAAGTGTTGCCATTTACACTGGTGCTTTTCTGTGGCATCCCAAACAAGTCGTACTTGAAAAGGGGAATGTAAGACCACATAGAGTGAAGGTCTAAAACAAAATCGTCACCAAAAAACGCATCACTGACACACTGAATACTGAACTGCGGCATTAAAACCCCAAAAACGAGCCCTCACATTAGTTTACATCACTAACCATGACTTTACTGCTCACTTGACACATTATGTAGACTCACATAATCAGTGGAGAATTTATTGCGCTCGTAAAGACCCGGGTTAACTGCATTTAACTTCATCCTCCGTGACATTCATGGCTGTTTCTTCAGGAACAAGGAAAACATCAATGGTCACTCCCCTCTCACTGTTGGCACATTTATAATTCATGCGCTCCAAAATGACGAATGGAACATAATTTTTGACAAATGATATAATAACCGACCATGATGTGAGGGGCTAACAGACTAAGGCCGGTCTGTAGGTAAAAGCTCAGAAGGCCATTAAAATTTCATAATATGAACAAAAAGGCAATTAAGACATCATTAAGGGGGTTAGCACCCAAAGGATATACCTCAAGCCTATTACAGTGCCCTTCGATAGGCCTGTACCCAACCGCTGTTAAACAGCACTTGAGAGACCGCAATAGAACTGAGTTGTGGCCTAATGACAAGCCAGTAAAGGGGAGGTATACTCCCTTTCAATATGTCAACAAAACTCTTTGTGGTTTGAATTTAAGCATGCAATCACTGCTTGTGAAAATTAGCCCTGGATAGTTGAAACACACTTTCAAGGGATCAGTGGAGAGAGGGCGGTAGTTGTGGGGAGAAAAAAAACATGCTAATTTTTGTGATGTTAGCTTATTGACTTCCCGAAGCCCTGGAGTCATAAATGCTGGAGAAACTGTAAAAGGGAACCGAACAAGTCAATACACAAACAAAGAAGATGAAGACTCCAAAGTCAGCCTCGCTCTTTTCCTCGCAATAATCAAGGTGAAGAGGAAAGCTGATCGATAGCGCGGCAAAAGCAATTTGCTGTTAATAACTGTCCCAATCCTACCTAACATTCATATATTATGCACAGTGGTTTCTTAGGTGTATAAAGTGGTATGCAAAAAAAGAGCAAAAAAAGTTTGAATAGAGTTGTGTACAGTGATTATATTCCCCTAAATGGGCATCATCATTTGTACCAGTTCTGTAATCGCTGTAAAGTAGGAAGTGCAGCGTACTGTGGGCTGGACAGGAGCATGTGCAAAATGGATGGCTGTGCCCTCAGCCCAAAGTGACTGTGTGTGATCAGTGTCTGTCCCAGACAGCTGCAGGGTGACTCCCTGCCCTGATGGCCATTACTCAGCCTGATAGATGGAGGGATAGCGGAGGGAGTGGTGGGGAGAGAACTCAAGGGGTGGTAGGAAGGAAGTAGGGATAGATGGGGCTCAAAGGAAGGCGTGGACGCTAGATTAGGGCGAGATGAGTGAGGGAGCGTGCAAGAGCGGCAGTATGGATGGCGGAACAGGGGCCTCGGGAGGATGAGGTGTTAAAGTGAGATGGGGAGAGGTGGAGAGAAAAAAAGGGGGCACAGAGATGGCAATCTGGGATCCGGGCATGACAGCACTGAGCGGCGCTGACGAGAAATTGAAGTAGGGAGAGAAGGAGGGGAGAGGAAGATGAAGCCGATGCTACTTTAGGTAATTGGTTTATTTTCACACACAGAATCCATCACGGTTTTCTGTAAATACATCAGTAACTGTCAGTGAGATCATTCCCAGCTCCTGCATTTTGGCATGATGGCATGAAAAAAAAAAAAAGGCCATAAAAATGATGGTGTTAGCTACCGCAAAGAGGAGGTAAATATCATATAGTCAAATATGAAAATGGAATGGAATGGAATATGAAAATGCAATGTAAAGCAGACAATTCACGCAAAGTATGTTGTGGGTAATTCATCTAAAAATGCAAATATATGTGATGTGACTTTATGTAGCAACAGTGATGATATGACTTTCAACAGACAGCTGACCTATAAAAAAAACACACAGATCAGGTATGGTAGTGTGAGTGCTTTTTTTTTACCCCCATTTACTCAACAACCCCATGTGGCAGACGCATTATTGACATAATGATGGGTCAAAACCCATGATTGGATGTATATTAAATTCATTTGTTCTCGTTAATGCAAAGAAAGGCATGAGATAAGCACACTGCTACGACAGCGGAAACGACAGATCATCAGTTGTCCTCATGCTCTACACACAAGTGGCTCTTCAATGACGTGCACTTATAATTGAATCCGGAGTTATGGTCAATGACATGTTAATTCACAACTGGCAGTTAAAGGACATAGCTTTGTCAGTGTACTTTTCATAGCCTGTACTCGCTCTAAAGTACAGGCATAGTCACAGCTGATGAAATCATAAGAAATGAGAGGTGCAACACGCATTCCAAAAGACCAAACTGAGGACCAAACTCATCATCTCTTCCAGTTTTAAAGCAGATATAGCATGTTTATTTCTTCAAGCCTTGTGGAAAGACGATTCAGTATCAATTATCCTTTTTTAACAACATCCATTGTGTTGTTGAATATTTGATTTTAACATAAGTGTACTGGTAGGACACCGCAAATTTTTGACTACTTAATCCGAGTCGCATTCCGGGGTCCCCGAAGAGCGTCAACTTGAGCTGTTTGGTATGTTGAGCAGTCATGGCGGAGGCAGGGGGAAGCTCACTTGGCTAAAGAAAAAATGTTTATGGTCGTAAGGAAGCATTAAGTCCAAGACGATGATGAATAAAGCACTCAGCAAAAGAAGAGTGACACTCTGTAACGCTTGCACGGATGCTTCACGGAGAAGTGGTTTTGATATACACCATGTTCATATGTTTTCGTTTGCAGAACTCGCGATTTCCCAGTTTTTCTCATATTTTTCTGAGTTGAAGCTCTGATTTTAAGCAGAATTCTTATGCACTTTTCAAGTAGGAGGTCTACCAAGATCTCTGGAACACAGCATAGTGTGCGGGTGTTGCCAGCGTTGCAAGTGATTCTGGGAAGTGAAGTCATCTTTGCTGTTTCTTGCCAAAGTGAAACAATGCAGCTATAAACACACACACCATCGCTTGCTAAATTACTCTTACACCAGCTTTTTAGCCACAAGAGGGCAGTCAAACAAATTTAAATACAATCATGTCATATTATCATCTCATAAAGCATAAATCTCTCATAAATCTCACAATTTTGACTTTGACCTCCTGGGTGGTCTCCAAGCTTTCCACACGCTCCTCCCTGTCCATCAGCTCTAACACCGCCTGCCATTCAGCACGGACCAGGTAGCATGCAGTTGTCAGACCTACTTTGTAAAGGAAAAAACCCAAAACACACAGCTGCCTGCCTGAGCTGCAAACAGGTTTGACGAGAGTAGTGAGCCTGAGCCAAACGCTGACATAAAAGACACTCGAAGCTCTGCCGGGACGAGTGGAGTTCTCCACGGGCCTGCTATTACAAACAATGCCTTTCACGTCTGACATAGTAATATGATCATCTGTTAATACGAGACTGTTGATTCATGTGGCTTTAAATTTGCATCACAAAGTGTGTCCTTTTGATGCGTTCAATGTGAAGAGACCTTATCTTTTTTTTTTGCAGAAAATAAGCAGCTGCTGTTGAACACGGCTGCAATAAAACACCCAAAAGAGCCAACGTAACGCTGATGATGATGATGTTGATGGCTGTGATGGCGATGATGATGATGATGATGATGATAATGGCGGCAATAATTGATGACACTAGTGAACAGATATTATAGTGTGCCTCACATTTGTGCTGGCCATGATGAAGAATCAACAAGAAACATGGACATATAAATGCCCTTACATAACTTTGCACAAATTAGTATACAACCCCGCCCCCCCTGGGAATAGCCTTCTCAAATTCCACAGACTGGCAGAGCAATAGAGCAGTAGCTATTCTGAGAAAAATACTCTTTTCAGCGATATGCTGTGAATACTGTCACTCTAAAAACAGCTCAATAAGCAATCTGTATCCGCCTCAGCTTGGCCCTTGGCTCTGATATGCTCCGCTCAGGGTCTGTTTGGTTATGCAGTGATTGCCTCCTTCCTTGCCCTCCTCACTCGCTGCCTGTGAGCTCTCGCATCCTTGGCGTACACAAAACTGCATTTCTGAGGCTCCCCAGACAGCACACCAATCTATGTGCTCATATTCATCTTAGCTGGAACTGATCTGTTCTCTGTCTAATGCACTGGCCTTTCCCCCCGAGGTTAGGTGAGGCCCCCCATCATATTCCTCCCACTCTCGCATCTCCATCTCTCTCTCTTTTTTTTCCATCCTGGAGAAAATGAAAGATTTAATCCACTGTAGATGGCACAAACACATAAACAAATATAACGTTCAATATTGGCGCAGGTAGACTCTATAAAGGAATGGCGCAACTGGGGGCTCAATGAGAAACGTGCGCTTCGTTTGGGGTCGATCGTTGGTGAGTTGAGGTCCCCTTCGTCGGCACAGTTCGGGGGGGGAGCACTTGAAAGATTCAGACAGGGGGATTGGTATCTATCAAACCCCTTTTAAAAAATGGATGAATCTTCTAAATGACTCAAGAGGCCATCTGCCCCACCCAAAGCCCCCCATGTTTATGTTCAATATCCTTTTTTCCCCCCTCAATCCGACTCTGCTCATCCCCCATGCCAACCTCATTCAATCCTGAAATTGTTTTGTTATGTGGTCGCAATAATAAGTTATGATCGATCTCCATGTGCGGCTCAGAGGCCTGCGTCCTGAGGCTCTCCATAAAATATCTGCTAAGCACTCCATCTTAGCTGAAAGACAAGCAGACGGAACAGTAAATATAACCTGTTACTTTTGCCACTGTGATAATTGAAGCATTCATGGTCTAATGGATGCGCAAACTACAACAGTAATACGGCATTTAAGTTAGCAGAGGGGATTTATTTTATTTTTTTGTCTGTGTGTTTTTGGTATTCAGCGCATCAACAAACCCCTTCAGCTTCAAACTGCAATGGTGAATGTTTTCTCTTTCCTTTGGGCCTTTTTGAATGTTTGAGCACTTCTTTTTGTTTATTCAAGCAGTGTTGCATTCGAAGTTCGTGACATTGGATTGGTTCTGCAAGAGTGTGCCGTATGTAATGCAGTATATCCCCAAACCTCATAATCACCAAGGTACAGCTTGCTTCTTCACTGTATTAAAGCCTCAAAACTCCTGGCAGTCAATTAGAGGACGTTGTGTGTGTCAACGAAGCGAGGAAAGTTTGCTTGCTGATATTATGGCTAATTAGCTCAACTCAGCTCCCCCAAGACGGCGAGGGAGACACAGAGGTATTGTTGTGGTTTCACTGGCGTTCCAGGCAGAATCTCTTAAGTCTTCACTGCATAATCCTCTCCTCATCATTTTCTTTAGCTAAAAAAAGTGGAGATCGTTTGTACAGTTGAGACTTGGATGTGTTTCAAGACAGAGGCAAGCTTAGATGACTGGAATTCTGTTTTCCCTCATACTTTATCTATTCCAAGATTTGTAAATATAGGAGATCAGAATTTTATGTTGTTTACTTGAGCTGTCATGGGTTTATTGAAAAGTCTGTCAGTTCTCAAGCCCACTACTTAAAACGCAGTCAGTTCACCCATATGCACGTAAAGATCCTAATTATTGTGCGCTTTCTGTGGGGAAACACACTTCTTAAGTCAGTTTTCTTCAGAGAAGCCAGACTAACACATCTCAATTTCTTGACGAAATAAAGGGAAAATTCTTTGCCGTAATCGTCCTCCAGTGCCTGATTTGACTGTGAGTACAGTGCTCCTGGTGTGGTTCTGTGGTGACAGAAAAGGGAAAGCTCTCACATCGCCGATTGCATATCTTAACTCAAACAAATATATTTAAATATATCTATAGCACAAAAGAAGGAGTGTAAAGACATCTGATCCATCACGACAAGCAGTGCTGGTCTCTGATTCACTGCCTTTAAGGAATTTTTCCAGGGTTTTTGTATTAACCCTGCCATCATATTCATTTTACTTGCATTAGCAGTAGGGTTTCAAATTGACCAAAAGGAACCTCATCAGAACAGGCCTCGCTGTTTAACTTGAAAATGTAACACAAACAATCTAAAATCAGGCGGTTCCTTCCACTTTTTTCAATTTTTCTTCATAACATGAGAAAGAGCTCAATTTCTTTTCTTATTTTGCAGTGTCATTGCTGCCATTTGCTTGGAATATGAGTGTCAAATTGACTCCATATATAGGGGTCATGATTTAAATAATGGATTTATCATTATTTCAATTATGAAACTGAATATATGTCATAATTAAATAATGGATTCAATTAGACATTTCCCCCCTTAAATAAACAAAGAAATGTCAAAAGAAAGTGGAGAAACACTGCACCGCTGCTTCGGCCATGGGCACAGCCCTCACTAAGTGTGCAAACCCCATGCTGGGGCACAGAGAGAGGTAGCCAGCTGTAACGTTTTCTGTCCCTGGGATGTGATGAACGGTGAATCTGAACGGCTGCATAGCCAGGTAACAGCGAGTGATTCTTCCATTAGTGTCCTTCATTCTTTGTAGCCACTGCAGAGCTTTATGGCCAGTCTCCGGGGTGAATTCTCTGCCAAAGAGTTAGCATTTGAGGGAGTCAAAGGCCCACTTAATGACAAGTGCTTCTCTTCCCACTGCAGAATGGCAGACCTCTCTTGGGAAGATTTTACAGTTGATGTGGGCCACAGGAAAGTACACCCAGAGACCCCTCTCCGACTCATCATTTGGGGGGGGACAAACTGGGCATCAAAATCTGGATCATCCCGCTGAGTTGTGAGGGGAGACCAGCACATCTTCTATGTCTGTAAAAAAAAAAAAGGTTTGGGCATATTGATCTAGTCATATCCGTGGCCAAGCTGCCCTGGCGGGGAAGCGAAGAATAAGTTGAACTATCAGATCTTGAGATTAATGGGTGAGAGAGACTTGCCAATAATCCCCACAAAGATCTATAGAAGCGAAGTGTTGAGTCCCAGCATCAATGGATGGTGGAGAGTCAAGTTCAGATATAACTCTCAGGAAGTTGGACTCAATGGAGAACATTACAGTGCCACCATCTTCTATCTGTTCCAACTATTCACAGAGTTGATTGGCACACAAATACACCCCCTGTCTTTCAGTTTCAAACATTCCGATTCTGCTTATTGAATTGGCTTCTTATCAGAATTTAGGAGCGCAAAGTGTCTCTATTTTTAGCACGTTTATGCTACAAGTCAGTCAACTGTCAACAGTGAAGGGAAATGTTTCCTTTTAATTATTCTCTTATGAAACAAAATTAACGACTCTCTTATAAATGATCCATAAAAACTATTAAACTAAATAGCAAATATAATAAAATATCATCTTGCCGTGGAAATAACTGCAATGCCAATCATAAATTTCTTAATTTACCTTTTGATATTTTTACTTGCAAAAGGGCTTTCATTGTGGGAAGATAGGGTAAGATCCAAGAATGAACTCATTATTTCACTTTTAACACTGCCAAAAGGGCCGTTGTTAAGGGTTTTTCTGAAATGTATGAGAGCTTACAGACACATTACCATGAAAGGTTTTACTTATTTGTGATGTGGGTTTTGTGGATGAAATCGTGAGCTTAATGGAAGGCTTGAATATCTGTTCTCAGGGTACTTTCTTGTTGATATCTTGTTAGTTGAGTCAAGTATAGCAGAGAGATGTGAAACCTTCTGTTCGGTGACATCTGTGCACGTTCGCATCCAGTTTTTGTGTCGCAGCAGGGGGGTCGATGGAGAGGTAAAGGGGTGGAGGGGTGCCGCTCTCTGAACACACATCAAACGAAAAATATATTAGAATAACTTGTAGACATTATTCATTTATCTTCACAACAAAAGGTGAATGTCATCTCTGGTGTGTTTTGCGCCGGCTGTGAAACGTTGCTATTGTTAGTGATGTTAGCTGCATCTGTGGCTGGCAGACCGCGACACATTGAAGGCAGTGAAACAAAACCCTTCATTATGTTGAGTTTCCTTTCCTATCCTTTCAAAAGAAAAAAATAAATAAACACTGAATGCAAGTGTTGCATTTTGTCAGTATCTTGCCTGAAGAAACTAAAAATGGTTGTTAAATGCTCACAAATCACATGATGTTACATCCACATAGCAGGTCCAAATAACTACAGCTCATTCAGCAGACGGCACAGAGATGTTCGGAACCCAGAGCAAAACTGAAATGCGCTTTTGTGTTGACTTCACATTTCTTTGAAGTTTGGAACCAGCCAACCCTATTTTTCACGTTCGGCAGGAAAAAAAAAAAGGGCGAAATACAAAGTGTCTCATTTTCTTCAGTCACTTATCTGCAAAATAGGACACTATTTCAATGCAACCCTCGCTGCCCTGGACCCTCTCTCAAACGTCTCTCGTCAGTGAAAGAAGACCCCTCACAAAAGCTCAAAAGGAAAATGCAGCTTGGGGGGGTCGGCATGGGGGTGTGGTGGGGACAAAACACTGAATCCAGCCACTGCTTGTCATTCAAGAAGTTTCAAAGCATCTGTTTAAGAGATTGGTGAAATTGCCCTGCTCATCCACCTGTTTGAGGATCTTAATTTTCTTTAACTTTAAACGGCACCAGGCGCTGGAGGAGATTTTTTTTTTTCTGGTGCTCCATGTCCTTGATATAGTTTCATTTTTCTTAGAAATGACATTTATTTTCTCTTTGGACAGCTCTATGTGGAGCAAAAGCGAGGCTTGGATTGGAATTTGCAGATCGTCATCCAAGTCCAAACAATTAGCAAATGTTGTCACATTGCAACTCTAAAGATAAGATTTTGTCTTGGTCTTGTCTTGGACTTGCATTTTTACTCGGCTTTGTCCAGGTCACAGACTGAGTGTACTCTCTGGTAGAGACCACCACTGCCATTAATCGGTGCCTTGCTTTCCATCGCAATAAATAATTTCCCATCATTGGTAGATTGATTACTTCCCACAAACTGCTGCCTCTGCCTTCTTATTAAATCTGTTAATCTGATTTCAGTCAACTTAGACTTTGTGTCACAGTCACATTGACATGAAAAATCCAAATATTATTTTAGCATATAAACAATATAACATACAATGCTGGAAATTAGTTGAAATAGCTACCTATGCACCAATCAAAATGTTTATTCAATCAGGATTGTTTTAATACACAAAAAAATACCTTTGTTCATTTGTTGCATTGTGCTGCTTAAATGATAATAATGAAAAAGGCAGAGGCCATTTTTGTTTTTGCCAAATGCATTTAAATTGAATTTAGAAAACTCTCTTTTTTTCTATTCTTCTTCATGTAAGTCAAATAATTGAAGCCCCACCAAATCTAAAGACGAATATATTATTATAATTTAAAATGATCGATAAGATTCACTCTCAATCGTCCTACATTAAACTTGCCACTCAAAATTACTGCCTTTCCACTGAAATGTCACCCTTCCATCTCGGTATTGTGCACAATGACCACTGGACGGGAAAAGGGTGTCTTGGCTCAGATATGCACTGACTAAGCCCCGAAACTGGAGGCTAATTGTAATCAGACGATAGCTAATGGCTTCCAAGATTGCTGTTAACCAGATCAGAAAACATCTTGTTCACTGGCCTTTGTGGGGTTGGTCAGACGGACACGCTCGCTACAATAAGGTCAGGCCTCTGCTGCATAATCTCTTCGCTCATAAACACAATAGACTTAATAAATCTGAAAAATATTGGTAACAGTCTTCCTCATAATCTCTTGGCTCACATCTTTATTAGAGATAGCCAGTCGCTATAGATCGCGAGCAGTAAATAAACCTCAATGAGGAATAACGACAACAGTCATTCTCTTTACTGCCGACCACTTTTCTTTACAATCTCAATACTCTCACTTCTTATCAAAACAACACTGCGGGGGAAAATATGATTGAGGTAAGCTCCAGTCATCTCTCTTGGTATATCTGATGGCTGGAAGGAGGGAGAATAGAAAGTCATTATTTTCTCCCAAGTAGCCGAGTCTGGCTGCTATAGCAATATCAGATGCCTATGTGTTAAAAATGTGTCATCGGCTATATTAATTCAAAAGGAGCAAATTTGGTATAGTGCTTGTGCAAATGGCCTCACCGTGGTTCGGGAAGGGGAGCAAGAGTGGAGGTGGGGGGGTGGTTGGAGGGATCTTACTTTGAATGCTTGAACAGAAAATGATGAAATGGGGCTGACACACTGTAGTTTTGGTTGGCTGAGTGGGATGAAGGGAGGATAAGGGGTAGAGTACAAAGACAAAGGCAGACAGAAGGCTGTCTTACACCGGAAGTATTACAAAGTGAACACAAAAAGATGTTCTGTAACAACAAGAGGGCGTTCTGTTGTTTCATTTTTGTTTGTCTTTTTTTTAATCTAACACTGATTCCTCACTTTTTTTCACGTGCACCTGATTCACACCGTTCCGTTACAGACATCTTTCACATATCCCAGCGATCGCTTTCCCCCACTCCGCAGTGCTCCGTCTTTCTCAGCCAGGCACGAACGGATACACCTTGGCGTGCGCGCACGTGTGTGATTGCCACAAGAGTAACAATCAACAAGAGGGCGATCCATCAGCTGTCAGCTCTGCTGTGAAGTTTTA
>CAESWR010000209.1:99861-111429 GCA_903171835.1 Mullus surmuletus | reverse complement strand
GAGCTTCTGCCAGAAGAGAGAGCACCTTGGAGAGTTTTGGTTAGGTTGAAGATTTTGGCTGTCTTGGGGAATAAGAATGCTCGAGTGGTTTAAGCGGTTTATGCCAACATGAAGTTTTTGAACATGAAGGATTATGCTCTGTAATGCTGGGTATGGAGAAAGTGTGTTTCGTCTGTGTCAATATTGACAGATCCAGTTAGATGTTTGGCTCCGGGGGGCTTAGCTAGTCTAAAACGCACTAAAGCGAGAAGAGCCAGGGGCCAATGCTCAAATGTCTGTCTATTTATTGCAGACAGAGTAACAGCACACACTTGCACACACGCGCAGACAGATACACTTCATCTGTCTTTCAAAGACACACACACAGATACGCACAGCAGGCCCATGACCAGTCATACACTCATGCCAGCTCGTTGAGGCGAATCAAACCTGCATCGAAACCTCAGTGGATTGAATTTTTTTAACCCCGTAAGGCCTGAAGTAAAGATATACCTCAATCCTTTTCCACTCCTCTTTACAAAGCCCTTAGGCTCTCACAAAATGACTTTTAACCCTTCCACAATGAAACACACTTATCACTCATTCCAATATCACTTTTTTCCTGTGGTTACCCAACAAGCCCCGGGGTGATTGATGCAAAAGCAATGTGATTCTTTTGTGGGTTCATCCTCAGGTGGGTGAAATTCCCTGGGTGGCAATGACTGAAAATGATGTAAAAGGTGAAGTTGTAGGTGGAGAGAAAATGACACTGGAGATGGAGAGATGGAATAGGAATCTATCAACATTTTGGTTACATTTAGAGACACAGAGACACAGAAATTGTGATTTATGCTCTGAATGGTTCGAGCTGAAATCAAAATATTTGAGTAAAGAAAAAAAGTTGGAAAGCTTTAGATATGCTGGAGTGAGAAGAAAAATGGCTCAGACAAGGTTTGAATTAGCAGTTGCATGACTTCATTATGTTAAAACAAACGGTTTTATTATAAAACATGGACATGTGTTCAGTTGGATACGCTATCAACCTGAAGAACCTGATTACCAGCTACGGCAGCTTCTTCTTTACCATTTTCAAATCGAATCAGTCGCAGCAGCATGTAGCAGTCAGCTACAATCTCATAGAAAAGAGTTAAATTGGGGAAAGGAGAGGTCTGATACACCGCGGTGTAATCATCTCCTACCCCAAAGGGTAGATGAGTATGTACGGAGGTCAGAGCTACAAGTGAGAATTTGGTGTTATCAGGTAATTTCAGCCTGTAATCTCACAGGCTTAAGACACACTTCAATGGTTTTGATAACGTTTGATCTTTTTCTCCCCTCCTCTCTCTGTGCAAACTGTGGGACTGTTAACAGGATTTTTTACTTTCTCCTGTTCTCTGGGACTTTGGAGACAATGAGGCACCTCTGCAGACAAAATGTCCAATCAAACTGATAGAGAGAGCCTTTAAAATTACGATAGAAAAAAAACACACCATCATTTCAAATTAAAATCTAGAGTTTAATTAAAAATTGTGATGAAGCAGACAATTATTATTTTCTGTCAGGTTCGGGTTTGGATTCTCTTCCCACCTGTTCATGTGTTCAACCTTGATTCTCCCATGAGCGTCTGTTGTCTCTTTTGATGGGTTGATATAAAAGAACGAGCCACCACTGACACGTCCAACTCTGTATTTTGAATGACTTTATTACACAATAGAACAATGTCAAATAGGCAATCTGAGAGAACCTCTATTTGCTAATGTTGAGAGCTCTCTCTCTCTGTCCAACTAAGTAAACCCCTTTAAATGCAGTGTCCTATCTATAAATTCCACCTCTCAAAACAGAAAAGACTTGTTTGGATAGCTGGTTGCATCTCCTACAGCCGGTGCTCCTAAAGTCCACCTCAGCACCCAAACTTTGACCAGAGAACCCTTGACCTGTAAACCATAAACAGCGCATGTACTCTCTGGTTAAGGCATTCTCTTCTAAACATACAACATAGAACACAAAGACACTAAACAAACAAGAGGAAAAACTGTATATCAAATACTACACATCAAAACATCCTCACTGCACCACTAGTCTTGCCAACTGGACATATTGAATGTCGTCCACAGCTAAACCGGGAACAATCCCAGACTGACTGCATGGAGCAGAGGACTGACACAGTCATACTGTCACAATGGACGTGCTGCGCCAAAGAACAATCAAGGACCACCAAGAGATTCTTTATTTTTTCCAAGTGTGTCTTAATACATTGAGTGGATCTGAATGTGAATGTAACATCTTATAGTGAATGTCAGGGTCCCACTGCACGATGTTCAGGCATATGCCGGTAAAGCTTCATGTTCCGTCAGATGTTGGAAAAGGAGTCTTCCTTTTGTATTCACATGCTGAAGGATAGAATGATGAGAGAGGAGACAAGAGTCAAGGGAGAAATACAAAATGTAACCAGGGAGCCACGGAAACATGTTGAATGTAAATCAGGTGGCACATGGTTCAAGGTTTAAATTACAAATAATAGAGGAAGGTGCAAAGAAGAAAGAGTTTCACAATCAGCCCTGGCATTAGGTCACAAAACAAAACACGAGGGAATCTGAAAAGTTTGATGAAGTCAAATTTCAAACAAGTCAAATATGTGATTCAGGTATAGAATGCTTTAGGATTGTATAGGGAATTTTAATATATTATGCATTGTACACGTACAATTCACTTGTGATATTTAGTGATACTGTGTACATTGCTTGAAGAGTATCCACATGAATCTACCAATAAATCACAGCACTGGTAATCAGGAGTTGATTAAGGATCAGAACTACTGCTTCTGGTTATAACATCCCAGTGATGACCAGCAGAACCACCAAAAAAACAATGAACCAAGGAGGTTCTGTTTTTATTTAGAGTTTTTTTCTAGCTGTGTGTTAGCAGGATTTTTAACAAAAAATAATTGGCCACTTTCCCTTTAATTCCAACAATTGATGTGGATCACTATGAAAATGTTATATTGTGCGTAGTATCCTAAGATTATGAGGGGGATTTCTGTGTTTAGTTGCTGAGAGAGCACCTGAATATGTGTCAGACATGCTTCACTTCCCTCCCTCAGGATCCCTTTGGTTGTCTAGCACTAGTCTTTAAGTTGTTATGAGGGCAAGGATTAAGACTTACAGTGAGGCAGCGTTAAGTATCTTACCACAGTGCCGAGAATTCATCAGCTTTGACTTGCGTTGCTGCTTGTCACACATCTCCTTCTAAACTTTTCTTTGTGTCAGAGTCAAATGAAATAAGTCATAAAATAGATAAGTAAAGATTTCAAATAATACTGATCCAAATAATGACTTAATTAAGCAAGAGTTTAAGAAGCCTGTCAGGCTGCGAAGAAATAACTCACACATGAAGATCATCTCATTTTATGTCCAGCTCTTTGTTCTCTTTAACATTAATTGCATTGTTTTGTATTATCTTAACAAAAACGGTCCTCCTTTCTCTGTCAAAATGTCAATACATTTCAAAGAGGTTGAAGCGGACACGGATAAAAACACATCGTATGAGGCCCAGCAAAGAGAAACAAAACCTTTATTCTCTTTGACACAGAGGATTACATGACTTACTGATTGTATTTGATTGGTCGGTTTGTTGGTGGTGAGTATCTGTTGCTTGGAGAAGACACACACCAGTCCGAGTCAGTGAAGGCACCACTGCTAAACCAACATGGGTTGAAACCCCAGCTAAAAGGCCCCACTAGCCCGTGAGGACCTGAGTCAAAGAAAATAAAAAACACAGAGATACATTAACTAGAGACAAACAACATTTCAAAAGCTCCTCTGAGTGATTGGTGTGAAATGAATTGCTTTGAATTACTCTATCTAAAACGCCAAAAACAGTGACGGTTGCCATGTTGCTCCATTGAATAAGTAAGCACATCAAGTTGAATTAATGTTGTTGCATCTTCCCATTATTTCTCCTCCCTTTCTTCACCATCTGATGTCGCCCCTCTTTTCATCAGCAACAGATGCTGAGGTCCACTTGACAGATAAACATCTCTCATTGAGGCCGTCAAGAGTCTAAATGAGCCCCTTCACTGTCACTTTGAATGTTCATTATCTATTTTCTGACTGCAGCGCAGAACACAGTTGTCTTTTCAATGGAGCCTAAGATATGATATGTAATGTATGTACATTGTCAATGTCTGTGAACACCTGATAGCTGTTTGTGATGGGTCTAAATGTAGAGGATGTGCACAAAGAGGAGCAAATGGAGTTCAATGGAAGTAGTTATGTGATCATAGCTATCATTATCATTCTTAATATTATCACTATCATCATTATCATTATTATTATCATTATTATTAATAGTAGTAGTATTGGTAATAGTAATTAGTCTAATTAACTTAGTTTAAACTATTAAAATTCAATTAAACTAATTAAATTAGTTTAATTGATTTATTGTCATAATGGTCTAATAATGATACTAAAAAATAATAATGATAATTCCATGCAATTTCAATTTTCTGAATGTCAGAATTGCGTGAAAACATCTTGCAACCAGCTTTGTTTATAAATTGTGAGTGCAATATCTCAGCCCACCTGCTGCTTAAATTGGAAAGTATATTCAATGTACCACAAAGGTGTATTGACGAGATAGTTGAAGAACTACACTATACATTAAAAGGACTATTTAGGTTTCTTCATTTATTTTATGACGGGCACTTTTTTTTACTGTACTGTACTGTGCTATTTTCTACATTTGGTCCTGTTTTTTTAAGATGCCAACTGTGAATAAAAAGGTAGGCTTCAATTTCAATGTGTGATTTCATTTGACTTGAAAAATTAAGTTCATACTACGAAAAAAAAAGTGTATGTAACTTTTTGCATAGACATTCTGAGTAGAATGAAAGGAAGATACATGAGTTTGTACAACTAAATAAGTAATTTCATCACAATTAAAATTAAGTTGGTCCAACTTAAAAATGCTTGTAGTGGACAACTCAAATCATGTTACTTACCAAAGTAATGAAGTTTGCCTAAATAGTCACAAAGTCTTGTGTCATGTACTCAACACTAGCTATGTTGAAATAACTCAAAAACGTGAAAACATCTTGCAACCAGCTTTGTTTGTAAATTGTGAGTACAATATCTCCTTTGTAAAAAAAAAAAAAAGAGAAATTGCTCGCATATGTCACTCTGCCAGGAACTCACGCCAGCACGGTGTGTCAGGGGATACGGAGCTTGAATGAAGCCTCAGTTCACAGCCACTGTTGATCACTTTTGGCTGAGTGACACATTACAACAAGGCAGTTGGTTTGCTTGGCTGTGTGTTCTGCTTCATCGCCCGTAGCCAGCTTCAGGGTCCCTCATTTAAAGGAGAGACAGCCATTTCCACCCTCACCGCCCGTAATGTAACCAGAGCAGGGTGGAACATTAATAGCCAGGGCAACACAGGCAAGTTGCTAGCCCCCTTCCATCCCCTACTGGTAGGGACTATACTGCAAGGCCAATCTTAAAAATTATGTTTTTTGCGTAAATTGTTTGTTTTTTGTTGTTTTTTATTATGACGTTTCTCCTGGCACGGTTACATGAAAACTGTAACTACAAAAGTCACCAAACTTGGTAGATGTTCGGGGCAGAACAGAAGGAAAACCCCATTAGATTTGTGACTGATTAGGATCTTTTCCTTGGTAAATATTATGTGAAGCTTGGCAGAGGTATGTATTTTCTCAGCTCACTTGAAGTTATTGACTCCGCCAAGGAAGTTTTCTCACCAGATGGTCTGTTTGCCTTTTAGCAGGATTAAACAAGACCCATCCAACAATTTTTCCCTTATACTTGATTGAATGGTATGGACCAAAGAAAATAATAATAATAATGATAATACTAACCAAATTGCCACGAATTGTATTCATCTATCAGTTAAGCTATGTATTCAGACAGCACTTTAGAAAGTAGGGCTGTCACAATATCAGATTTTCACTTCATGATTATCGCTGGCCAAAAATGTAATGATAACAATATTATCATGATATCAACAAAGAAATAAATAGTAATGGTATAATAAATGAAATTTATGTTTAACTTTATGAATTTTTTTTTCTTTTGGAAGATTAATTACAATCAAAATACCTATCTGAGGTGATATAAAAAGAATGTGAAAACAGTAAGTGTACAGCTGCATTCATTAAGTGCGATTACACACACACTGTTTTCAAGGGGTACTGGCACATTTAACACAATATTGAAATGTCATTTTTTAATACCACAATACCGAGACAGCCCTATTTGGAAGTAAAATTTCTTACAAATAAGATAATAAAAAATGGCAGGATGATTTGCACTCACCTGTAGTTCTGTGTTTTATGGATCAATAAGAGTTTGCATATTTTGAGTATAACATTAATGTGATGTAATCTTAGTCTTGCTGGAGGTAAGCGCTCTCTAAGCCATTGGTAGTTGAATAAAGTAATTGGTTGTCCTCTAAAGGGTTACTTTCTTCCTCTGGTTTTTATTTTTGCTCTTTTTTTTAGTTTAGTTTTTTTATTTTTTATTTTTCCTTTTTAAACCATTACATTTATAGACTTCAGTGTAAAATATACTTTTAATGATCATGGATAGCCCTGTGGCAATGGTGAGCAAGAGTAAACAGTAAAAAAAAACCTTGCTGCCGGTGGCCTCCTGTCACTCCGGCAGCCCAGAGGAAGAGAGATTAGAGCAGCAGCAGCTCGCTAACATCAGTGCTCACGTCAGTTCTACCCCCCGTCTGGAATCATTTAGTGAAGCTTTGAATGACAGCAACATGACTCCTCTCTAGTGTGGAGTTGATTTTTGGAATGTGAGCTTATTATTTTATTATCATGTTCCTCTTGCCAACCAAATAGTGCTCCTGCTGTGAATTTATAGTATGGATAGAGGTCGGCACTCAGATTTGGTGCCTACTGTAGTGTAGACTCACGTTCAGGGTCGTAGGACAGAACCAAAGGGAGAATTTGTTGAATACCCATCATATTATTTTAGAATTTAAAATTTATGATATAATGCTATTCATTGTTGCAAAATTAACATATAGTGTGGAGTACTAGATATAATGTCAGTATTGTGAATCTTCCTCAGCAATCTCTAACTGACCGCCCGTTCAGGTTTTCACAAATGTTTTTGGGGAAGGTTTTACTTCATTTTTTAATCCATTGGCCGAGGATGGCTCTCCAATAGACATTCTTAGATTGTACATGCTTATCTCAAAGCAGTGCCACATTGCTGGAATAAGCAGCATTTTATCAAAAACTGTTGTCAGTCTGCTTATTGAATCCAAATCCTTTCAAACCCCATGTCAACTCTAATTAGGTTAAGATTCAATTAAGATCTGTAATCACCTTTTGTCCAAATATTGTTCAATACCTGTAGCCAGCTCGCATTTGGAAATTAGATGACAGGGGCAAGATATGAAATGTATTTGTACGTTGCAAATGAATGTTCTATTGGACATTTTGATTCAAGACATTGATGTGATTTGATAATCTAAATTGTTTCATTGAAGCAAAACACACAGTCCACTTGTAGACTGTTGTTTGAGAGCAATGTGTCTTTCTATGAACAGAAAGTTTGTTGAACTAACACAGTAATCTCAGTCTTGCAGAAAACACAGTAATCAGATCATTTGTTAAGATTTTATGAGATTCAGTAACAACAGATGTAATCTGCCCCTTGTGACGTACACCCACTCTGAATTTATCAAATACGGATGCATTTGGATTTATGTATTGGATGATGAAACAACAATGACATCAGCGGTTTGTTTTGAAGTCTGAAGTCAAGGTCTATTTGCAATCACAGTGACCATATTTTGCCAAGAGACTGGACAATGGAACAAATTGTGACACCAGTGGTTTGTATAGAGCCTGGACAAAGAAACAATGGAGACATCAATAGTTTGAAGGGAGGGTCATTGAACAATTTGACCATAATTAACAGAATTAATATCATGGCATAATTGTCTTAGTCACTAGTTTCAGCTTTATGTGAATTTATTTGGATAACATAATTAAATAGGCTTATTTTTTACATTCATTTCAGTGCATTAAGAGGTATTTCTGCAATCCAAAGTGTTGTCCTGTGCTCGTCAAGAAATGCAGCTTTGAAACTGTTCAGCACTGGCCTATTTTTTTAAAACTTTTTTTCAGACTGGAAAATCTGTTTATTCATTGTATACAGATTATTAATCTAATGACACATGCATGTACCATGTGAGTGAAACCTGAGGATGGAAACATAATCAAGTAAACCCATTAGGAATTTCAAGTTCCTGGTCATACAAGTACTTGGCTGTGGGTGGTTTGATGGAAACTAATCAGATATACACAATAATTCATACTGTAATTTGTATGTACCCGGGTAGCAAATAAATGATTACTAATCTTTGTGGAGAAAAAAAAAAACCCACAACATCCATCCATCATCATCCACTTATTGTAGATCAGGTCAATGTGGCAGCACCTGTAATAGCCTCCCACATCTGTCTCCCCAGCAACAACCGGTAGCCCCTCCTGGTAAGACCAGAAGGTCTTACCAGGCTGGACAAGCAATAATGTCACTCCACCATGTGTTGGACTGCCCTGGGTCCTTTTACCAGTTGGAAGGGGCCAAAACCCCTCTAACGGGACAGACATTCTGATCAGGCGCCCTGACATATTTCTAAGGCCAGCCATCTTTCAGCATCTTCTGACATGTTTCTATTTTTCTAATATCTTCATAATGCTTGTTTGATGAGTTACATAGTTTGGAAGCCTTAGAACTTAATTGCCCCCCATAAGCAATCCCCCCGAAATTGAAATGTTATAACAAGAAAACCATTATGTGCTCATTGGAGTTTGTTGTCAGAAAGAGACAGAGAGAGAGAGAGCAAAAGACAGCGTAACAGTGTGACGGGAAAAAACAAACAAATGCACTTCATTGATGTTCTTTTCTTCTAAATTACAAAATCACAATTGATGTTTTTTGTCATGACCAGAATGTCAATAACTGGAAGCATAATCAATTGAAGGAGCTATTCTTCAGTGTGAAGCATAATCAATTGAAGGAGCCATTCTTCAGTGTTCCACAAAACATATTTGCAATAATTTTAAAGGAATATTTTAGAAATTAGATAGTTCTTAACACCAGTTCAGACTTGCAATGAGAATCAGGTAGAATAATGAGTTTTCATTTATTTCCATGGTGGTGGTGTCTGTACTTCATATTCATTACGAACTTAACTGTGGCTTATAAAAAGATAAAATTGAATTGCGAGCCTCTGAAATTCTAGAAGACACACATAGCGAAGATGTGTGTCTCGTGGGCTGAGGTGGCAGGTCTAATCTATCTACAAAAACACCTAATTGAAAATTGCTGTTGCTGGAACGCAACACTCACATGAAATGTGAGATTTTTTTTGCAGGATGTTTTCTTGATAATTCCATCTCTCACTTTTTCTCTTTTATTTACGAATTTCCCCACTCATTTTAGATCCACTTCCTGCCTCCTGTTTGCTCTGGATTACTACTCGAGAAGTAAATTATTTTCCCCCATAAATCCTTTAAATTCACTGTCAAGCTGTTTCTCCAGTTGTGCGCCTCAGTCCTCCATCTTGATGAATCATCTTGTCAATCATAAATTTTTCCAGGACGGATTTCTTTCATATTCAACCGCATTGTATTTTGGTAAGCATTATATTTTCTAGGCTACTAACCAACAGTCCATATTTGGAAATAAGATTTTTACTTCAGCCTGTCAATTGTGATTAAACGTCACACCACACTTGCATGTAAATGACTACTGTACTTGCAAATGTACCTCCACTTTGCCAGTGACATTTGGCAGGATGAATTTGTGGAACAGAGTACTGGCATAATTTCTTATTTGTAAGCCAAATGGCCTTGGTCAACAATCAACTACCTCTCAAATGAAGTCAGGTTTTGTAACCAAACTTATAAAAAAAAAAAAATGTAAAAGAGGGCAACATCTTTCTGGTTGTAATGAACTGAAACCAATTGCAATACTTGATCAGAAGACAATAACACAATTAAAACAAGGGCAAATTTAAAAGTAAATCAACATCACTCAGCTGTTGTCCCACCATGTGCAACATGTGCCCTTGGTCACGTAACAAAAACCATGCTTGTTGTGTATGGCAAGTAAATAAGGAAAGATAAGTGCGTTCAAAACAAAAACAGAGCGGAGCTGGCGCTGTCTGATAAGGAAGCTTGAAATCTCAGCCTCCATTGAGGTAACAGTATTACTGATCAGCAGCACTTTGGAACCTACGCTCATAAATTATGGTTAAGTCTGCTATGAGCATGTGTATAAATTATGCAAACTATGCTGGGGATAGAGAATAGATAGAAACCATACTGTTTGTCGATTGCAATGATGCTGGCCCATTGATCAAATACAGCATAATGCACTGCTGTAGATTTCCTGTGATCGCCGGCGCTGTAATGTTGACTTTAGCACCAATGCAACTGGGTGATACTTACATTTTGTTTGTGACACTGTTCATTGGGCATGTATCACGATTGAAGTTTTGTAGTTTGTAGGAACAACATAAAACTAGAAAGAGCTAATTTTTTTCAGGATTAGTGGGAGACTGAGACACGCAGCCATAACTGTAAACCTATGACTGCTGTCTTGGATTTTGTCTTCACTTAGTCAGTTGATTCTGTAATGCGTCCTCACATTTACCAGCAATGAAATTGCGCTGTGGGATTGTGCAAGACAAACCTCTTTGTCAAATTTCACACTCCGGGCTGGGTGCATGCAGCTGGCCATTAGTGAGACATAGGCCAACCACTTATGCAGTTTGGGTTTGTTGCAGTTTGATATCAGAGCCTGAGACACACACCAAAAGAACATTGCCAGGCCCCTCTGGTCTAACCCTTCTGGAAGTTAATGGTTTGGTGAAAAAAACGTTAATTGTTAATTGCTCAAACAGATTTGTTAAGTGAGTAAAGATCCATGTTTCCAAGTATGTAAGTCATCGGATCCATTGATTGTTTGTCATTTGTCAAGTGGAGATGGTCTGTCATTATGGGTAAATAAACATCTCTATAGTTAATTTTAGCTGTGCCTGTCAGTGCTGAAAGAAATGTTAAATGTACTTCTATATATATATATATTCATATTGTGTATACAGGGTGGCTGATTTATAGAGAATAAATAAGTTTGCTTTTACCAAATTAATAAATGTATGCCTCATTTATATAGTTACTTACATGACTGTTGTCAATAAATCTTTCACAACATAAAGTAAGTACCGAGTTTCAATGTATACCTCATCTATTCATTTCCAGAACAAAAGCAGGTTCAATAAATGAATGAATGAATAAATAGACACAGAGGATATACACTCAAACAAATATTAATATACATGTACTGCTGGCAACTGAACCCAAATGTTTACATTGCGCTCTCACATTGAGTTTAAATAAATTACACTATTTATGTTTTTAAAAAAATGCTAATGTTACAAATATTTTAAACAGATGTGGCGGAAAGCGCAATCATGATTAGGACCAAGCCAAACATTATAGTGATTGCAATTTCAGTCATGCACCAAGGTTTTTTGGGGTGT
>CAESWR010000209.1:60549-83082 GCA_903171835.1 Mullus surmuletus | reverse complement strand
CTAGTTTTTTATATGATTTATAGTTTTCTGTGCATTTCAAACATTGTCCTTTCTACTGTTTTTTATTTATTTATCTAAAGTTACCTGGCTGCTAGGAGGCCAGCTAGGATCCCTGTGCACCTTGCCCTACAAATGATCCAGGACGGATGGGATGAAGAGCCCATCGGAGGCATTGACTCAGAATCTGACATCTCAGATGTAGAGGACCCAGACTATTGTCCCCCCACAATATCCATTTCCTCTGACTGGCCTTGTTCAGTCGGGGGGGGACAATAGTTTGGTTCCTCTATATCTGAGATGTCAGATTCTGAGTCAATGACTCTGATGGGCTCTTCGTTGTTAGCTAGTAGTAGTAGTAGAAGAAGTAGGCTAATCTGATCACACATTTCACACATTTGATAACTAATTCACACATAGTAATATGTCAATGAAAAATAAGTTCATTAATGGAG
The DNA here is from genome assembly GCA_903171835.1 of Mullus surmuletus. Lineage (NCBI taxonomy): Eukaryota > Metazoa > Chordata > Actinopteri > Syngnathiformes > Mullidae > Mullus > Mullus surmuletus. Next base: position 82,630 of record CAESWR010000209.1, on the reverse strand, counting down.
ATAATACTTACATGTATGTTGCTGTGTTAAAATGACCTCCTGGGTGGTGAGACTGCTGATATCAGATGTGTAAGTGGGACAGTATTGACAGTCAAAGTTGTATCAGATGTGAGAGATGACATCAGATGTGTAAGTGGGATGGTCAGAGTTACTAAGAATTAAAGGTTCATGGAAGACTCCATAGGAACAGCCTGTGGAATAGTGGGGTAGTGATACAAAAACTGCAATTTCTTAAAATTAATGAAAAAATAAATGCAAATGGCCTCATGTCACAAACATGTTTTATGAGGAATACCTGGAATATGAAAATATTACAACTCTTTGTTATAGAGATAGAAGAATAACAACCCAGTTTATTGCAAAAAAGCATTGATTTTAATTGGGGTCATTTTTGACCCCACTCGTGGAAGAGTGTAGGTATTGGTAGGTTGTGCATCCAAGCGTTAAAAAACCTGGTCTTCACCCCTCATCATTTAACAGCTATAGGCCAACCGCCGAACTACCATTTTTTCCAGAGTTCTAGAAAAGTCAGTTTCTTTACAGCTCCTGGCAGCCTCAAATCATAACCAGTTTCAAATTTTAATCTGGGTTCCGTAAACATCACAGCACTGATACTGCTTTGTTGATGGTTACCGATGACCTGTTAGTGAATGCTGATGTTGGTGATGTCTCTGTTCTTGTGTTACTGGACTTAACTGCAGCTTTTGACACAGTTGACCATACCATCCTGATTAGCACACTCTGGCAGTGGTGTGGCATATCTGGGGCGGTCTTACAAACCGTTCAGTCTATGTATCAATTGGTGAACATAGCCCCCCTCCGACTCCCTTGAACAGTGGAGTGCCCCAAGGGTCAATTTTAGGCCCAATGCTTTTATCTATCTATACCATCCGTTAGGCAACATTACCCGCAAACATGGCATGTCCTTTCATTGCTATACGTATGACACTCAACTGTATCTGCCAGTGAAACCTAACAACCTCACTGAGCTGTCCAGTCTACCTGTCTTACTGACATCAAAACATGGATGTCAAAAAATGTCCTTAAGCTGAACTTTAACTAAACTGAAATTCTTATCATCAGCCCTGAACACCCGCGCTCTCAGATGGAGTCGTCGCCGGGCCCTCTATCTGAGAACATCAAACATGTCAAACATGCCTCTCTCCATTGGCTGCCAGTCAGTTTTAGAATAGACTTTAAAATTATATTGACAACTTTCAAGGCACTTCATTGGTTTGCCCCAAATTACATTTAGAGTTATTCATCCCATATGAGCCTGCTCGCTACCTGAGGTCCTCAGGTCCTCTAGCAGTAACCTGCTGGCCGTCCCCAATCAATGTGAGAGGTTCTATGGACTGTAGAGGTATGCTGCAGTAGATAGAGTGGCCATCTTGTAACCTGAGAGTTCATGGCGAAGTATCTTTGGGCATGACACTGAACCCCTAACTGCTGTCGATGAGCACTGTGAATGGGTGAAATGAGTTCAGGTATGTAAAAGTGCATTGAGTACCATTATTGTTGAAAAATAAATAAAAAAATACATATAAAAGAACCCATTTAGCCTTGAATGCATTAATTGCGTGCGTGTCTCATTCATGCCTCCGACAACTCTACATTATTCAACAGATGATCTAATGATAACACACCATTTGCATATGAACTACAGATAATATTTAAGTACAAAAGTCAGAAACACATATGCTCTCAACTTCTTATACCAGATTTCCATTGTTCAGTTTTGTTGAAAGGCTGATTGTAACAAAAGTTTCTTTGAATCTGTCAAATTTGTCACATAAGAAAACAATGAAATCTGGACATCAAAACACACTGTAAAAAATCAAAATACTTGACACATTAACTTTGATAAGTACAACTGATAGCATTTTAATAATTCCCCATCAGGAGGCCAAGACTTTTCTGACTAATTATGCATTCCCACCATGTATCTGCAGAGTTTCCGCATTGAAAGAAAAAAATAATATTCTGATATATATCTGTTACTTAAATTCTTCATTAAGACCACACAATTACTGATCTATTATTGAAATGGCTAATTTCTGGAGTTAAATCTAAAGGTTTTTCATATAAGAAATGAATAGCAACAATATTAGCTGTTGAATTTTAGCTATGTATGTATGTATGTATGTATGTATGTATGTATGTTTGTTTGTTTGTATGTACGTAATACATTTTGATAGTCACAATATAATGATTTTTTCTGCCCTTTCAGCAACAAACCCACTATATTTTTTACTTTTTACATTTAAAATATTTTCGTGTATTGCTTTGTAGCTCTTTTACTATAGCAGGATATTTTTAACAGAAGGGGTGATGTGTCAAAGGCTACGCATATCAATTAAATTCAGTCTCCCTCTTTGGATTCTGGTGAATCTATAACCCACAGGGAAAAAGACACTGACTTCTTGTGTAATAAATCTACACCCATACTTGTGATCACTAAATATCTTACATGAATTCATCAAGTCTGCTTGCATGATATTTTCATGTGCTAAATATATAACATCTGTGTGCAGTTCCATACAAAAGTAAGAGTTCTGCTTTCTGCTTCCTGAGATGCCAGGGGGAAAGAATATACTTTCTACATTTTCAGAGTGACTGAAGGAATTTATAAATTCAAATCAGAATAAAAATGGATAGAATGGTCCCTCCACATTTAACCCATTCACCTCATACACATGCAAACAGCCAAAAGCTGAGAGCTCTGAGGCCTCGATGGCAGGAGGACGTATCTCATCTTGACTCTGACAACCCTCTGTTTGCCAACTGTTATTATATTTTTGTATTATTTTTTGAGATTTATTTTGTACCAGGGATTTTTTAACCTCTGCTCTCTGACCTCTGGGCCACCTACTGTTCAACTTTTGTTTCCACCAGTCTAAACCAGCATAGCAGGCTAAAACCAGTTTTGCTCTCTGCCCGGCCACAGGCACCGATTGATATTGTTAGCATGTAAACTAATTCCTATAGTCTGTCAGGCACTCGCAAAGCCATAACAGCCTTGGATAGAGAAAACATGATAGACCTCGTCAGGCCAGATAAAAGTCATGCTGCTAATGTTAAATAAATGTGTGTGTGTGTAAATGTGTATCTATCCGGTTTATAGCAATTTGGGGACCTATATGTAACACAACATGGCACAAAGACAAAAAATATATATATACTTTGTGAACGGCAGAAGCTGTATATCAAGCTACTGTGCCATGTAACTTTGCCAGCTATACGAGAAAAATATTAAAAATTGAGGAACAGTGAGACGATCATTAAAAGAACATTTCAAAAAGGAATTAATGGTGGGAAAAAAAAAAAATTCCAATGCACGAGTGTTTGAGACATTTGCTGGAGAAAAAAAGGTTAAAAAATGAACTTTTTTACTCCTGCTTTGTTAACGCTTTAGAGGACTGACATTTAAATCAGGAAAATGCTTCAGCATGGCCTTCACCCCGGCCTTTATTATATCTCGACACGTGTATTCTATCTAATTCTACAAATTAAAATTTCTTATTATCAACAATGTAACAGTCACAGAAAGTGCAGGGTGATTTCTCTTCACAAACAAATGTGACCTCTGTGTTTGTGAGAAAGTGTCTCTGTATCTGTGCCTCCAAACTCCAACACTTTCACTCGCGGGCTCAGGTGTTTGTATGACAATTTGCCCCCAGTTTGTTGGCACATCCGACAAACAATTGATCGGCTAATTGAACTCTGCAGCTCTTTCATGTTTTGACATGTGTTCCTGGATAGATGATGGCGATGGCACGTTTGAAGAAGAAAGCCGCAGCCGTAATCAGGAGGCCCTGTCAGCTTCAAATGGATTAGCGCTTGATTTGCGTGCCGGCACTTCAGAGTTCAATTGCGAAAAAGGGGTGGAGGGATGTAGGGGGTGGGTTGGAAGACAGAGAAAGGGAAATTCATTTCAGAGAAGGTGGCACTTTGTGAATCCAGGGAAAAAAACAAAAACAGGATGCAGTTTGTTTGAAGTTGGGATGTTTGGCAGTGTTGGCAGCAAATGCGACAAGAAGGATTCGTAATAAAATGTTGCTGCTCATTCTCAGATTGTGCTGCGGAGAACGATATGAACATACGGAAATCCCCGTTTGACAAAAATGCCGTAGTTAAATGTTTGCGTTGGATAAAAACGTGGAAATTCTGATTGTTTTCTTGTGTTATTATTGTTTTTTCGCTTGTTTGTGTGTCTCCAGATATGCTTGAAGTTGACTTCATAGCACTATAGTTCTGTAGCAGCGTGAAGGTAGGTATCATTGGAGCTGTAAATTATACACAGTGTGAAATCTCAGTTCTGCAGTTCTGTGCCATCTGTTTATACTGAGCAATTTGATATGCAGAGCTGCTTTATAATGCTGTGATTATCTGTTTGTTAAATCCATTTAAATTGGCATTTTAATCTTTGGCTTTGAACATTTTCTCAAACCAGTGTACTGGACGTGACCTTTGTGTTTTACTCTCATATGGTCAGTGACAAGTTAAAATGCTTTGCTGGTCACTGATGGGGGCCCACGCAGATGACAGTACGTGATGTGAAACGAGGGATTCATTTCAAGATTTGATCATTTCTTTGATCATTCAGAGGGAGAATGTAGATGTAGATTGTTTCTGTGACAATTTAGGGATAGTTCTGTACTCCGTTCACAGCTGATGCTCAGAAGTTTCTGTGCATTCATTTCCTGCTGGAATGTTCACTTGTGTCACGATCGTACTTCTTCTTTCAACCGGAGGCCTCTCCGCCTCCGGTTGTGCTCTGTGTTGCAGGTTTGCAGTAGGTGTTTTTTCTGCATCATTAATCAGAACACCTGATGTGTTTCCGAAAGTGCGTGCTTAATTAGACAAGGAGAATTGTTAAACTAGTGTCTGCTCTTAGCTCCTAAGATGCACTTCCTGCTTTTTCACAAAATGACTCACTCAACATGTTGCCCTCATGCCATCACAATGGTATCACTGACACATTCCCTTCGCACATTCTGACTTTTTGCTCTAAAATGATTTATTTATACGTTTCAACTTGTTATGTCTCCTCTTGTAATTTGCGACAGCTTGTCACTACAGGCTTGTCTTGCTTGTCCAATTGTGTTTGTGTGCTTAACAAAAAAGTTTTTCTGTACAGGAAAGGTCAGCACATTTCATTGGTAACTCCAACGCTATCAACACTATCAGTGTCTTATTGTCCTTAATTGGTTTCATTTAACATTTTTGCCAGACCTTAATCACTTTTTACAAGAATTGTTTTGTCTTCTTGTTTTTGGCTGTTTTGTTTAATTAGTACCGCTTTTATTTTGACGCTAGTCTCAGGCACAAGTCATACAGCCAAATATGTGTGAATGCAGATTTAAATCCCTGCAGAAAGTAATTCACTAGCCCAACCCTGAGAATTTCCATCTCTATATAACTAAATTCATGTTCATGAGATAAGTGATTATTGTGATCATTGATGTGTTAAGTTAGGATGATGGAGTACACTCTGCTGGACACTAACGTGAAAAACCCCTTGGGCATCTGGGACCCCTCTCAGTGGTTGCCTGGCAACCCAACAGTTAAAGTGGCTGACCCAGTTTGCATATACTAATGAGATAAAACATGTTACATGTGCGCTCTCTTTTTGGACGCAAACACTCAAATGGCATAACTGTCACCCCCCGCATTTGTCAATTTCACGCTAGCGTAGCATCACATCCACCAGAAGGCTCCTCAGAGACAAAAGTATGTGAAAACAGGAAGGGGTAAGGGTCTTTTTTTTCCATTTCTCATGATTCTGCTTAGGAAGGACCCCTCTCTATCTCAGATTCCAGTTGATGGAGATGATTGTGCATCTTGAATTGGCTGTTTCTTCATAATGGATGATGAACAACCGTTTTTCTTCTGCCATACATACAATACTACAAAAACATTTTTTTAATTCTCTTTACGCAATAGTTTGCACCAGGCAGGGTTTGCTCTACTGCACCAGTTCTTTGACACATCCCAGTGTGTGTGAGTGGGTCCCATGCTTAGACTGAATAATAAAATACAAGAAAACGAAGAATTTAGTCACTGGGAAGGAAATTAAAAAACAAAGACCAGCGTGCAAAATCCCACCAGCCCATCTGATGACTTTATCCAGAATATCTATTTTCATACAGTATCATTATGTTTCGAGAAAGAAGACAAAAGCTGCTTACGCGTTTCTTTTCATCCGTAGCAGAGGAAACAAAACCAAGACGAAAACAAGGTCCTGAATTGCTCCCCTGTGAGCACGCTGATGTGGTGTCCCCCAGCCCCCCCAAGCCACCATCCCTCCCCAGTACCACCAGGGACGTCTTCTATCCTCCTTCACCCACTTCGGGGAGTGCTGCCTGTCCCCAAAGACTGTTGTGTCCCTGCTGCCTGGAATAACTAGGGCATGTGGGAGAAAACTTCACAGCATAATTAAAGGCGTGTTCACAGCTCGCACCCTGTCTCACTTTGTGCGTTAATGAAAAGACAGTGTGCAACCTAAATGTGTTTGACAAACCCATTCGCTTGCTCTATAGTCAGACCCCCTCACACGGATGACGCGGCAGCCTTTTCCAAATGTCGTCTAGTGAAGCTTTTTCGTCGTATGATTGGAGACGATGAAAACTATTTGTTGGCAGGATCAGATTATATTGTTACTGGCCTCCATTTAGTCACTCTTTTTCTTTTGGCCTCATTACCTTCTGTACACTCCTCTCCATTTGTTTTTATTTGTACTGCTTCGTCTCCCCGGCTCTTCCTCGTGCATTATTCCATCTCCTCCTTGTATCTGTAATGCCCTTTGCTCTAGGCCCTTTTGCTGTAGGAAACAAGGATGTGTGAGAATATGTATATCTTTATATAAACTGAAGGAAAAAAAGAAGAGCGACAGAGGATGAGGAGAGCTCGGTTGTTTTACCGGCCCGTCAGCCATTAAGGTCAGCTGTCAGTCCGGACAGACTTCCAGCAGCTCCGGCTAGTCAACACTTTACAGAACTAGAATTTGTGACGGAGAGACAGAGGTAGCACTTACTTTGAGGAACATGAAAGAACACTTTACATTGAAGAGTCCCCTTGGAGTTCTTTCCCTCTTCACACTCTCTGTCAAAATATTGACAAAGGGGCAGGAGGCAAGACACGTTTTTTCTCTCATGTATCAGACACTTTGTCATTTTGAATTATTGATATTCCTAGAAGGGGTTTTGTGCTGGACATAGGGCTATCCTCAGGTCTTTTCTTCACCGGTTGTGCCTGTGGAACCTCAGTAACTGGCTAGATTACCAGTTAAAATCTCTTTCCCGTTAGAACTGCTCAGGGCTAAAAAAGAGACGTGTTTTTCTGAGTGGAACACCTGGCCCCAGGGCTTGTGAGGCTATTCAGAGTGTTTTGCTAATGGCAAATTGTACAGGTTGCACGTTGTATGCTGGGTGGCTGCACCGGTGAAATGCCCTTACAATCAGGGCGGTGGCCAGCATATGAATTTGAAACACTTTTGCAGCCTTGAGAAAAAGAGAGTAAAAGTGTTTGAAAAGAACAAAACTTATGAACCATTTATTATTTAATAAATAAATAAATAAATAAAATGAATCACAGTTTCCCCATCCAAAAACACACATGTCTATCATCGAATACATTTTTTTGTGGCTTTTGTGAGAGAGAATCCCTCATTGACAGACTCTACATAATGACAATGTGATGATAACTTCTTTTGCATCGTCAAAGGAAATCCATGCAAGCATTATCATGTGTAAGATTAAGATGTCAATAATTCCATCAGTAAGGAATTATCTTCCCCTAGACCAGGGGTGGGCAATTATTTTGTCTGAAGGGCCACATTGGGTTTAAGATGTTTATGAACAGGTGGTGCGGGAAACTAACCCCCAAATGAGGATTTGACGTTAACTAAAAATCATACTTGAAATATTTTGAAGAGCCTGTAAACTGGTCCAACTAGAGATGGATGATGAGGCTCCAAATGATGTTTGGCCCCACCTTCTTGAGAGGACATGTTAGCATGCTAGGTGATCTGGTCTGGGGTCGGGTCTGACACTTTTTCTAACCGATCAAGCTGACAACCTTCTTACTTTGTTTTTTGGAGAAGTTATTATGAAGGCTCTGCTGATTAAACTGATTAAATAGTTAGGATTAGGGTCATGTGGCCCCCGGGCTTTAGTTTGCCCACCACTGCCCTAGACCATTTGCTTTATTGAAATACATTGTGAACTGATGAGAGGTGGTGACATGGGGCATGACATACTGAAGTATTAAACAAACATAAACCAGTGGGATTGCGGACGTGAACATAAAGGCTTCTGTAAAATGACCTTTGATTGGTGCATTGCCTCGCGCCTCTTGACAGTCCGCCTGATCCTGATGAGGCTCACGCAGGAAATTCAACCAGTACAAACACATGTGGCTGTAATGATCCATCATAAGTTCACGCTGCATGGTCACAAAGTTGTAAATAAAGTCTACAATGTGCACGGGGAGTTACAACACTGCATGAGCACGCCACTCGCTCCCCACAGGTCCATCTGACATTTTCTAGGAAATTAATGAAAATATTTGGATCATACTCAGCTTGATCAACTCTGCACCCCAAGATCAAATCTCATTGGGAGAAAAAAAAGAGTAATCTTGACAGATATCAATGAAAACATAACTTTCTAGATGGAGAAAATAAAGCCAGAATGATCATTTTTGGGGAAGTGGAGATTGCGTTTGTTAGCACTGACGTAGAATTTAAGAGAGTTTTATTGTCACCTTCCACTCCCCTTAACCATGTTTGGGGAGTCAAATTCACCACAAGACTTCACATTTGTAATAAATGCCATTCCAGGGGGTCTTTAAGACTTAGCTTTGGCGTTGAAGCAGAAATTAGTTGATCAAGGCCTAATTTTTTTTATTGCAAATGTGGCAATAAGATATCACAACAGCCATAGAGCTAATAAATGTAAATAAATGCAGCTGGAGTCTGCAGTGTATTAAGTGGATGTTAAAGCAGTATAGGAGGGAATTTTTCAGCAAATGGATACGAGGTGGTGATGAATGTGCAGTGGTTAAGTGCAAATAAGTTCCCAGTGCAGTTATTCGCTGCTTGTAGAACTTTTCGGTTGCAGTTGAATGGTAGTCATGTGGGAAACACACACACACAGAAATGCAGAACTTTTCTGATGAGTGAAGTGGGACTCACATAATTTTTTTGAACTGTCTTCGTAAAAGGCTGGTGTATTTGCTAATGAGTCAATTTTGTCCCCCTTAATTAGTTCTCTCATCCATTTGCATAATCCTTGGCCACAATGCTTTAGTTAACTGCTGTTGAATCTGTTCCAAAACAAGGATGTTGGGTCAATTCTTCTTCAATCAATTTGTGACTGACACTTATAGAAAGCCATGCAGATAACTAAGCTGATGTACTGCAATGTCATCGCTCCCTGCAGTTTTTAACAATCTTGAGATTGTCGTGTCCCCGTCAACAGCCCGTTCAGTATGCCACAACACTACGTGATTTTTGAGTTCACACCCAGCATACATGGGAGTGAAAATAATGGGATCGCAAAATGTGGCACTAAACCAAATACATATGCATTAAATTTCAGAACATGGAAAGCTGTCTCAGCAAAAAATAAATCCAGAAATAAAATGCACCTGATCCATGCCTTTTCACTTGAAAACCAGAGATATTGCATTATTTAAATCACTAATATAAAAAAGTGTCTATATACACATTGTTAGAATATAATACAAGTTTATATAGAGTGAAAATGTGAGCATGACTCTTCTTCACCTTCCCTTTTCCCCGACAGGTGTAAAAAACAAAATGTTTGGCTTTAAACTGACCGAGACAGTGGATTTGAACCTGTGGACCTCAGTGGTATCTTGCAGTGCTGCCTGAGGGGTATCAGGCAGTGTGTGATAGGAGCCAGGTGGGGCGCTGACATTTAGCTAACAAAGAGCACGGTAACATCACCCCTGTGGGGTTGTAGGTGAGCTGATCACCAAGCCGTGTTGCTGGGTATCAGATGAGCTGCTGACATTTTTTATGTTTTTGTCATTATTGCACCCACAGTCACTCCTACTCCCTCGCTGTGAAAAGTCTACTCCACATCCACTTTCCTCTCAATGCATTTACAATGAGTCACAAGATCGAGTGTAGGGGATGGTGGTTGAAAGCCATTTCACGTTATCTTCAATTTCAGGCACATTTAATGTTGTTGTTTTTTTCATTGAATTTCATCATTATGTGCCAAATAAGCTTTGATTTTGCATATATATATATTTATTGGAAAAGTTCAATAGAATTAGCTGTTCATTCTACTTTATTTTGTTCATGCTGTATCAAAAATTATTATACATTGTCCTGTATTAAATGAAATTTAAAAACCAAATACATCTCATGCATTGTGGATAAGCCTGCCGGCTTGTGAATAATTTGGCTTGGTGGAGAGTCCCCAGTTTTGTCTTCATATGCACAAAGCCTTATCAATTCAAGGCAATTCTTAAAAAGGTGAAATGGTCAATAACAAGCTACAACGGGGCAATCATCATCACCCTGAACAAAAGTTGTTTCTAATTAATAACTTTTGACTCCTTAATTAATAATTTGCTGGGTCAATGACTAGCCATTAGTCACAATGCTGGTATCAAATTTAATGAAGACAAAAAGATAATCTGTTGATCTTTATTCACATTGTGTTTTCTCCACATCCATGTTAACATTTTCTACAGCAGGAGGCATTCTGTGCTGCCCACCATGAGATGACAACTTTTTGGAACATCAAATTGGACCACTGTTAACCTCTAACCGAAATTGCCAAAGTCTCTGAAACACAGATCAGAACGATTACCCAGGGGTGGGTAACTGAAGAAAAACAGAAAAACACTGAATTTTACAGATAATAAGAAAACTGTTTTTGCAGACTTTTATTCAGTCGCAGTTATTTAGTGCCATCATTAATCATCTGGATGCCAGAGCTGGAACAGTCAGGAACAGTCAGCTGTTGTAGTCAGGGTCAGGATTAATATGAGTGCTCCCACCAAAATTACTTTGAAAGTTGCTTATACTAATCTCACAGTATTTGGAACTGTGTTATTAACCCATGTTGGAAAAATAATGATGTTTTGTGATCCATCAATACCCTCAGCTTGAAACACGGATTGCAAAGCATCAATGGAACCCCCCCATCTATTACCTCTTTCCCACCAAGTGCCCACAGATTGGTCACAGAGAAATGTCACTACGTCATCAACGTACAGCATGCATGGAATATATCTATTACTGAGAAATACATGTAAAAATAGGAATACTTCATGTCACCAATGCGGTGACGAATGCAACAAGAATGGATACAAACATCATGTTGAACTGACGCAACACTCGCGTTTCTCGAGATGACAACGCAATGCTTCGCTGTGGCTACGTCGCATTGAAAATGACGCCAAGGCCATGTCAAGGCTGTGTCATGGCGCGTTGCTATTACAATAAACTATCCTGAGAGCCTACAATCCTGTAGTGAAAACAGACCAGGAACCATGCCAAGGAGAGTAGAGCTTGTATGATTTCGTATTAAAGCTCCATTAGTTTAGTGCTTAATGCTAGTGGCAGTGCATAGCTTCTTCAACTCGTGCACCAAGAGCTGTTTTGCCTAACCATTGACAAGGAGCCAAGTCAGAGCCACGTTAAAAGGGATAGTTTGGAATTTTTGACATGAAGTTGTATGAGATCCTCACCATCAGTGTCGTTCAGCAGCAGTTACTCATCCCCCACGGGAGTTCCACTCCGGTTTCGGTGTTGCAAATAACTAATTTAACAAATGAAAACTGAACGAAACAAAAGACCTTTGTATCAAACGAAGAAGACCAAATAGATGAAACAAAAAAAAACCTGGAATCAAAGAAAAGAAGCTAAATAACCAAAACAAATATTACTGAATCAATTAACCCTAATCAGAAAAATAAACTAATACAAATTAATCTAACCCAAAAGAAAAGAATACAGCAGAACCCCACTAACACACCACAGGCACAACAATAAAACGGGGGTTAAGGTCAAAATGCGATGTTTCTCCCGCGGTGACGTCAACTTCCAACCGAGCCAGCAGCAGATAAACCCACAGTGGAGCTGGAAACACAGCAGCAGCGTTCCGGTGACGTAACTTCAATGGCGGTGATTATAAAAACATGGAGGATATCCTTTCCCTCGTTGCGGGCTGCCACACTCGTGTGCGTGCACGCATGCACGCACGTACGCACGCCCGCACACACACACACCAGAGAAGGGGGGGTTGAGAGACCCATGGCAGCTACCGGCAATCCACCTGTTATCACATGAGCTTAGCCAGCCACAAGCGCTCAAAGGTGCAGGAAAAAAGAGAGGACACCTACCACAGTTGTAGGAACGGGACACACAACAATTATGCCGGAGACAGCAGTTGCTCTGCAGCGCAACATTACGGCTGTCAGTATATCATCATCAAGACCAGACAATCGGAGTTGAAGTAGCATAACGTACCTCTAGCAGCCACGCGACCCCACACCCAAGGCGGAAAAGGAGGAGAAATGCAGCTTAAATACTGTGCCACCCTTTGGCCAATGGCTATTCATGGCACTCAATCAAGCGGCCGGCACCGGCACACCACATGAATAAATACATAAATAAATAAATATCCATGCTGCCACATATATAAACCAGCAACTAGACGGAACTACTTTCTGCAACACCAACACCAGGCAGGAACTCACGGGACACAGTTGGGGGAAAAGTCACTGTTGATGAATGACACTGATGGTGAGGATCTCATGCTCAAAACGGGGGATTTTTTTGGCTGACCATTGCCATTACATTCCAGTTCCTTCGTCTGGACCCCGAAGTCTTTTTTAAAGCTTTTTCAGTGTGTTAATTACTTGCACTGTAGCCAAAATTTGATCCAGTGTTACAGGAGAATTAAAGAGCGAATTAAAGGTCAACTGTAGCTGCCTGCTCACACACACCACTGAGGCAGCGAACAAACTGCGGCGATTTAAGCGCTGCTGGTTATCTTTCAGAAACTTTATTTACTCAGAGAAGCATAAGAGCTGAGTCAATACATACAGTTGTTTGTGTCACCTGGATCCGTCCAGCACAGCTCTGCACTGCCCTGCTTTCCACCGGGGACTTGCGTTCCCCTCCGCGGTGCATCAGCACTAACTCTTGGCTTTTATTGTTTAAAGATTTCAGAAGAAGGACATTATAGCAGGAGCACTCATATCTTGTAATGGAAAGCAGCCGCTTTAACAGTTTGAAATGCAGCAAGGCTGCATGAACAGCTGCTGCGAGGGATACTGCTCGCTCAGATCACAACATTCGCCCAGGATGTGGCTCAAATGACACATGAAGGTCCATTGGAAAAACTTTTGCATCCAGACTTACGATTGAAAAAAAGCTAAACTTTTTTTAAACATTTTCATCAACAGCAGCAGCAACGTTAGAGTACTTGACATTGAAAAATTGTCCTTTTATCGGGACAGCAACCCCACCCCAAGGCCCTGGAAGAAGTGTTTCCTGCTCCAGACCAGGAAAGAGTTCAAGGCGATAGAAGCACAAAATACTGCAACTAAGTCAGGCTGTAGCTGTGATCTAGCCAGCTCAGTGGAAAAGCGAACCACACATTGCATCACTTTACTTTGGTCATAATTACTGTGTCTTCTTGTGGACACCTGCCACTTTTACATCAGTCAGGTTTGTGTTTGTGGCATTTGCATTCAAGACATACCCTGAATCTTGTCATTTTTCCTGGAAGGATAGCTATGAATAACGACTGATACAGTCAGACAGTGTCATGACATCTGCACGCCTCAGCGATTAGGTCTTCGAAAATAAAAGTGATGCAACAGAAATTCAATACCCCCCCCAATAATTTGCATACACATGCCTGGAATCCACTCAGAGGGGACCTGTGACCCACTTGACGGAAGATAGAAATGTTAAACGAAAACTTGATTGCATATGTTAAACAATAGTAATTGAATCACTAATTGCCTAATTTCCATTTAAATCATTTCCATAACAAATGTGTTAAAATATGAAACGCACACCTATATACAGACTCTATATCGCAATATCAAGGAATAAGTGCATCATCCCTCACTGTCCCATTATTTCCCTGTTTCCTCCGAGGCATGTGGTGGCACACACAGGCTCAGTTCAACAGAGCAATGGCTGAATAATTTCCGTTGACTTCCTGGTGCATTGGCCACCGGAGGCATATTCATAAAAGCAAAGATCTAAGACATTAATTCACATGATTTCATTAAAGATGTGCGATTGCATTAAGCCCGTTTCTCACACAGCCACAGTGGTGTGTGTATTGTATGTGTGTTGTGTCATTTTGTAATTTGATTCAGGGGATTTCCAAGCTTATTTCGTCACTTAATTAACTGGAGAGGAGTATCGCTGCTATGTCTTTTCTTCCCCCGGTTTTGTTTATCTCTTGGCCACAGAGGTGTGGAGTCATTTAAAGGTCTTTGGCTTTGTGCAAAGATTAACGGCCGTCGCCTACTGTGAAATTTTCCATTTCAACACTGATTAGAGGATGATAAAATCCCTCTAAATAGGCATAATTTCCCAGAGATCCTCAGTATGTTTTAATGGCATCATGTATTATTCCCATGTGATAGCAGCCATTATGACTGCAATTAAAAGCATTCCAGAGGTTTTTTTTTTTATTTTTAAAATCCCACACAATGGAAAATCATAAAATCCCATTCAGTAATATTTCCCATAATAACATCAACCTTCACAATTACCCCTGCCTTGTACTAATTACAGACAATTAGTTGCAGAGACAGGTAGAGCTATCAGACTCCTTCATCAAGTATTAGTTTCAGCTGATTATGAATAAGCAGCACATTGCGTCTCTGCACACAACTCTCCCATCGGCCTAATTGGGTCTTGGATGATTCCAGCGTTGTTTATTTAGCCCTGATTACACCTGGGATAAAGGCTTCAATTAAAAACAGAGCCATAATGATCTTGTCTTAAATGCCAGCCATGTACCGCCGATGGCCTCTCACAGAAAGGTCATTAGCACTCACAGCGGCACATTGTGCAGTATCATTTTTTTTTTTTTTTTATATGTGCCGGCATTTGAGAGATAGTGTCCTTCTTCAACGCTAAACATCATAAATACTTAATCGCAAACTTTCTTTTCCGAAGCCATCAGGGAGGAAGACAACAAAGTTAGCCATTTAAAAGGTACTAAAATGAGATATTTATTCTATCTGTGTTTACATCACACGGCGCCTCAGGGCTACAACCACAGCAAAGCCTGATTAACATGCTGACAACAACAGCTGAGGAGGTGTTTGTGTGTCTTCATGTTCATGTGTGCGTGTGGCGAGGAGGAAGGGTGCACTTGAGCGTTTCTCATTTGTTTCCCTTGTTTATCTGTAGGGCATTGGAACGGAACAGAAGCATGAATTGCTCACTATTGACAAATCACCCAAAGCTGATTGCTGCATTAACTCTGCTTTTAAAATTACTCATCGCTTTGATTGCTTCATCATTGCTTTCTCAAAAAGCTCAAGTGATATAGTGAATTATGAGTTTTTTTTCTTTCTTTCTCTTGCATTATTTCAAGATGTCAAGGGCAAGGAATTGGGGACCGCGATTTGTTTATCTACTCTCAGACTTCTAATATAAAAAGATTACAAGAGCGAGCACTGTGTCTGTAGCACCCATGGCAGGCAGGAACCTGATTAGGCCACACAGGAAGTGCGCTTTTCATCTCCTATTTCGGCAGGTTGCATCAGAACGGGTTGTCACCGACACATCCTTCGCTGAAAACACATGGGGTCTAAACTAACATTTCCCTTCTGTCAAATTATTTCCTTTGTTTCGCAATAGCATCGTTGTCGCCTTGACACCGAGCACATACGGTACACACAACTGTCAGTTTGACTCTTTGTGATGCCGCGCACAGCTGCAAAAGGCGGCTGCGTTCCGTCTCTCTGCGCCACCGCTGGCCTCAGCACGGACATGTTGAACTTTTAATTGTCACCCGGGTGTGTGTGTGTGTGTGTGTGTGTGTGTGTGTGAGAGAAATTTTCCTCCAGGCTGATTCACCTCACATCCAACCTCCCCTTGCATCATGGAAGTCCCTCGTGTCCATCGTTGTTCAGCAGCAGCGGCAGATTAACTTCTACTATCATCATCTTGCTCCAGTGTCGGTCCTAATAATGGGGAATTAACTTTTTCCCTCCATTCTCTTGCATGTCCTTTTCAAGGGAAAGACATTCTTATGCTGAAGCAGTCATGTGTGCAGAGGAATCATTTTCCTCGATCAGCTTCTTTCTTTCTTTCTATGACGAGCAGGATCCTTCTACAAACGACACTTTTTTTTGCTCAACTTTTGACAAGAATCCAAATTAACTTTTTGCGCAATACTGTGCAAAACACTGGTTGAATTGCGTCAAATTCGACGGTAGGGTCAAGGCTGAACCCACCATATGTGGGACAGATATGTTAAATTGATCAAACACGGTTGTTCCAAAACTAATGAAGGGCAGCTTTGGTGGAAGTGTAACATGTTGAAACGCTTTTGAATTATCTAACGTGCAACAAACTGTAATCGTTTTGTCATTTAGTTTGAACTCAGTCTGTGTTTATGAGTTATGGCGACTGTTTATCACGCATTTTGCCCTCCTCTAGCGGCAAACTCCGCCCATCTGTCAGTGCTAGCGAGAGGACAAGTGGTACAAATAATTTGCAAACACCATTTAACCTCTGATTGTGACTTTCTCAGCAGTGAAAACGCAGCTGATTTGGTGTATGCGTCGGGGAAACGGAGTGGGAAGACATATTACATCCAGATTGAAATATCTGTCCTCGTGCTCTCACCCAATCGGCTATCTCTCTCCCCTTCCCTCTCTCTCTAGCGTCTCTCCCTCTCGCTCTCTGACAAATGTGTGCTGTACTTAGACTCCACAAGCCGCATTATATGACTCACCAAGTTAAGATTTATTCCTTCCATTACCTCCGCCCTTAGTGTCTTAATATCAGGACTTTGCACCACAGTGAAAAAAAAAAAAAAAGACCAGGAAAAAAATCCTCATTTAGTTTTTTTTATATGTTTTCCAAGCTCACAGCAAAAGCCCTGAGATAGAAAGAGGTTTTTTTATTTTTTTTTTCCCTCCCAGCAATACATGTTGCTTTAGCTGTTCTTGCTTCCCTGCATGTTCAGGCAAGAAGCTCAGGGAAAAGCGACTTACAGGGTTGTATGTTTTTTTTGCTCCTCACTTATTTAAATCTGATTCTCTACAGCACGCATGCAGAAGCTTTTAAACGTGACAGGTATCAGTGCCAAGATCAGCTTGTGTGAGGGTGCGGCGATGCTCGCTTCTCCCTGCTAATTCTGTTAAAGCCACTGGGACTCCTAATAAGGAACAACAGCGCCTTGATGTTTGGCCCTCTGGCATGTGAGGTTTATTTGTGGGCGGTGTGTGAAGATGCACACGCATATGTATGCACAGATATACACAGATTTAGCCAACGTGCATTTCCAGTCACTTAAACACTGTGACACACACGCGCACGCAGTCTCACACAGCCACAGGCATAAAAGAGGTGCAGAGATGCTGGAGCATTCATAACAGGCTCACAACAGAAATAGGTCCTATAATTTACCTGTGCTAAATGGGGTTTTTTTTGTGAGTGCCAAAAGGACCAGCATCCTACTCTTCCATTCCGCCCTCCTCTGCTCTTATTCCTCCTCCTCAACCCTTCTGCCCCAGATTGTAATTGTCTTCTGGAAGAGCACACAGTAAATAAAGCTAATGCAATATTTTCTCTGGAGTTCGTCTTGTGATGTAGTACCGTGTTTGGCTTGTCGGAGAACTAAGTTTTGAAATTGAACTTGGGGGCTGGTTAGATGAATAATAGCTTTTCTGAAATAGTTTTCAAGGTTAGCATTCACAGAAAAGGACACACACTCACATCAGAAGTCCATTTCCCCCTCGTGTGGGAAAATATACACAACCCCTGGATATGGGAGTTTTATTTTTTATTCGCTTTAGTGCTGCCCCTGTTTGTCATTCTTTTCCGCGGCCTCCTACTTTTGTAAACATGCCTTTGCGTTGGCGTCTCTCTAACCTACGCACCCCTCAGCCCCGCCTCCCCGTGACACCTTTGACAATTCCTCCTCTTTTCACACCGACCGTCTTTACCCAACCCGCCGTCCTCCTCATCTCATCCCTAAGTGCTGCTTTACCCTCTTCACCATCCCGGTTAGATTCCCACTGCTGTCTCCATGGTGTAGTGATGGTCACCATGGCAACTGTCAGGCAAATGGAGGGTGGTTCACAGGACTGCATTCGGGGGGTGAGGTTGTAAAGGTGCAGGGACCACACTGTTGAAAGGGCTGGACAACAGCACGGCAAGGCTGCATTTTATTAAAAAAAAACTATGGAAAGCTCATACACCTACTTCCTCACTTGCTCGCACAAACACACACACACAAACATACTACTACTTTGTGCAAACGCCCTATTACTACTAGCAATATAAATGTGCGCCTCCTCCCTCACACAGACACTTAACAGGCACAAAGAAGCTCTCAATGCAAGAGCATTAGAGCTGAGAGGCTTACCATTGGAAATGGATTTTTAAGACTACCTGTGGATTCACATGAAAAGGGAGTGAACTAATGTAAAATTGGCTTAGGTAAGAAGGGAAATGCAACTTAAAGTGCACCCAGCTGAAACCAAGTTAGTTTTACTGGGAAACGTGTGGGTTACTTGCACTTAAAGGAGAAAAGACAAATTTAAAAGTTGTCAAAGCTATATGACCAATCTCTCCTCCACATATTGTCGGATTCGATTAAGAGTCTATTAGAACGGTTTCCACTGACATTTCGGTAGAAGAAGAAGCCAAAGGTCAAAACAGTTGCGGATGACAAGAATGATTGAAAGTTAGTGATTGGAAACAGTCAATACACAAAGAGACACAGGAGATGGACTGACAAAGCCAGTGAGTGAAACCATGAGCTCATAATCTGTAATTTCCCATCGTCATGTCATCCATAAGAATGTTTTTGAAACCTGTTTTCATTAACCTTGTAGACCCTTAAGTGAGTGCCTTGCATATATGCAACACTTTGAAACACAAATCCACTCAGGGAAACACTCACGCGTGCACACACACACATGCACACACACACAGACACACACACACACACACACACACACTCACACATGTATGCATAAACACAGCTCACAGCTTGCATGTGCGCCATGTAAGCCTAATGACTGGAGTTTATTTGTGCATGGGAATGTAAAATGGTTGGCCAGCCACTGCATAATTTCTGCTAGACTTGACTTATTAGTGTCAGGCTATAATTTGGGTGACCAAATTATAGCCTGACACTAAACCTTGAATATACCTAGAAAAGGTACATTACTGCATATCACTGCATGTGCAATAATTCCCTTTGTGCAATAAACTGTTATTTATCTATATTACATACAACATGTAATATAATACAATATAACAATATATCATTATATAATAGAATATATATATAATATATAATACGTAAAATACTATTATTATATACATTGTTTACTGTTTATTCATAAACCATTGTTTACTATTCATACTGCGCATTCAGTACCTAATGCACATTCTGTACATACTTCACATACTGCACTTTTTGTTTATTGCTGCCGTTTCTTCTATTTTATTATGCATTAACATTCTGTCACATATTTATATTTCATTTTATTTTATTTTATTTTATTTTAATTTTATACTTGCCCTTACTTTTTTACTAGACACTTGAGTTGGAGATGTTGTTGCAACAAAAAGCAATTTCCTCTTGGGATTAATAACGTAATTCTGATTCTGATTCTGATTCTGATGTATGGAGGACTAGTGTTGTCAAGTGGTAAACCTATCTATCAAATTTATTTTGATAGATAGGCTTATAAATGAAAAAAATGAAGCATTTCAATGTAACAGATGAGAGTGAAAATCTGTAATTATTTCATTACATCCTGTTTATTTTTCAAATATCCCCTGTTTGGGACATCCATGGATGTGAGTGTAGGCAGTGGAGCAGACAGAGATGCCAACAGCATTGAAACTGAATGTCACAGGGAACGAATCCCAGGCCTCACTGAGGTGCAGGGAAATGCAAGCACACAGCTGAAGTAAAATAACACAAGTATTTTGTCACCCTATGTCAAAAGTCGACGCCAGCAACTGCTCTGAGGCAAGGATAGGTTAGATTCCATCTCTGCATTTCCTGTCTACCGCCGAAGACAATGCAGCTCGAGAAGTGAACCTGAAATTTCTGTTATCATCTGTGGGTGATGTGGTAAGTGGCAAGCTGCTCGACTTGAGAGAATGAGAGTGCATTGAATGTAGATTTTTCACAACCATTAGTATGTGAGCCATCACACAATAGCTGATTCAATCCACTCCCAGTTTTCAAGCTGTGAAATGATAATGATGGAAGGTGATATATGCGTGTGCGCGTGTGTCTGTTTCCCCGCTCTACTGTTCAAGTTCTGGGATGTATGCAAAGATCCTGGGATCCAAAAGGATTTGTGTGGCTGTACAGTTCGCACTTCCATAAAGCATTTTGCATATGGAGCGCACATTTTTGTACGTTTTCATGACAACTGCCTGCACACTTGTGCTTCTTGAGTGTTTCTGGTTGTTTAACTTTTCTTAGTAGTTTTGTATGCCAGCATGCATGAATGACTTTGTATCAGTGTGTGTGTGCATGTGTGTGCGTGTGTGTGTGTGTGTGCGTGTGTGTGTGAGGATGGGGAATGAGCAGTCTGTCATGCCTGAGAGGGAGCCAAGCCTGTTTAAATTGCCTTCTGGCTTCCAAGCCTCTCATCTGCAAACTGGCACCTCTTGTTCTCTCTCTCTCTCTCTCTCTCTTTCTCTCCCTCTCTCTCACTCCTCCATCCTCCCTTTGCTTTGTATGTCCGCCTCTGTCTTTTCTCCTGTTTTGTATGTTGCCTCTGCTCTGCCCTCCTGTGTCTCTCCCCTCTTCCCGTCTATTTTCCCCTCACTGTCAGTTTCTGTCAATTTTACGCCGTTGTGCACCTCTGTGCCAAAAACAATGACACTATTAACTGTCTCAAACACATGAGGTTTAAAAAAAACCCCAAAAAACAGCAACAACCAAAAACAAACGTCAACCAGATGAGCAACGCACACTTTATGCGGTGTCCACGTGCCCTGTTTTCGGCAGAAAGCACCCCCCAAAACACACACTTGTTGCCCCTTCTTCATTTGCTGCACAGCAGCAGGACAAAGAGCTATTAATGAGTCAAACAAATATTCAGATGGGGAAAAAAAGCGTCACAGAGCTGCTAAAAGCACTGGCCTTTTTGTCCCTGTGTGCTTTTTTTTTCGATCCCCCATTCATCACACATAGAGTTTTGAACTGCATTTACAGTCCCCTGCTCGGTGCATGTCAGTGTGTGTGCGCGCGTGTGTGTGTGTGTGACCATGCACATCTGTTGATACACCACTAATAACCCCCATTTGTTTGTCCTTCAATGTAATGGCCTCCATAAATCACATCATATTCTCCTAAGAGATTTGCCACTGGGCCCTTCGCTCCCTCTCATTCTCATCTCGCCTTGCCCCCCCCCCCCCCCCCCCCTGGCCCCGCCAGCTCCTCCCACACCTCGGCCTAACTCCTTTGCATGCATTCTGAGTTTCTTTTCCGTCCAACTCCCCTCTCCCTCTCTCTTTCTCTCTCTTTCCCTCCTTTCTTCATGACTCACCGAGGGTCTCTGACGGGGGCTTGCTTGATCGAACCTTGTTTTTGGAGGCCTTTTTTGTTTATCAGCTCGAGTGCTTTGACTCCATTTTCTATCCCCATTGATTATCACGTTAGTCAGGCTTGATGTTTGAGTTGCTGTCCTCAATGGGTTTTTTTTGGGTGGTCGGCCCCAAGGTTGTCAGTGAGTTGTGGCACTAAACGAGGTGAAAAAGCCATGTGTCAAAAGGAGTGATTAGTTTTGTTTTTGAGGAGGTACTTCACATGAAATGGCGAAAGTGGTTTGCATCAGGCTCCTG
>CAESWR010000209.1:40818-60538 GCA_903171835.1 Mullus surmuletus | reverse complement strand
GGGGGGGGGGGGGGTGGAAGGTATTCACAATTGTCCTTGGATAGTTTGGCGTGATATAGAATTCTGAGTGGTTTAAAAGCTTCATGCTGGTTCAGCCAAGGTTGTTTTTCACACTGAGTAGCCACCGTTCTCTCTCTCTCTCTCTCTCTCTCTGTCTCGTTCTCTCTCACTCTCTCTCTCACACACACACACACACACAGGTTTCCGTACATCTTTGTCCCATATTGTGAACTCCATGTGTAGAACTCCTTCGTGCTGACGTCCTAATGTAAAACACACACATGCACACAGGCACAGACTCAGCTCACACACACACACACACACTTCTCTCGCATGAATTGTTCAGCACCTAATGCTATTACTCAACCTATTCAGGATACTCCTTATCTAATGAACTGCACCCACAAACACAAAGGCGACTCTCTCTTTCACTCTCTCTCTCTCTCTCTCTCACATACACATACACACTCGCACTGACACAAGATAAGCACATTTACAGTTTCACCTACGCATTCTGAGTGACTTATACACTTCAAAGTGGGGCAGCATATCTCTCAAGCAGGCAATCGCTCTGGTTACAGCATTAGAACCTGGATAAAGAAATATTTACTGAACCTGAACACATGCTCTCAAATACATCTAAATCCTCCATTGGAGAGAACGAAGAAGCTTTTGAAGATCATTTGAGGGAAGCAAAAGGCATGAAAGAGAAACGAACTGGGATGTAGTGAGCTATAAACACACCCGATCTCATTTCATACACCCACTTTTATTTATTGAATAGGATTGGGCTCTCTTTCCATTGTAGTACGTTTTGTTGTTACGTTAATCAGAATAATTCTTTATTCGTCAAATGTGTCTGACAAAGAACCTTAATCGCTGAATTGGGAATTTGGAACCATATTGAACTACAGTAATGGTCACTTAGCATGAAACAGCATCTTTTATGTCTTAATTGTATGTCTTTAATAGGCATTAGGCTAATGTATTGTTCAAAACGAACCAAAAAATACTTCAGGAAGCCATTACGTAAGGTCAGGAAGAGGTCAACTAATAATCTCCAATCAGTATTCAACTATTCTGCTCACCTGCCGTTGTATGATATTGCATTATTCAGGGACTTTGCCAAATTGCATTTATAGTCCAGCATACAATGCAGAGTTTCTACAAAGTCAAAGCACTAGAGAGCTGTGTCCAATTCACAGCTTTCGACATACAACACAAATCAACTTTTTATATGAATATTAAAAATGAGTCCGATGCACTCATAGAAATAAATAAACTTGCTAAGGGTGCGTAAAGAAAGACACGTTGTGTGCTTAATACTAATGTTTTTTGGTACAATTTAGTTCTGGTTCTGCATTTTGGCTCTTTTTTTTTTTCACCAGAAAGAGAAAAATGCAAATCACTAAGTTCTGTCCTCTTTCTGTCTAAAAGACAGCCTCATAACTTTTGTTTAATGCACTGACTCATAGAGCAACACTTGCAAAAACAAGCAGATTTTTTTCTTTGTATAGCTGCACATTTTTCCACAAAAAAGGTTGGCATAGTTCAACAAATAGTTCAAACCAACAATGAACTTGGGGGATAAAAATAAAAGAATCTGCGAGGTGATGTTTCAAATCAAAAGAATATTTCATCCTTTCGTCCACAGGTCATGGTGGGTTTCAGTGCCTCACGGACCATCAGGCGCTGCCTCGGTTTCCCAGGTAAAAAATTACGACCTCCTCCGCCATCTCGTGTTTGATGAAGTCAGAAGCTTTAGACTGTGACCTGCCATTTTAGGAGATTTATCGATGTAGAGATGCATGACAAGTGAAGGCAGCAAACGGATATGTGAAGGGAGGACAAACAGGCCTTTGGGCGTTGTCATTTGGCGAGTTAGGTCACAAGACAGACAATTAATGTGTTTGAACTAGATAAAAGGAAATATGTGTGGTCTTAAGTGTCATGCTTTATTCATTTCTATTATCCTTAATCAAATTAGGATAACCCATGAACTATCTTATGGGAATGTTGCTTCGAAAAGACTCTTTTTATCTATTATTAGCGAGATCTTATCAAATAATACAGCACAGTCACCTGTGTATTGTTGAGCGTGAAATCACAAGTTATGGGCAAGAATGCCTCTTTTCATGTGTGATGATTAGAAACATTTATTTCTTTTCCACCAGACCTGAGCAGCATTTTCTTGTCTGACAGGATCGCGTCCTCGGCAAAAAGAAACATGTATTCAATATCAAAAAGGGAGATTAGATCCTAAACACATCACGGAAGCCCTTCATAACCTCAAACCTTCTTTCTGGCTTTTTGTTCCGTTTGATTTCCCCTCCTTAAAATCACAAACCGGTGATTGAAACACTTCAAGCTGCAAAAAACAAAAAACAAACCACGGCGCGTTCACCTCCATATTAAACACTACCAGATCAAATATTACAAAAACCTGTTTAGTCTGGGCTCATCGTGCTCCCTTTGGGGAGGTTTGAAAATCATTGTCCCAGAAACAGTTTGCAGGCAATAAAACAGACCACAGAGTAAATACAAAAAAAAATAAAACATTGTTTGAAGTCACCACTACCGACCGCCTCCTCGCAGTAAATGGGTCATGCCTCAATATTTCTTAAAGTTTCAAATTATTGCGCAGCGTTGCCTTGTTGAACTTTCCCTTAATTTAAGGTAGAGGAGTCTGGGCAAGGGAAAATAAGAAGTATAATGAAGAAAAACACTTTCTCAGGACTCATATTGGTCCGCAGGATTAGCTTTTCTTTTCCTCAATGTTTCCTCTTTATTTTTTCTCCCCCTTCCCCTTTATATAAATGCGCGGCCTTATTTGTTTTGAGTTCGAACACGATGCAACACATTTAATCTAAGGGCCTATAACTCTTGCGGGCGCCGTTGATTCCATGATGTGGCAAAAGCTACATGGAAAATAGAAAAAGCAATAAATAAGTAATTTCTCCTTTGAATAATGTCCTCAGCAAGTGCTAATACCGCTGGCCGTCTCGCAGATCGCTTTATTTTCAGACCACAACTTTTTTTTCTTTAAAGGTGAGCAAAAGCGATTTACCACCAGGTCAGAGTTCAGCTCCGGTTCAACAGGCAGTCTTTGATAACAGTCGGACAGCTGCCCGCTCTCTTCCTCCTTCCCCCTGCTGCCTTTTTCCATTGCTCCCTCGTTTCAGCAACAACAACACCATCAACATAATATACATGCAACATCTGACCTATCAAATATTTATACTGTATTACTGTACATAGGGCTGCTGAAAGCCAAAAGGACCATACGTCTTCATAGGGAACGTTTACCGCTTTGTCATTTTTACTATATGCCACGATAGCCGGGATAAGAGGCAAGATTGCTGCTTATTGTCCATGTGTACTTTGACTCTCCATAAATCCATTGTGGAGAATATGCAAGTGCGCATGTTATTGGAATATTAAAGTATGGGATGAAACGGGCAAAATAGGGAACGAGGTGAGGGGAAGACAGCGAGTTTATGAATCCCGTTTTAATGGTATCCCATTATTCAGAAGTCCTTCAGGCCAAATCCAGCTGTTCACTCCGAGCCTCTCGCTCGCACTCGCTATTATTTTCTCTATTCCCTTTGCTCTCATTCTCCTCCTCTATTGCCCAGACTCACATTCTCCCTATATTTTTAAAAGCTGCTCCAACCTACTCCCCCCTCTCTCTTTAACTCCCTCTCGATCTTTACCCCCCCGCCCATCCCCGCACCTCGCCCCTTTCGCACTCCCTCCCTCCCTCCTGTTCTGTCTTTCCCTTAATCCCATCCACGGTAGTTGAGTGACAAACCTAATTGGAGTGCAGAGTGGGTCCAGTGGGAAAGCAGACATGAAGCAAAAGAGACACTCACTTTCTGTAAGGAAACATGCAACATGGAGAGGCAGAGACAGTGACGGCCAGTCAAATAGACTGGTGGGAGAGAGAGAGCAATCAAAGAGTGTTGGCAGTGTGATGTGTGTGTGTTCGAGGTACTGCTGTGAGTAAGCGATACCTTGTTTAGAGCTGAAAATGTCAGGCTCCTGAAGAAGACGAGCGTCCCTTTGGTAGCCATCAGTCATCCTGATTTCAAATTTGCTCTTAATACACTGCACTGGTTTACCATGCAAGGCGACTTTTAGTGTCTCAACTGTTGCCACCGTGTCCCCAGCGCACAGTGATGATCCGTGATGCAGTTTTGCGCTTGTTATCGTGCTTCTCTTCAATTATCCTCATGGGCATTGTGAATCTGAAGAACTGCTTGGGAAAATGTGTGCAAGAGCACTGAAAAATGACCTGCGAAGAATAGTTGGAAAACTTGTGTGCTCATCAATATATTCCTTGGGAGATGCTGACTGCTCGGACATGGACGCGAACTGCAGTGACAACAGGGCTGCGTTCATGGATTATGTAGCTGAGGTGCGTGGGGGCTTCCTACCAACACATGCCACAATTAACAGTGAGCAGACACTTGCTGTGGCTGTGCATGAAGATGAAACAAAAATACCCTGCAATCACCAGAGAAGTAAGTAACGTCAGTGAAATCTTTCATGGATCAGTCAGTGCACCGGGTTCAGGTAGAAGACCCCCTGCGAACGACAAGATACGTTTCCCGAACACGGCTAATTAGCACCCCCAGCACGCTGCCAGCGCTTTACAGCCTGGCTGCAGACATGGACGGAGGACAGATGATGAAATTTACAGCACACAAACTCCTATCCGTGCGGATTCTAATTTGAGTGAGTTGTTTGATATTTCTGATTGATGCCATTCCTTGCTGTACGGTTAATTTATTTGGACCATTTGCTACAATTTTTACCACGCAATAGTTGTGTTGTGAATATTCTGATAGAATCCTTGGCAGACCAAAGAGAGAAATTGCTTTGTGAATATCTAATTACTTTTTTTTGTAATTAATTATTTTTTTTCAGTCCTTTGGGCATTTTTTTTTAGCAGGAAAGCAAAGTTAAGCAAGATTCTCTGCTGGAATGACAGAGATTACAATTAAATTAAACTAAATTATTACAAGGCTAATTGTAATCTTTTTCGGTTGAATGTCTTAATGCATAACCTTTTCAATCATGAAAAAACAAAATCCAAAGTAAAGTAATTTCCATTTGACAGAATTATTTTCATCTTCTTCGCATATCCGCAATTTTGAAAAGAGACGTTTTACTTCTAAATATGACACAGCAGGTAGCTGTAAGACAGGTGGTTCTTCAGTGCAATGAGTTTCTATAGAAAGGTGTATATTTCAAATACTTTTTAATCTTTTTTTAATTAATATTTTTGCCCAGCATGGTTGACATCAACGGCATCACACTTTTGGAAAAATGGGACCACCGACTCCGTCCCTATTTGACATACTGATTGGAACATTTAACATGTGAACTTGCCTCTGAATGCATGGACATAAACCGTTTTTCCTTTTACCTTGATACAAATTATCATACACTCACCACTTTTTTGCACAAGTAAACAAGGGATCATAAAAAAAGAAAGAAAAGAAATCAATGGTAGGTGAATAATTGGACCTTGACTTGAGTCCCATCAAACAAGACCAATCCATTCTGACAATGTCCTACTTTTGGGCTGCCAGGAAGGGGAGCGGTATATCCATCAGTGGGATTTAGACCGGCTGAAGTCATTGAAAGATAAACGAAGAGAGCCATCGAAAGATGTTTAATGAAATAATTAGCTGTCAAAAGGCGGTCTGTGGAGCTGGCGAGGAATCCATCACAAGGAAGGGTAAAATCCCCCGGTTTATGTTATAATCCAGGCTTTCAGGGGTCTTGGTGATATGGTCCACTTTTTTTCTTGACTGCATTTTGGCTGGATTAATTGACAGGTTTGTCGCAGGAGTGAAAGCTGTTTGCAGCAGCTGGAATGTCAGGACCTAACAGGGGAAATCTGTGGCTTAAGGGAACGGGCTCCAAAACAGCCAGTGTCTGTGCCAGAAAGCAAACCTGTGTGTCTGAGTGGGTGGGGTTAATGAAAT
This sequence comes from Mullus surmuletus, assembly GCA_903171835.1. NCBI lineage: Eukaryota > Metazoa > Chordata > Actinopteri > Syngnathiformes > Mullidae > Mullus > Mullus surmuletus. Next base: position 54,542 of record CAESWR010000209.1, on the reverse strand, counting down.
AACAAAAGCCATTTTGCTCAGTTTCTGTCTGAAGTCTCTGGCAGGACAGACACATATCTTCAATGTCTTGATTTTCAGAAATTCTTCCGAACATTGTTCTGAGCTTCTTGTATTAATCAATGCTGATGATCTGAAGACTCAGAATCGGTTCTGCAACATGACGTTCTTCCTTGAACCTCAGGGGTGAGTGGCAAATTCAAAGCCCAGAAAAACCCGTCTTCGGCCTTTTGAAGTTCCCAGACCTGTTTGCGTGAAATCAATCGCAGGCACCTTTTTTCAAATACCTCACTTCAAAGTGCTGTCCTGTCCCACTGCTGCTGCCGAGGCCTCCCTCCATTTTCATCAGTGGGACCAAGAGATTGGTGCTTCACACTTCTTAAGAAAGATCCTGCTCTGTGATTAAGCTTCTCCTCGTTGAGGAACTGTTAATGGAACATAAAAATAACTGACCCTGAATCCGTGGATGGGAGGGTGCATTTTTTAACTACTCCCAAGTCCCCAAGGGAGGGAGGGAGGGAAGGGAGTAGGAGAGATCACAGGGAGTACCAAATAAATAGAGAAAAAAAGGGGAGCAGGTTTGTTCCTACATGAGGCAATTCCGGTATGAAGCAATAAACGTTTGTCCATCCATTGTCAGACACAACAGTCGTGCAGCTGTGAAACGTCCTTGTCTGAAACTTGTCGTTTCTTGCTGCTTGCGTATCGTAATTCTTTGAGGGTCACACATTCTGACGTTGCAGTAATTGGTCTCCTGTGTGTAGATGTTGCTAGAACATTTGGAGTGCCTCAAGGCTGTAGATCTCTCTGTCTGCATGTGTTACTGTACGAATGGGAGCACTGGGACCGGAGGACGAGGTGTTAAAAAAACAAAAAACAACAACAACAACAATGGGTGGACAGCATGGGTTCACACAGAGCCGGTCCCACCGCTGATGTACAAGCTATTTCATGTCTGTTGCATGAATTATTTACGTGGAGACTCTTTATTTTCCCTCATAACAAAAGCAGGGGCAAAAAAAGGCGAGGAAGAGTGAGGGAAAAAGGTTCCTTTGTGCAGCCATAGAGCATGATTTTATTTTGGTGCCTGACATCTTCTGCCCTCAGGGTGGAGTGATATTTTCATTTCAAAATGTTCCCACTGCAATGCTGTCAGAATCAATATGTGTTAGTAATGTGAAATATTGAATGTGTTTATTAGAAATAATGCAATTGCCACTGCAGGATTTTGTTTACTTCCTTTGACCCCTAATCTTTGAGCTATCAGAAATGATGCACAGTCAGAGCACAACAATGACCACCAATGGTAAGTGATGGACAAGAACACAAGTTTTAGCAGAAATCTTCACTAAAAAAAGGCTGTCTGACAAATCTTTGAAGACAACAAAACAGTTTGCAAGGACAAATTAAATGATCACAGCAGTAATTTGTCTTTGATTTGTCACCACAAAGCAAAACTTGTGAATTAAACTATCCTCTGTGCTCTGTACAGGAGTTTGGAACTAGTCTGAGAATAACTGTACCAACCATGTGCCGCTGCACCGCCATCCAATTAACATATAAGGAGACAGACACACTTGTCGACGCCTACAGGTAGAGTCACAATATGCTGTGCCGACAAAGGCGGCCATTTGCTTTGCAAGGAGCTCATGCGAACTTTAAGGAAGTCAGAAAAGCCATGTCCATTTCAAATCCTAAATGGGTCTTCTGATCTCTGTTAGTGCAAGTTAAAAGAAATTTTCCTTTTGAAGCTGAACGTGAATTCTGATAACCTTGATGATATATATATTTTTTGAATATATATTTTGCAGGAGAGAATCTGAGTCTACCCAAAAAAATTACATTTTTACACATTTAATTTATTGCAAGCCAATATATGTCAAGTGACTCATTTCACAGCCTTACATTATAGTCAACAATTACATGCCAAATAAAAATAAGTTGCACTTTCAAAAAGGGTTAAAAATACTTTCTTCATAAAAGGGACAATGTATAAATATCACTGCGAGCGAACAGTTGCCTGAGCAGACTGAGACTTTCACACACACATTTCATGAATGAAAGGTTGTGCTTCATTCACATTGCTGTGCATTTTAACATCTACGAAAATTAAACACTTAAATACCCACCCCCCAAAAAAACAAGTTAATTATTATTAGTTAGCAGGGTAACAATGTATTTTTTTTGCAGTTTGTTACCTGCATCATCACATGGCAACTGAATCTGTATGAGCGTCTCTAAGGCCGGAGTTGCACACATTTACACATGTGGCACAACAACAACAGCCGTTAACAAGCTGAGTTGTTGCTGCTCTGAGGACAGAAAAAGACGACAACACATCTGCTGTGTGCAGGAGTATCAACACCAGTTTTCTCAATGTAGGTGAAGACCTGCAGTTCACACTATGTGTATGACGCAGAAGAACGGCTCCTACCAACCTGCTATTATTCAGGCAACATCTCAGTTGCAATTATGTTACTAGTGAAATGCTGACTTTTGATATACCTGCCCAGTTTTAATTGTGTGATTCGTTTCAGGCTCGCTGCATCACTTTTGGGCAGAAGTGACGTGAATAACAAGGATTCAATAAGTTGGTTTTGGTAACTCTGTATCTGTAGAATTATTGCATCTTCTCATGAGTGGTTTGAGAAAATATGACCAAGCATTATGATTTGATAACAACTCAAAACTCAGTGTATAACCAAAAATAATTTCACATGCTTTATGATTTGCAAGTGCTTTGTTAGTAGTAACTTTAGGCACAAAGATGAATTGACTCATGACTCTCTTACAAACTTAACCAGTTGAGACTGACCCTGAGCTGTAGTTCTATTCCAGGTTTCTTTCAATAAAGGGAGTTTTTCCCGGCCCCCTGCTGCAAAGTGCTCGCTCTTGTGGGATATGTTGGGTCTCTGTTGATATACAACTGTTACAGAGTGTGGTCTAAACCTGCTCTTCAAGTAAACTGCCTGGAGATAGCACAGTTTGCATACAATTGAAATTGTCACACATTGAATTGATTTGTTAAAAACACTAACTAACTAACTAACAAACAAAAACAAATCCTCCAAAAAACACATGACTCAAAACCATCCATCTATTAAATCTTCAGAGGTACAGAGGCTAAAAATAGAGCCACCAACCAAGTGTTGATATTTGACAGGTGTGGTGGGAGAAGGTGTTGAATTCACCCAATTTAATGGAATCCAGATTAGAATATGACAATTTCTTCTTTGGCACCCCATCAGATGGTGGTTTTATAGTTGGTAGATTAAATCTGGATCTCCACGGAATGATACATGATGGGACGAGATGAATTGCATATACACACACACACCGGACTAACACACATTGCAAGTCGTTGCTTTTCAGAGAGGGAGATTGGTGGCCCTGATGCTAGACATCAGGTGTCAAGTTGTGTTTTCCACAAGTTAAGGAATCCTTGGGATTTAATCGATGGTTCGCTCTCTGTGGACTGTTTTTATTCAGCGCTGAATGGAAACCTTGCGTTAGAGGGCCTGGTGCTCTCAAACACAAGGATGCTGACACACACTCGTGCTTGTGCATGCAAACACACATATTCGCACATAAATTCAGACTTGTCAACTAGGGAACCTCATTCACTCGCTGGAATTGTATTCTGGGCACAGGCAACCCCGCTCCTTTTGCTTCCTTGCTCTCCCCTCCCTTCTCACTTCAGTGTCATCAAGGGGATTCAATTTTTGTGTCTCAGTGGGTTGTGGATTTCTCTGTGTCCATCTGTCTCTTCACTTATTCCTCATCTTGGCTTCTGCATGTCTTTGTCTCTTTCTGTGTGTCTGACTTTCTCCCTCTCTCCATCTGTTCCCATCCGTCCCCCTTAAAAATGGCAAGTTGTGCACTTAAGAGGTGAATCCGCTCGCGGCTTACGGCCACAAAGATGACTGGCGAAGTTGCTCCGGCTCCTTGTCGTTCTCCACTCATGCTTGTCTGCACCTGAGCATGAAATCGCTTTGGGTATCTATTGATGTTTAGACATCGGCATGACACTTGAAGGCACATGCTGATTTATTTATGTGTAATGAATCTGGAACAGAAAATATAAGGAAGGTTCAGAGCTTCAAAGGCTTGGAGCCACAAAGAAACCCTACACACAGACTGCAAACACAGAGCGCGATTACGTAAGATGCTCATATTTGAGGAGTTCATGATTGCCTCAGGGATTTAAGAATACTACAAGGCACCTTCTGCCACATATCAAATATAGTTGTGTATTCTTCAGACCTATCTATCGATCGATCTATCTATCTATCTATCTATCTATCTATCTATCTATCTATCTATCTATCTATCTATCTATCTATCTATCTATCTATCTATCTATCTATCTATCTATCTATCTATCTATCTATCTTAACTCTTACTCTACAAATTGCATTCTCTGTTTATAGGATTTAATCCGTTCTGGAGAAAAAACTCTTTGTGTCAGTAATTAAAATAGAAGGTCCTGCATCTGCTGCCACTCATCACAACCACCTTGTAAAGACACTATTGTTTTAGTTCCTCTCGACGGTTGCCAGGGTATTTCCAAGACTGATAATCATGAACTTAACAAAACAATTCCCCATCTGTTCCGCCTGCACAGGTGCTGGGAAATGATTTGGTTGTTGCTGTGTGTCTAATGGTTGGAAATTTTTTTTTGGACTGACATCACTACAGACGTGTTGATTTAAAAGGAAAAAAAAAACAAGAACATACGGTACACTTCCCTACATTCGGGTGGGTAAATCCTCCTGTCCAAACTACACTGCAGCAATAAATGTGAAATTTGGATTACTTTGCTTTCAGATACCAAACATCAGATTTGACCACTGAGGTCAGCATCTCTCTGGAAAAAAATGTGCTTTCATAGCAATGCTTCACTTTTTCAAACATTGACTTTCAGTTGAAAAATTGAATAGAAAAAAACCTTTGGTAAGTGGTACACACATGAACAATCAGCGATCTCAGGTTATTAACCATCCCAATACACTGATTTTTTTGGTAATATATATTTATACAGTGGTTTCAGAGGAGTCTGAGGTATTCCTTTTTTCTAATGAGAGGAAACTGAGATTATGACTGAACTATTGCACTCTCATATTCAGCAAATATTCGCATGCAAAATCGCACCATAAACAGAGTAGTGATGCGAAGTGAAACTTGAATTTTAAATCTCTGCAACCTATTATTATGTGCTATTAATGCACATTTTAATACAGTTTGGTGTTGAAGGAGTTCATGAAATTGATTTTACAACCTATCCTGTGAAAATGGATGCAACACAAAACAATTATGAGGAAAGAAAGCAGGTCAATCACAGTATGATATAAATGTGAATGTTGGATTGGGCAGAAATGTCTGATTCACATTTAATGTATTATGTATACCCATAATTCTGCATTGAATTGCCAATTTCATTTTTAAAGAATAACCCTGCCAAAACAGCCACATGAATGCTGTTACAACAGAGAGATACCAATGTCTTAGAAACAACGCAACACATTATCTAGCCCAGTCCAGTTGTGATGCTTAAATTCAATTAAAACTTTCAAAGAAAATTAAGAATAATCTCATCATCCATTTTCTCAACCCTTTAATTTCATTTTACTGAAAATTCCTCACAGTCGATCAAAGGTCATTCATTAGCAGGAGGGAATGCAGAAGATATTTTATCTCCCTTAAGTAGAGACCAGGGTTCAGTAATAGTACATGGAGCACAATGGTACGCTGTGTCCAATTTATTTCAGTGGTGGTAAGGTGCATAATAATGAGTAAATAACTTAAATCCAATTATTCAATTTATCAGCTTGAAAGTAAAGTCACAATTTATTTATTAAAAAAAATGTAATAAACACTGGGAAGAAGTCTTGGAAGAAGTGTTGTTTTTCTTAGTATTTGCGTGTGAATGGCTACACAAGTTATTATTAGTGAATCGGCAATGCCTAAGTAATATTAAAGGCAGGTTTGGTAATTGTTGTTAAGAGCCTTGGGAGAAGGGACTCAGTAAGGCTTATTGGAGAAGGTAGCAATGAATATTACACCTGGCTAATGGCACATCTTGACATACATCAACGTGTGTGTTGAATATTTGTTAGGACACCACAATTATACCTGTTCTTACTGGTGAATGTCTCATTCACCAGTAAGAACAGGTATAATTGTGGTATAATTGTGGTGCAAAAATGGAGCAAACTTTTTCTATACCTCGTGTCTCACGAGGTATAGAAAAAGTTTGCTCCATTTTTGCTCCATGACGCTGTGCTTGTGCTCAGTGTGCTCAGAGGAGGAGGAGGAGGAGGAGGAGGAGGAGGAGCCCTAATTTCAAATGTGAGATTTCCCTGCATTTAAAATCACTTTCAATAGAGGTACAGGCAGTATACAAAATAAAATAGACTGCAGCAGTTCGAGAAGCATAAAACGTGGTATAAACATGGCTTATTATGAATTAGATGCAGAAAGCAGAGCATGGGAGAGATTTGTTTCAAGGGGAGTGACCGCTGGGATTCATTTCAATGCTCAACCATCTCTTTGATGAACAAAAACGCTCCCATACACACTACTATTCAGAATTTACATGCAAATTTCAGTCACAAGAAATAACAAAATCTCAAAGAAATCTCCCTTGGTGATGAAAGCTTTACGCCTTTTTATTTTATTTGTGAGTTTGGTGAACACTTCATAGCAAATTATATACTATGGATTTGGTTGGGTTATTGTAACAACTGTGCAGCATTTTGGCCGAATTGTGCTAGATAGTGTATAAGTGTAGTTACAGCTGTCCCCATGGTGGAGGTTCCGATGAACCATGTCTCATGAAATCTATGCACTGGGTAAACACTATTTCCCCTGACCCTTAAGGTGTGTTCACATAGGCAATAAAGAGAAAGTGGTCATGGATTGTTTCTTGTTTATAGCATTTTTCCAGACTGCCAGACTTTTTAAAAGAAGGGAGCTATTGTCTCCCTTTGCATTTTCTTTTTTCTCTTCATACTACGATGATTGGAGTTGGCCCCCACCCCAAATGGGTGTAAATTCTAAAAAAAAACTAAAAAAAACAATGATATCAATAACAACAATAATTGTATTTGGTAATAATAGTACCAAAAAAACAGCATACAGAGTCACAAGCATGAGCTGAATACACACACTCCACATAAACACACTGCGAGTGTTTAGAAGATCTATCAAAGCGAAGGCATGCAAAAGCCTGCAGGGACAGTCACATAATGAGCCAAATCTGAAATGTGTGAGCCTGACAATAAATCCATCAGCGCATTCTCAAGGCCCATCTCATCCCCTCCCCCAATTCTCTCTATCTGACTCCGCTCCCTTATCTGCCTCAGCTCGCGTACACACATAGTTTATCTAATCATAATACCAAAAACCAACTGAAACTTCTGAAAGTTGTGCTGTCGCAGATACCCCCGGACTATCCAAGCTTCTAGCCTATTGTTGGTGTCTAATGTGTGTGTGTGTGCGTGTGTGTGTGTGACAGTGTGTGTATGTGCATAAATCTAGTCCCTCAGTCATGGACTAATTGGAGTATCTGAGGCAGGGGACACAGCGATGTGAAGTGCTAATTTGATTTGTGTTTGTGGCTCTCTGAGAATGGCTTGATGGAACTGATGCAATTAGTGGTAACACAATTGTGTTTTTGTGTTGTGTGTGTGTGTGTGTGTGTGTGTGTGCACGCGTGCATGTGTGTAGGCGTGACTGTGCAGTGCATTGATGAAATGCACTTGTGTGTGTATGTGTGTGTGCATGGCGCATGTGTGCTTTTCCTATCCCAGCATCTAACATGTTTTGAAGTTGTGTGTTCTATGCATGCCCAAGTTTGTCTGTGGTTGCTTGCGAAAGGCAGAGAAGGGAGGCGGAGGGCGCTCCACCACCCCAGAAAAGTTTGCTGTCAAGTGGCAAAGTAAACATGGTTGATATCCTGTCTTAATTGATTTGTTTGTGTTTGTTGATTGAGATGAGAGATGCAGCCATGGAGTGTAAACGTTCAAATTATGAAAAGCAGACTGCATAATTACATCTCTGAATATTTCCCTATGGGAAACTCCCTGTGGGGCTGAAGTAAAGAGACGTAGAGAAAAAGAAAGAGAGTGAGGCAGATACAGAAAGTGACAGCAAAGCATTCTAACAAACTACAAAGTGAATGGGAAAATAAATCAAGTTTGATTATGGAGATTTCAATCATTACCCATCTCACACCACTGTTTCTCCTGCTACCCTGGAGACTGGTGAATTAAATCTAAACACTGGATTAAATTGATCCACAACCTGGGATTAGGATTATGAGTGTGGGTTTTATGAGATTTATGACATGTTGCATTATGGATTTACAAGATTTTTACGGGTTTAAACCAGTATAGTAAGATCCCCAAGGAAAGTACAGTACATTGAGAAAGGAAAGGCATTACAATAAAGAGTGGATTATTTTTAATGCATCCTTTGAAGGTAAGTACGCAGGCTGTCCTCGACTACCGGCTTTAGGAGCAATCCTAGCAGAAAAATTGGACTTTGTTGAAAATGCAAAGTTGGCTGCTGACTGATTAATGTATTATACTGAAATAAGAGAAAGCAGAGATGTGCCCAGGAGGAACAGGGGGTGTTTGCTGGCTTCAAGTTTTTTTGTTTTATATTTTCACTAATAAGAAACAATCAAAGAAAAAGAGGGGAAAAAAATAACGAGGAACACCGGCACTAGAGTCAGCTATTCTACAAGATACATGCACACATTTATAAAGGAAAGGTTGATAATTCATGTTTTTGTTCGTGTTTTGTTTGCAAGTATAGGCCATTTACCACCTTTCACTCCAAATGTCCAAAACCACACATCATATCTGCCCTTGTGTTTAGTACAGCTGTCAGTGTGTTCGCCCATCTAGTGTGGTCTCTCCCACATTATTGCTGCAATTGCATTCAAAGGCAGCCTGTCATTAACATGATGTACCAGAGCTCTTTTGAGGTCAATACACAGCTCGCCCATACATGAGCTGTTGGCCTGCAGGCAACTTGGAGAGATGCACTAACACTCGCCCTTGTGTTGCTGCCTGTGATTGTCTGCTTTACAATCTCTACATTATACTTAAAAGAGAGATGCCTCATTGCTGAATCTTTTCACCACAAATGTATAGTGTGTTTTAAAAGTGCCATGCAGTTGTTCTGTTGAAAACTAAGATCTAGGCTAAGATCTTTCATAGTTCCGCTCCTCTCGGATAACTTAATATTAAAGTTGTTTATGCTGAAGAATTTCCTGGTTTGTTTAATCAGCAAACACTTTCCCGAAACACCTTTTGCACTTAGAGTTCATAATCGCTATATTATACAGCAGCAGCCAAATGTTTACCCCCAGATGAACTTCTTCATAAATGCTGAGCAGTCACTCATTCGGAATAAATGCAACTGCCAAATGCAATAAATGTACAAAGAATGCAAATGCGGCTTGATTGGAGTCCAAGCAGCAGCTGGTGGTGACGATTGGCTGCTGTGCTGCATGTTTCATGAGTTTTCCCGCCACAGATTTGCACATGCGATGCGCATACTGCAACAAAGTGGAACGTATTTTGCAATTACAAAAAAATCAAAGGATTGTAGATTGTGTCGTGAGTTGGGCTGCTCGCTATTGTGCGGTGTTTGTCTTCTCATCTCATTCTCATGTGGGGCCAAAAAATGTGTGTGTATTACTGTTTGTGAAAGTCCACATGCAGCACCCTTTTTTTATTTGGTCATTCATTGTTATTTATTCCAATAACAAGTAGTATAAGGTATCCAATACCTGAATTCACAGAAAAAAAGAAAATGCACAGCTTGTGAGACTAGCAAGTTTGTATGTATTATTTTTTTTTTTTACATTCACGCAAAAAGAAAATTCCATTTGTGAGATGGCAAAAGAAGAGTCTGAAAGAGCAACAAACTCCACACATTTCAAAAATGAAAACAAAATCAACTAATTTGCTGCTGCACAAGCTAACAAAGTTACCGTTAATTCTGTTTGCAGCACAAATATGCATGTTGTAACTGGTCATCTCAACATACAAATTTGCTGCGTTGTCGAGCTAATGCTATTGCATATACAACACGTATCATATTCACATAGAAAACTACATCAAGCTAATGTGACTGGAGGCTAAGAATTACAAACCGGTTGTTGGAGTTTGGCATACACGTGTTAAACGCTTTCCTCTGTTTGTATAAGTGCTCTGACATTTGAGTAAAAAATATACATACTTATTCTTTCTGGTTTATGTTTGCATGCATCCCTAGATGATAGAGAACTTTATTTTTATGGTGATTCGTACAATTGTGATTCAATGGCAAGGCCATTAGCCCATTGGTCTCTCCCAGTGCCGGTGAAAACTGCACCAAAACTGCTAAACCAGCCATGCATCAATGTTACGACTACTCTGGGGATCACATCTCATCCAAACACACTGGGCACCTCGGCAAAATTATGTCAGTTAAGCACGGGTGGTCGGCGAGAAACCTCACTTCAGCTTTGTGAAGCACATTTTGATGTGTCTAAAGTGTAGCTGGTAGAAACTAAAATAGCAGAAACGGCGCTCCTCATGCGCACATTCACATCCTCCGTCGTACTGCAGAGAACATTCGCTGCTCTGTAAGTATCCTGTGATTACTTTTAATTTGGAAGAGGATCCCTCCGCTGTCGCAACTTTGACAGATGTCACTTTGCTTGGCTTGCTTCTGCCTGTGGTCAGACATCCCGGGGGAAATTATTCTGCTGTGAATTTCAGGGACAAGAGGCTGTTTGCTAAGCTATGTTCACTCAGCCAATCATAGTCAAGCGTTGCTCGGCTCAAGAATGACATATCGCTCACTTGACAAAATGAACTCAGTGCAAACATTTTCCATTGAGTAGATGGTACAATTATTTTTAGCAGAATTTTTTTTCACCGTTTCCACTTTACATGGGCAGAACAGGGAGGAAAAAGAACTACACTCCAGTACACTTTATTTTGTTTATACAGATATTGCTGCCAAAACAGTATTTTCACTGAGTTCAAACATTAACTTAATGTAATTTTAATTGCATCGACAGTGGGAAGCATTGAATAAGAATTACAGAAGTACAAATTGACGTAAAATGCTGTTGAATTCACTCATATGATGCCCTGAGACACCCCGAAAAATTCATATCTCTGTGTGCGATCCATCTTTCAAAATGGATATTCCATTCATAGAAATTATTATAATTTCAGATGTTTTCAGAGAGCAGGTGCAAAATGAATACACCCACTTCAAGGGGAAACACTTACAGTTTACAACCTCACAACATAACAGCTGAACACGCGCCCACACGTGTTTGCACACATAAAGAACGCACAGATTGTGTAGCTGTGGTTTTTCCACAAACGGAATGATACAGGTCAGCTTGGTCAGAGCTTTAGATGATTCGAGTTCAAGATCCCCTCTCAGTGCTCTCTCTTCATCAAGCAAAGCAAACTCTCAAAAGATGATCGCTGTTGACTGAGATAAGATCACAGTGTTCCACCTTGGGAAGAGAACTCTTCAGCTGGAGGTGCACCCGCTGCGAGGTTAAAGTAGAGCTAAACCACGGACAACAGCTAAAGAGAAGCTAAACCCCTTTGCGCAGGGAAGGGAAGCTAAGCAGGAATACGGTCAATGTTACGCTTTAACAGACATTGACAAATACCTCACATTATCTTCAACGTGGCGGGTACGTGTCTACTTTTTGCTCATGTGAACATCCTCTGTGATGCCAATACACATCTCTGGTATTTTAATGTTTGATGCTGCTCTTTCTGTATGACAACATCAATATAAAAAACAACTGTGGTTGCTTATGTTCCATGCAGCACAGATTACTGACATTTGGGATTTCATAGCACACATTGGAGTCCAGTCCCTTCAGTGAGACATTTTCAATAGCCATGGCTATTCGATGCTTGTTGATGATTTGCACTTGATGTGTGTTTCAGATCCAATATATTCCATTCAACCAAAGAGTGCCAAGAATTATTCTATTGTGCAGTCTAGGCAAGACCATGAACAAAAACCATATCCGCACAGCACATAGACCAGTACATCTGAAGATCAAGACAAAGATATTTGGGGTTTTAAGCCTAGTTTTAACTTCTGCGTCACATCGACACGGAGGGCTGCGCGTAGCCTCTACCCAGGGGTGCCCCACTATACCTCAGCGTCGGGGTTGAATGACGTACTGCGCATCACCGCGAGATTCTCAAACCATCTGTCTTCTCTGGCTAGAATGCGCACCTTGTGATCATCAAAGGAGTGCCCCTTCTCCAGGTCAGAGCATTCCTCATTGCACTGCACTGCCTACACTACATTGCTTTGTTTCTCCCTTGGAATCTTGTCCCAAGGATGTACACGTTTCTGTTACCGGGCTTGAAGTGTACTGGGATCTGATGGGTGTTGTTAGAGTTTATTACTCGATTTAAGTCAAACATTGGACCTTTTTTAATACAAAAGCTGCTTGGTAGCTCACAGACAAACAGAGTGCTGCGGAACAGACCAATCATAGCCCCTTGTGTATGTGTGGTGGCGACGCGTGGTTACATTTTGGAGAGGTGTGCGTCAACGCGTCTGCATAGGGGTCTGCAGCGACACAGAGGGCTCCGCATTGCATAAGTATAAACTAGGCTTTAGTCTTGAGACCAGTCTAACTCTAAGGTCTAAATCAAGCACCTAACTGAAGCGCCTCGCAGTTAAGGTATGCATCACCTCTGTAGCTCTTCTTTATTACAGTACAACTCTTGGTTTCTGACCAAATGATGAAACAATTGCCTAAAATGATTTAAAAGTCAGCTGCATTTGATGTGTTTTTGTTTCAGTGCTGTAATGTCCTGAGTATTTAAGGTTCAACAGAATAAATAGTAAGGCAACAGCTGGAGAACTTAGACTGCATATGAGTTGTGAACTGTTTGAGTCATTGTTGTGAGTTGGATTCTGCCAAAGTGTAATAACATAGTAATAACAGGATTTACACACAGCCGTCAGTTGCAATCTTTGAACATAGCTGTCAAACACAAGTAACTTCTCTCAGCAAATCTGATGTTGGTTCAGGCTTGCGTTCGGCTCTCTCAAACAGCCCATGAAACCTTAATAATCAGTGCATCATTCGTTGTTATGTTTTTCAACATTAAACAATAAAAAAATATATTTTTATGCAAAACATTGCTGCTTTATATTTCACTTTATATATGAAACTGACACCTATTTACAAGGTCTGGAGGCCTGAAAGAGACAGAAGATAAAAGGAACGATAAACTTGAGGATAAACCTAAATGGCCGGTATAAGATTTTATAACACACAAGCTTCACACAAACAAACTTCCATTAAAGCCCATAAAATGTCATCCCCTTCTTCATGCTCATACAAGCGAAAGCTTCCTCTTCCTGATGACATGTCCCACAACTGTCACAAACTTCGAACCATCCTCCAAATGCCTCCTCTTTCCCTAAGAGGTATGATATCAGTAGAGGCTCCACAGAACGACGACCAGTGAGACAAGTTGTCCGGTAGACAGTGTAGTGTGATGCCAGGAGCAAACAGAATTAACATTGTGCCAGCAATCTTGTTAAAACGCCCACCCTGGCCTCACCGACAAAGCCACCATCCACTCACACACACTTACACTCAGGTCCTTGCCAAGCAATCCTATTAAACAATGACTGTGGCATTTAATCTCTTAACAAGG
>CAESWR010000209.1:0-31798 GCA_903171835.1 Mullus surmuletus | reverse complement strand
GGGGGGGTTATGAGGATGGGGGCTGGAGAGAAGAAAGGGGGTGAGATGGAGAGAGGCAGGAAGCAACAGACGAGGGCTATGCTGAAATGAAAGGAGAGGCGAGGGGAGGAGAAAGATGTGGAAAGTGAAAGCAGAATGGCTAAGCATGGCTGAAAGGAAACAAGAACGCGGGAATGAAAGATGAGAAACAGATGGAGGAAAAAAAAAGGAAGGAACTGAGGGAGACAGAGATGAAGAGGAGCGGGGGTTAGCGAGAAAGAACAGGAATGCACCATTAGAGTGAAAATGAATGGAGAACTGAGAACCTCGGGGCTGAAAGCTTCTTAACAGCTGAAGAGATGATTGCAACTATCACACTGCCCCTCATCTTCCTTCTTCCCTCCAGTTGCTCCCCTGTTCCAACAAGACGGAGAGCAGAGTTGGATAGATGGGCATGGGGGTCGGGGGAGTGGGTTTTCAGGAGAGAAGTGGGCCAAACACGAGAGGTAACACTGAAAACCTGGGGCTTCAAAGAGGAGAGGATCTTTTAATCCTGCTCTCTTTGTCTACCCATCTCTTTTTCACGGCTCCTCTCCGCTTTCTCGTCCCCGCTGACCCACCCATCTACAGCCCCTCACTCCCCACTCCCCTGCTTATCTGCCACCTTTCATCTCCCTATTCATTTGATTTTAAACTCTCTTTATTAAGCCATGGCGAAAAACGTCTGTACCAAGTCTGAGGCAAGTGCCACATAAGTCGGAAATGTCATTGCCATCCGTACGATTATTAAGAATACGTTTGAGTAAGGTGCATGAAGTTGTCCATATTTATGGCTGGATAAACTTTAAGCCTTGAATCTAAAAGGAAGGAGAACAAAAAAATAGGAAGAAAAACTGACAAGTGCTTGTTAAGTGCTCTTTTAGGATTTAACCCTCTGGAGTTTTTTTTCTTCTTTCTTTTCTAGATCATCGACAAACTCAAATTCAAAGGGTGTATGCTGACTCGAACAGTGCGGAACACAGGCACAAAAGCAGATCTGAGAGAGTGGCTGCCTTCGATGATCCTTAGCAAAACCTTAAGCAACCCAGTAATTGAATCTGTTTCTGTGATTTATGCAGGGAAGTACGTTTTTTCCAGCATTTGAACATAATTGTTGTTGTCTTTTAAAGCCCAACTAACTGTAGGCTCTTACATTGTCACTGACTCCTCTGTTGGATGGAGACAGAAAGAAAAGTTAACTTCTTAATGCATTTTTTCCCCTGCTAGACACTAGAAATGTTGGTCTCCTGCCCACAAAAACACTCAGTAGTTGACCTTCATATTTTCATGCAGAAGAATTCTTAGAGTCACCTGATGATTTTAAGGATGAAGAACTTGCACAGAACTCTCTGGAGAAAGTTCAACTTATCTAGACGTGGCATTTTATTTCAAGTCGTTTGTTTCCTTTTGGACTTTTAAGAATGGGCATAGCATGATGCTGAGAAAGGCTCAATGATACACTTAGCCGCTAGTCATCAGTGAGCTATAATTGTCATTGTAAGTATATTAGCATGGTGATTTCAGTGATAGTAATAATAAGACTAACCACTCCACATGAAAAACAAAGTGTATTCTTGCACAACCTTACACAACAGAAACCTCATGTGGCTGCAGACGCTCTGTAAAATTGCTCCCCTAAACATAAGGTGGACACGACATACCAGCAAAAAATGTATTGCCACTCATTACCTGTTGATAGTTGATATTCATTTGCAATATGCAAAGTCACAGCTGCTGATAGGGGCCATACTGTGATAATTGAGTTCACTTTGATTCATTAAATAACATCTGAAAGCCGCTCCTTCATCACTCCTTATCAGTCAATTTCAATTCATTGTATTTATTGTCATAGCACCAGTTCATAAGAGACAGTTGGGGACAGACTGTCAGCTCTTAAACCAAGAGCAGGTCTAGGCCACGACAGTTGTACAGTAATAATAATTGAGATCTAACAATCACACAAGCAACTCTCTGAAACAGGCTGGGAAAAACTCCCTTCAACTGAAGATACTAATTCTTGCTGGATTCTCTTTTGTAAGAAAAGACCAGGCCAGGCGCAAGCCAGGCGCAGATGAGGCGCAGCTAGGTCAAAGTTTGGGTTACATCTTTTTCAGTAATTATGCCGAAAGCTTCCCAGCCCGGTGCAACTGAGAGCGGGAGGGTTGTGGGTGTGATCACAGCTGACTTCAATTATGGCCAGGGGCGACTGCTGCAAAACATCAATTTAAGAGTTGAAGTAATTTCAAATTTCAAATTTCTTTTTTTTGTTTTATTGATAATTGTTCTTTGTCTAAATGATGTAACTGACACTGAGTGCATTGAATTAATAAAACATCTATTTTATGTGAGACGATTAAATTTTCTATCATGGTGCATGCCACCCGCCTTTGATTAACATCAGATGCAATGGACAAGAGTCGAGTTAATAAATGAATAATTTAATAAAATCATTTCTTGAATGATTCAGAAGGTTTGATGATTGTTGTTCACATATCTATGAATGAAATACGTCTGACATCCACCACACCTGTTTGTGGAGTTTGGCGTCTGTCTGCCTGCCCACAGGATCAGAGCCACCAAAGTCTCCTTAGATCAGCTGCGCTCTGCTACACAGCGCAACTTTCTGACACCAATTTGTCACTCCGCCAGGCACATCTCAGCTGACACTCCCTCTGCTGCGCCGGCACACCCACATTGGCGCGGTCTAATTGGCAAAGGTGTGCAGTGCACCTTACGCTGGCACTCAAATCAGGATGTGTCGGCATTTGCGCCATGCTTAAGTTGTGCCGACAAAAAACGTGTCAAAAATGTTCGATTCCTGTGGGTTTTGGGTACGGAGCTTGTCAACAAAAAAACCTGCACAGGTATGTTTTTCGGCCAGCACAATTAGCATATTCAGTTGTGGAAATTCTCATATATAGCCCCTTTAATGACTCATTGGACTAAAACAGCACATACTCACTATGGAACAAACATAGAGGAAGCCATTCACACTCAAATTCACACCTACATATAATTCATCTTATCTGTATGTGTTTGGATTGCGGGAGGGAATCAAACTGCCCAGAGGGAGCCCACGCAGGCATGGGGGAACATGTTAATTCCACATACACACACACACAAGTACTTTGCCAACATCTTGAAACATGCCGTCTGCCTTTTTTACAACCTTTTTTTAAAATGTATTTATTTATTTATTTTTGCAATTGAGATCAGTCTAATGCGATCCCCTTTCAACATGTCTCCAGGGTCCCTTTGTGCTCTCTAGCACCTCCAGAGGCGACCTGTCACACACAACATCATAAGCATAATCAGAGAGCTTCAAGCTGGTATATATAAAACAAAACGCCCACAACTCCACACCCACTGCACCTTCTGGCAGTGTTGACGTGTGACATCTATGTGCAAACTAAATCACTGCCAACTTGCATATTACACACACATACACACACACACACATACACACAAACACACACATAGGCACATGTAGATAGTAACACAAGCCTCACACATATCTGTACAAATACACTTAGTTGAAAAACGTGACACAGTGCCTCAAAGTTATATTGAAATGCATTGCTTTATGCACCACTGGTGTTTGGTTGTATGAATATTTACCCAGTGTATCAGTATCCAGCCCAGTGTGGAGGAACCAGTGAAACATGATGGCTATTTCAACAGAAGAAATAACATTCATTTTGACCTTGCAGTCTAGATGCTTAACATTCCGAGAATGAAATTGGCACTCCCAAAATGGATTTGGCCTGATGTGCAAAGGCCTTCACAACTGCCAACTCTATAGTATTCTAAAGGGGACTCTGTCGGTGTGTGTGTGTGTGTGTGTGTGTGTGTGTGTTGCATTTTTGCATGTCTGCAAGCGTATGTTTTCTGTTTGTTTCTGCACAAAGCTGCCTGTGTTTAATGCTGGCTAAATATTTAACACAGAGAGAGGCATCAAGTCAATCATACAAACACACACACACACACACATACACACTAAAAGAAAGCAGAGTTGGGCGAGGGAGAGTAAGTGAGAGACAGACAGACAGGGAGAGGGACGGAGCTTATTATTTAATGTCCTACTTGGCAGAAAGCTGTCAGAACGCGGCAAAGTGAAGGCTTGCCAGGGACTGACATAACAAAATCTCCATTCATCTTCTTCTCCTCAAGACACGGAAAAGCTTAATGAATTAAGATCCAACTCTAGCCCCCTTCTCTCACTACTCTAGCCTCTGATGTCTGGGCTACGAATGTGTGGGTTTTAGACCAATGAGCACTGACAGCAAGATCCAAGCAACATTAAATCAACACAAAGGGTACCGTTCATTCTTTTACAGCCTCGTTACTCAGAGTGATCTCTCTATCAAGACCCACACTATTTCAGGTGCTTGCACACACACACACACACACACACACATGCGTTTGCCTAAACATACATACTGAAAGCCCATTACCGCCAGTGATAGCTCCACCAGCATCCCAAACAATAGCTGCAAAAGGCAAATTAGCAAACAATACAATGCACTCCCACAGCCTGTGTGATGAAAACAGTACAAGGAGAGCTAATGCATCTCAGGCAGGCCAGATTCCTGCCACTGCTCTTATCTTCCCCGAACACGCTATCAGACAAATTAGCAATGGGGTCCACTTAAGCACATGAGTGTGTGTGTGTGTGCGTGTGTGTGTCTGCGTGCGTACGCCGGCGTTGTAATCTTGTGTGTGTCTGTGCATTTAGCAGCGGAGTCCACTCATCACCTGCCTCCTGTCTTGATGTTATTTATGGCTGTTTAAATGATCTCAGACACCTCTCATTTGTTTAGACAGCTCCAATTGGCTTTCTGTCTGAGGAGAGAGGAAGAGAGTTCAGCAGCGGCGGAGAGAGAGAAGAGATGCTGTGAGACAGAGGCGGAGGAGGGGGGGCTGAACCCAAAAGAAGATTTTATTTTTCTAAAAAGCGGGAGTTTGAGGAACGGTTTGAGAAGAGTAGAAGGGGAAGGATTGGGGAGTAGAAAGTGATGAAAGCGGATGGGTTCGGAGGGGAGCGTGATGGGGAAGAGGGTTTGAGGAACTTGAAAAGAGAAAGAAAATCTGGAGACGGGTTGGAGGAACGAGACAATTGGGAGGAAGTATAGTCCAAGGTGAGAAAGCAAACCCCTCCAACTCAGGGGTCCATTGTATTTTTTCCACTGCAGAGGAATACTTTTCATCAGCAAGGTTGTCCCATTAGAGGCTGTGGTAGATTCTATTACTTCAGACAAACCAAACAAATTAGCTTCTTTGGTAGTCTTGTCACAGGATCATGCAAAAATCTACCTGGCTGTCTTTCAAGCAATCCGGTGAAGTAGTTTAACATGGAAGACGGAATTTTTACACAAATTCTAATCATGTCCTTGGCAGATGTATCTGCTTCTCAGAATGCCTCACACTCTAGAAGGTGATTTAAAAAAATAGGGGATTCATCAGGGAAAATTCAATCTATCTCTAACTACCTACCTACCTACCCACCTACCTATCGATCTATCTAATGCAGCTTCTCTGCTGCTTTTGCCCTGCAGTGCACCCAGGAAGTGAGTCTCATGGACAATTTACACAAATTAAATGATCTGATGCATGCCCTAAATGTATTCAGAATTAACCAGTGTGAACAGCGCAATGTTGTATATTTTTCCCAGAAATAACTAAATCAATTCAACAAAGGTTACTGGGGCCTCACATTTGCGCTTTCCTCTGGGCTCAGGCTAAGAGAGCAGGAGAACATGTTCATCACTCCAAGTTGTACATAAGAAAGTTCTGTTGGCTAATGACCAGTTCTCAGGCCATTACTGCAAAAGCACAAATCTGTTAAAAGTGTCGCCAATTGTCGGCATACAGAGTAAAATGTCTTTCGTATCAGATCAGAGTGCTCCGGATGATGTGTTGCAATGAAAGCATCTGTCCTGCTACTGATTTCACAGTGCAGTACCTGGAGCTCACCATCGGCTTCCTGGGAGCCAGTGCATACACACAAATGTTAACTGGGCTCACTGGAAGGATGGGAACTCTAGAGGCAGGTCTAAGTGGGAGAAGGGTCAGACATGGTTGCAGTAAAGTCGATGATTTTCTATATGATTTGGAGAAGAAGAATTGGAAATAGTCATGCATCATTGCAAGTGTGCTGGTCTTTTCATGGTAAGATTCTCTGGTGACTGGTTGGTGCTATTTCTGATAACTGAATATTTGCTCATTAAGTGAAGCTTCGGAGATGTAGCAATAAATTGTAGTTTTTGGGGGTTTGTTTCTTTTTTTCTTTTCCCTCATGCAGTGATTAATCAGACACGGAACGAGCAGCCTTCGGTAAAATATTGATTTGCATGTTGTTTGCAAAGTCTCTTCAGTGAAATATGGAAAGTAAAACTGGCAGAAAATGCTGCAGGATGGATGTAAAACTTACAGTGGCCCAAATTCATATTTTTGGGGGAAAAAAACAAAACAAAATTGTATTGCTAATGGATGGATGATGAAGTGTACTGAAACTGAAAAAAGCACAGATTTTTCTCTGCAAGACGTCGCTTCCACCACAGTGCGTGTCCATGCGTCCCATACAGTGACAATGCATACATTCCATACAGCTAAACAGTGCTAAATTGGACACAGCTACAGCTGCAGGCACTGACCAAACATTTATAACACATAATTCTGGGATGTGATATGTCCTCGACTCCGGGAAGGCGAGCTGCTGGCATGGATCATCGAAAACCAGACACGGAGCCTTTCCAGACCAACCGACCACAGCAGCAGGAATGCGCACTGTGAGATGATTCGCCCCTATGTTGAATTCTGCAGGTGGACTGCACACACTGGCTCAGGAAGGTGCGAGGTGTGCTGTAAAACTGGCACAAGCAACCTTAGCACTTTGCTTCCAGACCAACCCGGTGGTCCATCATGACTAGATCCTCATGGGTTTCATGCCCACCTTCTGCCTTTCAACAGTTGGTTGTTGAAATAACGGGTTATTAAACAACCGTTTTGGCTTCATTATGCAAATCAGCCTTGTTAACATTGATAGATATTATATTTCCATTTCACAGGTATTCCCATGTTCCTTTAATTAGTTAGTAAATTCTGCGGGTCCAGATCAATTTTCAATTCATGTGTCATGTTGCAATGACAATGACCTGTTGGGCCTTGGAAAACAAGATCCTTGCACTGTAAAAAGTGAGTAGTACATAGTGAAGTACAATCATTACACGGCCATAGAAAGGTTGCAGACATATCAGTATCCATATACTACTATTACTACTATATTTCTAATTTCATTGATACCCCCATTTTGCCGAACACGTCTTTGGAGATAATGTAGATTGATTTTCAAGCTGTCACAGAGTCTATTCAGTTTTGTTTTCTGAGTTGAGCCATGAGTTTATTTTGTTGCTACACTGTTTCCATTAGGACATTGTGCAATTGAAGGCTTTCCCAGCAATCCTCTGCACAAACATTGTGTAAAAATCAACCACAGGTCGCCATTTACGAAAGATCAGTATTGTCCTGTCACAGCCACTTGGCCGGACACTGTGAAAATATCCATTGCTTTGCACTTTGTCCGAATGTGAAAATAATTCCCCCATTGAGAAACTGTCAGACAGGAGACCCCAGCATAACTGGAGCAGCAGCAAGGTTCAATATGTTACCTAATTCAACAGCACACAGTAACAATCATTCAGTTCATTGAGCTTTCCCTGGTCTGAGACTAGCCAAATAAAGAGTATGGTGAACTATCAAGTTGAAAAAAGGCCTTTTAGTCTCCCAAAGCTCTTAAATATGAATGTTTCACATGAACCTTACCTCAGTCGGACCCCTTATTCTAAGATGTTGCACAGAAACGTTCTCTTCTAGTAATGTCAAAGGTGTGAATGGCCAGTTGAAATGTAAAGTAAATCATAAAAATCATAGAATGAGTTGGTGCAATTTCATCACCAGCACTATGGTGATCTTATCAGTTGACTAAATCTGGAGAGATGATGAATGAGATGGAAGAAAGGCAGAACGTTAGTATTTTGGTACGTATTTGAATGTGCATCCCATTATGCAGTACGATTGTGAGTTTCTTTCAGCCTGATACATAGGGGGGTCTTGCGTCTCTGAGGTTCTGCTGTGGAGACAGTCCCCCTGAAGGAAACTTTCTGGAGACACAAAACCGCCATCTGTGTTTCCTGCTATTTCCACATCAACCTTCCATTCCATGGGTTTGTCAAGGCTTAGCCAAGAGAGACCTTGTCGATTCGGTTTACTATAATAAACATTCTCACCCAACTCAGAATTGGTTGGACGTTGTATTGTTCACAAAAGGTCGTAGGGCTGCAAGTGTAACTATTGCCAGATCAGTGGAAAGCTCCAATATTCCATATTACTTGGTGAGTTTTTTTTACTTTTTCCACCCTTTTCTTCTTGAGGCACTATTTGTTTCTAATGGCCAGAAAGTTTGTAAAAGGCCAGGACAGAAAGTGGTGTTCTTTTTTAATTATTTTCATTAATTTACTCTAGTCTTCTTTATCCAGACTCACATGCTTCCAGTGTTTCTTCTCAAGTAATATTTTTGACTCAAATTAGTTTATCTATATTATGTTTATTTTTATCCATCTGTCTTTTTTTCTTTTTAGATGAAGTATCGCTATGTCTCCCTTTGTGCTTGTAACCAGATTTTTCTGTGGTACATGTAAGAAGGAGGATTTAAAGTTCAATGTATCAGTTTGTCGTTACCACCTTTTCTGTCTGTTTATGGAAACCATAAAACCATTTCACCAAGATGAATCTTATTCTCCTTACCACTAATTACAACATCGTTCTGTTGCTTAAATCTGCCTGATGGACAAAGACTTTGAAGTCTTTATTTAATGAAGGTTTGTCTTGAGCATATTTTTTCACGTAGATGTAGCGATGTTGGGCCAAATTTGGGGAAATTTACCTTTGTCTCGTTGGGGGCACCACCGGAATTATCCGGAAGTCAATTATTAATTGTTTAATAATTGACCTTAAAACATTTTAAAGCAATCTCATCTGAAATGGTGAATTCTTAATACATTGATCTATTTCTTGCAGGAAGAAGTATCACAACACAATCTCGGTATGGATATGAACAATTTATTGAAAAATAATCTAGTAAACAAATCAGATAACAGATCAAAACTATACGTAATGGTAGTGAATGATGGTTTGTTTGCTTGGTATTTGTTGGTGGAAGGGTAAGAAAGGCAGAAGGAAAGGTGAAAATAGGAAAAAGATATAATTAACAAAAATCAAGTAAAATGAAAGTATCAAAATAAAAGAAATTATCTAAAATCTCTTTAAAAATGGCTTGGTTGAGAAATTGTATGAGTTAGTAAATCCCTATCGGCATCAACTCAGTATCACTGTGGTGTGGAGTTGGAGGTCTTACTTTGTACCAAGGATGACGTTTGTGTTGGAACTCCAAAGGATCGTCTTACGGGCTGTTGAATCTAGTAACGTCGGCGAGGTCGGCTCTCCGAGGTTCTGGTGACGTCAGCGATGTCAGGACATCCGCGTGGTAGCTCCAAAAATCCAGATGTGTTTCAGGATATGGTGATGTTCGCAGGGACGTCGGGTGCAAAACTCAGCTGAGGAAAAATCTGATCGGTTCTTTATTTGAACAAAAATGAAAATAATCTCTCTGGCCAGTAGATCTTATTCTCACCTTCTTCAAACTCAGACTTGAGTTTTGAACGTTGAAGGTTATCAAAAGTCAAATAAAAATATTTAAAAAGTCTGGAAAAATGTTCCTCCTATTTACGCGTATTGACAGAGGAAAAGAATAAAAAATACTAGGTGAGGTAAAATTAGGAGTTACAAAGTCTTAGTGATCTTTGTACTAAAATCAAAATACCAAAAATAGGCCGGAAAGTGAAGCGAGGGCGGCCACGAAAACAACTCAGGATTATACTGGGAACAGCAAAGAAGTTGCTTCAAGCGTCCAGTAGAAATTTCTAAGACTTGCAAGAGGCGTAGAGTTAAACTGGATGACACCAGTAAGTCGACAAAAAGGAAGCCAAAATAAAGTAGAAGACTCAAAATTAAAACAAAACGAAAAAGATAAAGACGGAAAAGTTAAGGCTAAGGATAGAAGCGCTAAGTGCGTAAGTAAAAGACAGCGTTAAAGAGCTAAGAGAGAAAGTAAAAGATGCGCGTGTGTTTTTATCCAAGTTGGGCGTGTAGCTAGGAAGAGCATCTCATTGGAGAGTTGCAGATTTTATGGCAGCAAGAGGGTGGAGGAAGAAAAGGGGGAGACATGGAAACCCGTCAAAACCAGAATGTTCAATACATTTGAATTCCTTTGTCTCCAAGAAGTTAAGATTATCCACATTACACTGATATAATCCTAACTAAACACTTTATTACCGATATTCTTAGGTTGATGAATTAATAAATGATGAATATCAAAAAGGGAATGTGCCTTGGTTTGACTACATGACAGTTATCATTAATGCATGTCAAATGCATGTCAAATTTCAGTGTGACTCTTTGTGTGACCAGCTAATTAAATCAGAAATTTAAGAATTCAGCCTACGAATGTCGTAGAACAACCGGAGTTGGACGAAATTCATCGGCGTGGTGAAATGGTTCAGGTTAAAACCGAATCCAGGCGATTACATATTTTATTCAGCTAGATTTCATTGGTGTGTAAATGTGATGTCCATTCCTTTGTCCCGGTTTACGACCGAGGTCTGGTGTTGCTTCCTTTGCTTGAAAGGAAGGTTTGTTGTTCCAAACCTGATCTTTCTTGGGCCTGGAAAGATTGCGTTTATATGAAAGGTCAATTCTTGACCTCCGTGTCCAGTCCAGTGATCTTTATTGCTGGTCCGAGGAACCTCTAGCTGGTCTGGCGAGGCTCATGCTGACATCTTTACGCCTTGGTGGGGAAAACAAGTTGTCTTTGGTGGAAGATTTGGTGGAGATGTTGATTCCAAATAGGAGGAGAATGGCCAGGTCTCACAGTCTGTCCTCTGCGATCATGGTTGTTTTAATCCCAAGGAATGTAGCGTTAAACATGAAGAAAGGCGAAACTCACTACACAGAAACAGATCAATGTTTCAAAAAATCTTTTTTGTCACAACTAGTTCAACGAAATTTGGAAGTTAACTCCAAAATGGTGTTTAAAATGAAAGGTCTCAAAGAGTTGAGGGCAAGTCGAAACCGCAGGGTGTAAGACCATTACACTCCTTCTCGTTTTTCCTCTTTCTCTGCTGAAGGGCAGCTCATTTACAGGGATTTGCTCTTTTTTCCCTCTCTTACCAACATTAGTTTAATACAATGAGCTGCATTTGAGAACGGAGTAACAAGTGGTGCCACTACATTGTGATGACAAACAAGTCACAGATGATTCTGTGACAAAAAAAGAAAAAGTCTGCTACAGTCGTTAGAGTGTCTGCAGAAATGAGCAGCTGTGCTGTTGCGCCTGTGAGTCTTTCTGCACCCTTCCTCTCTCAGGCATGAAGTTATTCGAAGTTCCAGGTAATGACGCCAGCTGATGGTATGGACGACTTTTTACATCTACAAAGCGGTTGTTAATCATTTAAGAGTTGATGTTTTATTCCACAATTGTTATTTTACAGTAACACATTCGGACAGGGTTAGTTTGCAGCAAAGTAATGAATCCCCTCCTACCGATGCATTTCTATTCATAAAGTATACAATGTATTTTATGGCTTGCATTAATAAGCATTTTTTTATATTTGGATAACATGTCTAGAAAATATTTCCAAAAACAAGGCAGAAAACTCAACTCCTTTCTCAGCCCATGGATTGCATTTTCAATCATGGAGTTAACATTACTTTAATTAGCTACCCGCAGCTGAAACATCAGCCAGCAGCAATTCAATTTTCACTGGATCCGTATGGAATTAAGTTGCTTTAGCAAATATTGAAAGATTTCAATGATCATCTGTCTTTTAACATCAACCATGTACTTTGTAAGAGCCGCGGCAATGTACCTAAGGGGAGACATACTGAAAGAGAATGTGCAAGAGAATAGAGAACTGAGAACTTTCTGTTTTGTTGTTTTCCATTTTTGCATTCCACAGTATTCGAGAATGTAGTGCAAGGATGTTTTCCACTAAAATCAGGCCATTATTAGTATTTTCAAAATAATGTTGCCTCAGTAGTGAATTTTACAAGCACCAAATTGCACTACCTTACAATTATTGTTTCATGTCCTCATAAAGACAAACAGCTCGGAAACAGGAAGTGCACCTGGGGGGATGCATTGATGAAGTCTGTGTATGCAAAAAATTATAGTGTGTAATAATTTTGTCCTCACAATGTCCATCTTACTGGAATCCCCAGCAGTTTGCAGCTCCACTTTACATGTCTGTGCATATGTTGTGAGTTTACATAACAGTTTGTGTGTGTGCGTGTGTGTGTGCGTGTGTGTGTACAAATGCAGACACGTTTGTGGTACTCAGTAAGGCATCAAACCATACGGACCAGGAGTGCGAGAAGTCTTGTTTGTCTGATTAGACCCCTCCAGGGAATCTGGAGAAACTAGTGGGAGGTAGGGCAGTGTTCTGGTTGTTAAAACGCTGTTCGACACACATGCCCACACACCCACACCCACACACTGAGTAGAAATATTCAGATGCAGACAAGATGGCACACACACAGGCACACGCAAACACACACGCATGCACATAGACACACACAGGCGCGTGCACACACACGCACGTACGCAATTAAATTGGAATGTTTATGATGTAATTTCTCCTTTACTGTGCCATCGTAGTGGGATCTCTGGGCATTCTAATGTTAATTGGTAATAAAGTTTGCTGCGCATGTTGTTGTTTGCTGTTTCTGACAAGTTTGGATTGTGGAGCTGTGTTAACAATGTTGTAAACACAGGGTCAGCTCACAGGGTGAGCACGGTCTGGAGTCATTCAGTAGCAGATTTTTGTGGAAATAGAAATAGAGGTTGGCTGTAGAGTGAATTTTAAGGAAAATGCAAACAAAATTCATGAGACATAAAAAACAACAAAGAAATACGTTAATAATGCTGATTTATCAGTGTACGCAAAGATGCAATGCAAAAAATTCATGATGTAAATAAATTAATTTCTCATTTCTTATTTATATACTTTCAAGGTAGATTAATTCACTCTTTATTTTTTTTTACAATTGAATAATCATGATATAATTTTGCTTAGTTTCTGTTTTATCTTAATTGTGGCAATTTCAACAACAGCACATTGTTGAAGGCCAGATGCAGGACTAGTCCTAAAATTAGTGCACCCAAAGCCAAACGTTAGAAGTATTAGATGAGCCACATAGATGTTCAAAGTTAACTATTTGTCTTTGTCAAAAATTATTCTAATAAAGAATACGCCTATGAAGAAGTGTTCTCCTTTTACTTCTCAATAAATGCGTTAACACAAGTCAGAATTACAAATACTTGGAAAAATGGCTCGCAGGTCTCTTTTATTTTCTTTTTGAATATTTTGAAAATGTCTTTATCTTATTTTCTCCAAAGACCCTGCCAAGCCTTCAATGGATGCAAACAAATATTGTCCAAGTATAGACAAAGGCTGTGATGCAATCTCAAGTGTCATTATTGCAATGGCGGGAATTAATAAGAAGACATGTTAACAGAAAAAGCAGCGATGTTTGGGTCAGTTGGGGTTTTTACAAAAGTACAAAGAATTTTATGCTGCAAAGCCTTGCAGCTTTTATTCTGTTTTTGTTTAAAAGATCAGTCTTAAAGCATCTGATGAGTCCTCAGCCCACACCATCTAGATGCCACACTTGATAAAATGTAGTTTTAAACACACACAATGTAATCCCTGTTGATGAACACACGTTTTTCAGATTTTCCTCAACTACCCATATAACATAAACCATAGGTCTGTACACGATGTTGGTGTAAAATATGTCATGTAGTTTTTGAGAGTGATGCTGTGTGCCATTAGACATGTTCTACATTGGGTGAACTTGCCTCCTGTGAAAACCTGGGTAAATGCTCAACAAATCCCAAACTGGGATTAATTAGAGTATTTCACCAATAATTGTAATTTGAACTTTTTAAAGGGTTAAGAAAGTAAAAGATAACATCTCCAAATCAAAATCCCCAAATTCAGTGTGGTATGCACTGCTTATCTTTTGGGGCTTCTTGAGGTTTTGGGTTGCTTGACTGAAATCTCTGTACATATTGAACTTGAATCTGCAGTGTTAGTTTTCCCAACTAAGTTCATAGTTTGAGCTCTGCTTTATACTTATTCTTCACTCCAGTTAAAACCATCAAACAGCACTAGATGAAGCTGAGCAGTGCCAGTAGTATCAAATAACACACCAGAAGAATAGGAGTAACCCATTTATTGAGTGTCAAACACAAGTGTGATTATTCTCAGATCTGCTTATACTCTAACAGCAAAGCATAGATGTTGGTTTTCACATTCACACAGTCGGCAGTTTTTTCAGCTTCACTTTAGCTGCAACGGTCATACAATGTATTTATATACTGCATGTTTAAGGCGGATGACAGTTCAAGCTCCCAAATAATCAGAGATAATATTCACCAAGTTTGCAACAGCCATTTTGATAATGCTTTGAGTGTTGTTTGGTATTGTAAAACCAGTGAACATAAAGGTATGCTGGGTACTTTGAATTTATTTCATACTACAGAGCTCTTCCCAGTGAGTAGACCATTTAGTGAAATAGAGCAGACACATTGGACTATGCAAGCTTTTCTTTTCACTTTGTTGCAAAGGAAAAGTCATTCTGATTAATAGTTGTAATTAAACTTAACTTAATTTAACTCAAAGCATTACTTTTTTTGGAGCTGTATACAATGGCAGCAAGCGATCCACAGAACAACCTAGCTAGCAAGCGATACACTAATTATTAATACAGTGTACGACAAAGCAGGTTTTAAATGTATACCTATCTGCAGCAGTGACCTCTGCTGAAATGCAGATTTGTCTTGGTGATGTATCTGCTGCGACTACAGCATGGAAAAGCAATAAGTGGCACAGTTTAAAAAGTACGAAGGGATTTTCTCTGTGGAGGCAGTGAGTATGTTGATGATAAATGGGTTAAACAGATGCCTTCCTTTGAAGGTAAATGAATAGAAACTAGAGAAAATGTGCAACTAGGTCAAAGAGGAAAAGTACATATCTCCGTCACAAAAAAAAATCTATTAGGGCGATAATTTTGTAGCAGCATTCTTCAAAAGAGTAGAAAATAATAAGTCGGGTAATAATTGCAATGACAAAATGTAGTGAGGTATGATAATTTATGTTAAAAATATCATTTAAACTTCAAACCTATAGATTTGAATGATACCGAAAGATCACTATATGTGAAATAGGCTCATTTGCTGCTTTATATAAAAGATTTCATTATTTTGAAGTACTGTAAATTCTGCAAACTAATGTTGATAATTGTGCACTGCATAATGGTTGAGTGTATTAAATTATAATACTTACAGCTCTGATAGAACCTTAATAAGCCATTTCAATCATAGCCAAACTGCAATTTCATATGTACAAAAGAGAGTATGTGAAACTGACGAAGGACAAAAAGTTTCAAACTGCAGCACTGCCTTGACCCATCCCACTGCTTCAGCAATCAATTCTGTTGTAATTACCAACCACGGCACCTGTCACAGATTTGTATCTTATCAGACTGGGCGATTTGATAATAGGGTTTATCAGTGGAAATGACTGGTGAGATCTTTACCACATCAAGGATACACAAGGGTATTTAAGGTCAGACTTCCACAAGAACAGTAGCTTATCAGATGAGGCACCACACAAGACAGAAATACAACATTGTTAGGCCAAGTTTAGAGTGAACAGATAGTCTTAATGCTTCATGTAAAAATTAAGATAAGATGTTATGCAAAAATATGTACAACTGCCCGTTGGACGATGTTGTATGGGATGTTGGTATGTTTTTTTTCCCCATATGACTGCCCTAATATTCCAGCACATTTTGGGGTATCCGAACCTACCCCAATCCTCACTCCGCCCTTCCATAGCACCATCGGTTAGTGAAGAGCAATCTCAAGTGTCATCAAAAGAACATGGACACAGAAATCATAAATTCAATTTTAGCTTCCCTCTAAATTGTAGGAGAATGTAAGTCAAAGTGAGAGATTTTCTCTTAAATCAATCATTAAATTCAACAACTCATTGAATATAATAAAGGAGGTCAGATAGTCATATCAGACAAAGAGAATAATACATGTTAGGTCTGGACACAATTATATAATAGAGATCATTATCTCCATCTCTTTTTCAGACAATGAATAGTCTTTGATCCAGACACATGCATGCGCTGTACAGCACCTTGAGGACGGCTCTCACAAATAAATCACACAGATATGCATCATTCACGGAATTGTTGTACAATAATATTGATACCTCATGTCTTCTAAGATTCACTTTTACCTGAAATAACTGAATTTCAATCAAAGTAGTGGCTCCATGTTTTAGATTGAGCAGTAGATCCTATAGCTATATTATTGAGTGGGAGATCTCAGCCTTCCATAAGTACTTTGAATCACAATACCGTCATATTAGATATTTGGACAACAGTTTTGGCTTTTGAACTTTTTCCTGGCTCTTTTTCAAGTTAATAACATTCCAACCCAACATCATTGTGAATCCTGCTTGTCCCTAGGTATCCTCATGCTTCCAATGGTCTCATTAGACACCATCAACATGATTTATGCAATCAAATGCGTGACATATAGCCAAAAAATGGAGGAGAAACAGACAGTAGTATTTGGATTCCAAGTGTGTCAGCCTAAATATCACCTACAAAAACAAGATGAACCGCTATTGGGTCATAAGTGAAGTTCGATTTACAGTCCACTTGAAAGCAAACCCTTTGAGAAAGAGTGGCCAAAGAAAGATAAAGGAGTGTGGTTGAAGTGATTAAATGGTCACTCTATCAATAAATGGGGTCAAATGAGGTTGTGAATTTCCCCCTCGGGGATGAATAAAGTACCATCCTACCTACCTACCATATGGTCGAATGTCTTATGATTGAAACAAAGTGACCTGACGTAGTTGACAGAGGTCAGTCCTGCTTGTGTTTCATAATAGTATAAGAATATATAAAGATAAGATTTTCCAGGCTGCCACGAGGCATACCGAAATATATCACCCAAGTTTAGTGAGTCAGAAGTTGGAAAAAAAACAAACAAATGTTGATGATTTGCAACTAACACGAATGCAGAGATATTATGTTTGCAAGACAATGGAGGCAGTTGGACACAGGTGCGATGTATTAGAGCGGAATCAGGTCATCAACTGGGTGGAAAAACTGGAGGGCAGGAATTGTATCTAGAATGGGATGACAGACTGCGTAGCATTTGTTTTTGTATGAACATGGAGATCTATAGCACTGTTTGCTGCCTTGCTTTGTATTTAGGTTTGTTATTTTATCTGTTTTTTTAATCCTCAAATTCAAATTAAGGCACTTCATTCTTTGACCAAATCTCTAGATGCTGAGCCAAAGTGCATTTTTTGTTTTGTTTTGATGACTTTGAATGGTTGTAGTCGGAATTCTTCTTTCCATCTCAAAGACACTGTTAAATGAAGAGGGCGGACTAATCCTAAATTTGAGAATTAGAATTTTTAACAATTTAACCATTGTCATCTTTGTCTCAATTGTCGTAAAAACTCCATTACTAACATTTCCCATCAAATCACTAAAATTAATCATTATTTTAATATAGGCTACTAAGTTAATATAAGAGCTTGTCAGTGATTCTAGATTAAAAGGGATACCAAGCCATACTCGAAGGAGTGTCCCTCATAATCCAACCAATACTAACTGAGATAATTCAATCTGCACTAAAGCGATAGAACCCAGCAACAAAGTGACATTGCCACCCAGAGCTACATTGCTGGCGAGGCTAAAAAGGGTGGGAAGGCACACTGGGAAATAGTGGCTCTTATGCTAAAGGCTCTGAAAATATATTTCCTCTCAACTTCTTATAAAACTTAAATGCCTCTTGAGTCCGCTATAGCTGCTTTCATAAGCTTTTCCACTCAACTCTGAAGACACAATAGACCCACATCACACGGCACTACACACATAGATCTGCTTGGAATCGTGAAGAGGAGTCACACCGCTAATGAATATGCTTTACGTTGTCATCATCACGTCAGTCTAACCATGAAGTCCATGTGCTAGAGTCTATTTTCATTTTCACACAAATTATATTGGAAAGATGAAGTGATGGCAAGATGATGTATTGAATCTTTATTTTTTTGTGTGTGTTTGCTTACCTGGAGGGCAGAAGAAGCGTATTATTCAATTCTTAGAACTGAATGTGTCATCTACTCTTCAACGCACTTCACATTATCAATTATGCTTTGTTTTATTTCTCAGCTGACTAGATTTTGACAGAACGTTCTGACAGTAAGCTTCCGTCTTCTTCAAAAGCCTCACATTGATGGTTGAGCTGTGCAACATAAGCTTCACCTTATCACACAGTGTGGTGTAGCTGACTTTTACACACAGCTGTCCAAGCTACAGATATGGCCCTTACATAAAAGATGACAAACATGGCCAGAAGGTTGAAGTTGGTTCCCTCAATTGTCCATATCAGCTGTTTGTCTCTGAAATGATCATGCATTATGTTTGCTTTTGGTTTTCCATTTTTCTTTAAAGAAAAGAATAGCGTTGCGTGGTGCTCAGTCTGGTGATCATGGCCACTCTGGAAACACCTCGCACCAGGGTCTCCTGGTGTGTGTTTTTCTCAACTGGTGTTTTTGTTTCTATCTCCCGGTGTACATTCCTTTTCTCAGCCCGGATGTCTTTCATCACACTCTGCTGGTGTTTTTCTCCTCCATTTGGAGGAGACAAGATGTGAAAGCATAAAAATAATTTTCACTTTCAATACTGAAACACTGACACAACCATCTATACGATTAAAAGTACATGTTCATGCTCATACTCCCACAGACTGTGAGCTTCAGCAGATAGCAGTGAACTTAATCACAATACGTTCTGTTTGCTTGGACAGAGGATGTTGCCTAAAGCATAAGGAAAAGAACAGAGTGGACATGTTTGGAGTCAGTGCCAACTTCAATTGTTGGAATTTAAAAAATCTGGGATTTGAAAGCCTAAATGTGTGCAGGGTTCAAGAATGACCTTCAATGTAAACTGTTGCTGAATAGAAACAAAGAAATAGAAAAAAAAAAAACACTTTCCCTGAGGTTCCAAGTCTAAATCCATATGACCATGAGGAATAATGTATAGAGCAGCGAGATTGGAGTGGGGTGTGATCCCAGTAGATGCCTATTTAGACTCTAGTTTGTAACTGTTTGTGTGTGTGTGAGAGAGAGAGTGAGAGAGAGAGAGAGAGAGAGAGAGAGTGAGAGAGTAACTGTCTTATGACAATGAAATTCACGTAAAACTTTCATATTTGTTACCAGAGCCACAATCTTATCCAATTAAACATAATGGCATCCTACACTCTAACAAACGATGTGCTGGCTCTACTTAAAAAAATTGAGTTTCCTTTTTGCCTGGACTTTTTGAGTTATTTCAACACAGCTTGTATTGAGTACATGACACAAGAATTCTCCATTTAGGCAAACTTAATTATTTTGGTACAAGCAACATGATTTGAGTTGTCCACTACAAGCATTTTTAAGTTGGACCAATTTAGTTTTAATTCTGATGAGATTACTTATTTTAGTTGTACAAACGTATGTATCTTGCTTTCATTCTACTCAAAATGTCCATGCAAAAAGTTACCTTAATTTTTTGTAGTATGAAGTTAATTTTTCAAGTCAGACCAAATCACACATTGAAATTGAAGCCTATCGCTTTTTCACAGTTGGCAACAAAAACAGGACCAAATGTACAAAATAGCACTGTACTCAAAATATGTGCCCTTCATAAAAGAAACCTAACATAAAATAGTAATTTTACAGTGTAAAAAATACAATAAATTAGAACAAGCTTTTATAATGTCTGAAAAAGAAAACACATTGAAAGTCATTTAATATAGTAATATCAAAGTGGGAAATAAATAATGCAGCATCACATTTCAGAACAGCTTGACTTCTCAACTTAACAATTTGTCCTTATAAGCAGCTTTTTTTAAGCATCACCTTTGGACTTGCTTTGAGATCATCCAACTTGAGGAGTAGCTTTTGAAACACTTCAAAAGTACTTTTTAGTTGTTTTGGGTAGCTGCGTA
This sequence comes from Mullus surmuletus, assembly GCA_903171835.1. NCBI lineage: Eukaryota > Metazoa > Chordata > Actinopteri > Syngnathiformes > Mullidae > Mullus > Mullus surmuletus. Next base: position 11,577 of record CAESWR010000209.1, on the reverse strand, counting down.
TATCAGCCCCATCAGCAATGCACAGGCTGTGGGAACGTCCACATCTGTAAGTACCTCCATTCCCTCCAGGACGATCTTTGCGCTGGATGGAGGTGTGCCAGCTGCTGTTGTAACAATTTTCATCACTTCGCCCATGATATCCCCTTCACCATCCTGGTAGGTCAGAATCAGGAAGATGTTTTAGGATTTGTGGTGCCACATGACACATAGATCAAAGTGCATATTTTACAGACACAGTACCACATTGGCACAATGAGTCAGTACTCGCAGCTGCTCACTTACGTACCAAACCAGTTATACTGTAATTAAAACCTACCACAGTAAAAAGAAGCTTGACAAATGCTAATGTTAGACTAGATAACCCACTTCAGCTCTATGCAGTTCCCACTGCTGCATCTATTGTTATCAGAGGCGCTGGCATGTCCGATGACGCCAAAGGTTAAACAACTATTTTGTACTCTTTCTTATTTGCAGTTGTCTGTAAAATGAGTCAAAATTGTACTCACCAAGTTGTAGAAGTTATTTCCACTGCTGGTCTTACACACTGCTGCAGATGTCAGGTCCGTCTTGCACTTAATTTTTACTGAACAGGACACACAGATTTTGAAATTATAGACTATAGACTATAGACTATACTTCTATGTTCTGTTAGGGCAGGAATATCTGTTCAAATTCCGTGTAATATTGAGTTAAGGCCATTTTATTGATTTCAATTTCGACCAAATGATAAAATTAATTATTATCAATTATTATGTGTTCAAGTAACAAACTTATATTTTTAATGCAGAATAGGTTCTTGACTTTGAGCCGTATCTACTAACCCTATGAATCATTTTTCAGAGTGTAGCCATAGCATGAATTCTTGAAATAAAGCATTATCATGGCGATTAAACCATATCTGCTCTGCTCAGGCACTTCCTTAGTTAAACTCATTATGAGGTTAGAATAAAATATGTAGTATTGGAGAAATATTGAACAGAAAGATTTGTAAAAACTATTATGGTTATTAAGTGCAATTAATGAGTAATGAGCCAGGAGTCAGATCAGATTGAAATAACATAGCTTAAATCTGTAGAAAATATGTTAGGTACTGTTGAGGAAATTCGCAGCATAAATCCAAGGGTCAAAGTTTGCTGTGAGGATGTGAGTTTATTCAGCGAGCCGGCGCTCCGGCATGCTGGCAGGCGGGTGAACCCACCAACATGGACTGCGTCCACATCGATGGGCTGACCCAGATTGGTCGTGGTGGCCTCTTTCTTATACAGCTACATCAAAGAAATCACGGTAGGACCAAATGTTTAGGCAGGAAGTGGACAGAGTAACCAATCAACATGCAGGAATCAGCAGGACAGCGAGATGCAAATTCAGACAGCGTAGAGGAATGTGGAGACACCAAGAGTCCAGGTGGTCGGAGTGAGACTAGTAAGATGTGGATTCAGATGAGGACAAAAGGTGAGGCGCACTGAGAGACATCCTGATGGTCCGAGGTGTGAACCTTGGAAGGTTCCCTGCAGAGTTCAGAGGGGAGTGGGGGCTGTGTTCCTTCTTGGAACAGGTAAGCAGGTGTGGAGGCTTGGGGGGGGGGGGGGCAAATGTCGTTAAAGTCCATGTGGCACGTATTTCAACACATAAGGGCTCTCCAATGCGTATTTTAAAACATTTTCTTCATCAGTACACAAACAATGAATGCAAATAAGAGAAGTAACCATACATAAAGTGACAGAATTACCAGGATTCTGTACTCAAACAGGTACAGAAAGAGGAGAAAAATAGAAATATATAATTAAAAAGGGAAATAGATGAGAAGACGCAGGTGGCAGAAAAACAAATGGATAACTGTATTCAACTTGACTCCATCCAGATAAAGGGATAAAGGAGTGTTACGAAAATATCACTACATATATCAGTAAATCTGGTGAATCGCTCCATGTAATGGCAGGTATCAATGATTTTTTTATTTTTTATTTGAAGAGCACAGTGTTAGTGCCTTAAATGATCACTTCCATTTATTGTGTTTACGCATAAAGAGATAGGCCAACAAATGTGTTTGTATGATGCGTAGATGTGGATATGCAAAGCCCAGAACGATCTCCACGAACACAAAGGATTATAAATGTTATTGCACAGCAGACAGAGAGCCACTTACCTGTGAATTTCACAGACACTCATCCTAAAGCAGGCCACATAACAGCCCTCTTTTAGCACTCAACATTAACATCAGCTTTTCTCCTTGGAAATGGATGTTGATCTAGAGAATGGCGGCATATTCAGTGGGCTGTTTATCTTAATTGCTTTCATCTTCACAAGTCAATTTTGAGTGACATGACAGGATAAAAAGATTTGCCATGTCAAGCAAAGTGATCTCGCCTGGGAGCCTCTTGAAAACCCACCACATATGCTCCAAAAACAAGAGGCCAGGAAAGCGAGGGAGGTTAGACACTCTGTAAGCAGCAACAGCTGAAGAACAGCTGTTAAGAAATGTGTCCATTCTGTGCTAAAACTGTCAATAAAGTGAACCGATAAGGGCAAAACGTGAGGAGAGGCAAAATGCCAGAAGAAAAAAAAAGCACAATTTCAAAATGTAGATGAGACTAGAGATTTCCAGGAGAATATCCACAAAGTACATGTTGCAGAATCATAACAATTCTCTTTTCATTATAAGCACTGATCTTGGCTTTATTCTACATAGTTTACCTGAAAAATGAAATTATTGTATGTGTGGAGGAAGACCCGCTAACATTTTTAGCCATCCATGCAACACACCTTGGGGCTTTCACCTTCTTTTGCTGAGAAAACAAAACCAATTCATTTAAAGGTTTGACTCTCCGCTCTGCTGTGATTCACTGACGGCTCGAGGGAGCATTACATGCCCATATGAAGCTCGAGACCAAAAACAAATATTCAAGACCAAAACAGATCATGCACAAAATGTAAAAAAACAACCAAGAAAAATAAGGCTATCTTTACATGTAGTGCACACATTGTCTGATTTTAGAACACAATCAAGTATCAGAGATGCAAGGTGTAATTTAATGTGTTATTGATCCCACGTCTGTGGTTTGGTAAATGACCTTCAAGCGTCCACGAGCCCAACATCTCACCAACGCAAAACCAATGAAAAAAGGCAAACACTACTTCTTTATTTTTGACCGTCTGACTTTCAAAGAACAAACACTTTTATTTATCCTTCGTTAGATCCATCTTTGCATCACATCTGTCTCTCCCGATTCGTCCTTCTCCAACCTGATTTGTTTAGGTCCTTCATCATTTCCCCACTTCTCTCAGACTATTATTTCTCCAGCAGCCCCCCCTTGTGCTTGTTGTCAAGGGCTTGCAAACAGACATCACTGACAGTGAGAGCCAATTCACAGTCAAGAAGGTCTTCCTTATGTGTGTCTATATATGTGTGAATGTGCGCGCAACGCAGAGTGTTTGTTCTGTCAAGAGTAATGCAAGGTTGGAACGAGGAAATATTAGCATATTTGCTATCTAGTTTTTGTACAACCACCGCTTGTTCAACAATCTTTGAAATGGAACGCCAGGCAGAAAGATGAGGCATTTAGAGGACTATGAGTGGAAAAGGGGATTACTCATTCAGGTTTTGATGTTGCGGTCAAGTTTATTTACAAGAAAAAATCAGCAGGATAAAGACACCTGAAATTCAAGCTAGATTAAAGTCCTGCGCAAACAGACTATGCATAAAAGATGATTGCTTCAAGACACCCACATGCTCTCACACAATTTTAATCAGCCAAATATCAAGGTCTTGGTACTCTATTCCTTCGTCGCTGATCCCGATGCCACTAGCTATTGAGCAAATTAATGTGTACCTTGAGATTTTCTGAAAAATAAAGATAATCAGTCTCTACATTACATTATAATCAGAAAACCCCACTCTAATTATTATTGTCTTTATTAGATTATTACAATTTTGGAGAGGAAAGCTACAGTAATATATTGATGTTTGCTCAGCATGTTTACCATTCACCACCTCATTACTGTGAATCTTTAATATCATACCAATCGTTTGTGCAGCCGCTCTGCATTCCCCACCATAATGACAATGTACTCGCACCATTTTTACTGATACGCAAAGAAAATCAATGCCTTGTCTCAAAAAATGTATATTTTCTTAATGATTTCTGTTAACAGAAACTTAAAACATCTGGTAAGAAATTGTACACCTCAAAATAGTCCAGTGATATGTACTGTTCATCAAATCCTCTTTACATTGTGACTCACAAATTGATGACGTGATCCTTATTTCAAATGTTCTGGGGATGACATTCTCTGAATGAAAAGATGGTTACAGAATCACAACAATCTTGTTTTCGGCCTCATCAACAATAGAAATACAACCCTCTTGTTGCATCATAACTTCTGTGAGGCACATGAGGTGCCAGTCATGTAACCAGAGGTTATTGGTTCAAACCTCCGGCCTGGCGAGATCATGTTGAAACGCAAACCATTATTTCAATCGCATGTCCAATTCGAATCAATTTTTGGACACAGATGTGGTCCTCCAAACATTTGCAAAGTAGTAGAAATGCCAATGACAAGAAGATATATTTGCTTTTGATGTATTTTATCGTTTATAAAGAGTTGGCTGTGTTACATGTGTACTGTATGTTTGATAAATGTGCTTTAGAACACATTTTGTCTCTGCATAGCTTCACTTAGCTGCAGCCAACACAAGACTGGAACGGGGTGGGATGCCATGCTATCCAACGCTACTCTACACAAATTAAGTTGTAGATACTAATTTCAGTATACTGCTGTTATAAGTGTTTCAACATCGTTTTATTCTGCCGATAGAGCAGTTTTTCCTCAGTTGACCGTTACTTTACTTTCTGCATATCCTGCAGTGAAGATCCGCCCCCCCCCCGTAATATTATGTTACTAAAGTATGGTTTGTACTGTTTCCACAACAGTCTTCAAAAGGCTAAACTCACTGACTTACGCTCACTTCACCATTGTTAGCATTGTCCATCTTTGCAGATAAGATCACATCAACATTCCAGTAGATAGAGGTTGAGCAGTACTACATATATGAGTTTTTTAATGTTACAGAGATAAGTCAGAGGTGTGAATAAACACAATATAAATGTCTTCTTAGCCTACCTTATGCTTCTGCATCGCGTTGAGTGAAGAGCCATCCGTGTGAGGGTGTGCCATTTACAGTTTTGCATCAGGCTTGAGCGCGCATCAGGCTTGAGACAAATCAAATCCAAAAATTGGATTTTTCGTTTCGAACCTCTTGAATTGCTCAGGACGTCTGGATCTGCATTCGGAAAATCAGAGCAGTAACAGTGAAAAATAGCGAGCAACTGTCGCTGTAGCAGCAGAGTTTTAGCAAAAGTAAAACTTACCAAACTGTAGAAAGCCCAGACGGGACACACATAAACATCAGAGCACCAAAAGTGAACAATTCGAAGGAATTGTTGGAGTTAATTAGTTGATTAAAGTTAAACAATGGATGTTTTTAATACAACCGGCATCATATGTGACAGACAAACAGAGTGCTACTGTGAGATCCAATTACAGCCCTTGCATAGATGTCACTGGGGTGCACAGTTACATTTTGGAGAGGTGTGAGTCAATGGTCTGTGTAGTGGTCTTCACGTCATAGACAACAGGAAAGCCATATTCAAAATTCAAAATTCAGGTGGCGAGTTTCTGAACACACCATGAATAAAGCACAGTACCTCTAAGGTAGAAAAACGCTTTAAAAGAGCCACTCATTTACCATTTGATAGACTTTTTCAACATTTTGTATCCAAAATAATACAAACTGGCATCTTGGAAATAACCTGGCAAACTGGGAATGATGTGGTTGACTAGCAGTTACAGAGATCACTCCCATCACGTGTGTGTGTGTGTCTGTGGTGTGCGCACAGCAGATTAAATTGACTTGCGTTGGCTCCACACCTGGCTTCGAGCTGTGAAATTTCTTTTTCACCTCCTAAGGTTTCCTGCCTCATTCTTGAAAAACATTTGTAAAAAATGACGTGAGATCATTTTAGCCACATTGCACCATTTGTTCTGGAAATGAACACTAATTCCAAATGCTTGGACAAGACTAACCAACTCTGGGTGACACAGGGAGACACACAGAGACATTATCATTCACCAGTGGCTGTATAAATCCTCAGCCAGTTGTTTTAGTGCTGCAGACTGGAAGGATGAATGTAAGCATTACCACTACAGACGTATTTTATGTTCCCTATTACACTGACTAATTGAATGTTGGTCTATATCTAATGAGGTGACTTGTCCCTGGAGTATTTGTAAAAATGTTTGCGAATGTATGTGAATGTGTGGCAGTTCAGCTGTTGGCAGGTCTGGTGGTGCATTGCAATTTGGATCACCACCTTATATTGGTAAAACCAAAGACATGGGTGCACTTAGCTGTTTGTTTTATTGCTTTGGTTGCTGGGGAGTGATGATCAAAGGAAAACCACAGAAATTGTGTGTATTCATTTATCCACTGAGGTCTTCACACACATTTCTACAATTCTCATCTAAGTCAAAGCTATTAGTGAGTAGAAATGCACATAAAATGTACATGTAATGTTAATAATACAGTAAAATATGTCACTTTGTATATTGCAACATTTCACAGCATTTGAACTCCCACAGTGGAAAATGTAGATGCTGTAGTAATTGTGATATGAAAAGAGCAAAGTTCAAATTTTAATGATAATCTTTCCAGAAAGTCAGGAGGGGGTATTGTGGTTAGTCCCAAACAAGAGACTTTGCAATTGTGTCTAAACTTTGTGCATAGCGAGAAATCATGAGACATCATTATTGGATTTGCTTTGGACACGCTGTTTTGTTTGTTGGGGTTTTTTTAAAAATAAAAAGCACATGACAAACTCGGAATGCGTCAGTGCGTCATGTGAAGCTTTAAAAATGTCAAGCATTCAGTGCAATATTAAATGCTGTCCCATCTGATAGCTGTGATCCGATTATTACACACAGCTTATGAAAGTTGAAGCCTTGAACCGATTTCAACTTTGAAGGACTAGATATTATCTTTAGCATTCACACATAAACAAAGGGACACATCTGCCTCACTCGCTGTACGGCCGGGTTTAGCTTTAGCCTTAGTAGCTCGTAGTGCAATGGAAAACATGTTTTTGGTCTGAGTAGGCATAAGACTGTGTTGATTTACTCTGGTAAACTCTCCACTTCTGTACTGTTTGGTGACACCCAACGCTTGCTCATGTTTATATACTGTACGTGGGGAGGGGTTCACATGCATGCAGCCATGGCCGGAGCGGCTCGGCTTGTTGTTTAATCCTGAATTTACAGTTAGATGATGCCATGAGCACCAATTTCAGAGCAAAACAAAGGGACAATCCTCCTCACTCAATTTAAGTTTTACTTACGCTTTAGCCTTTGCAGTTGGGGCACTCCCAATGTTAACTCAAGGATTCTATCTCTCCTCATTAGAACTGGAACATGTTTTTCCTGGTTGGAACAGACTTCGAAGAGCCTGTCCGGCAACTGCTGAGGTTCGCGGAGTTACCTGGTGCTACCATGGGGATACGCTTAGCTTCACGGCATTAGCATCCACTCAACTGTCGTAATGTTCAATAATGCCCCATGCTTGTTTTCATATGCAGTTGTGTGTGTCGGGTGGGGGGGCGTCACATGTACATGCAGCTGAGCCGGTCACCAAGACAGAGAACAAGAAAGCTTGGATATCAACTCCCCTAACCTTTATATAGCTGTATGACACTATATTAAGGTATAACATATTCTAAATGGCACCTTTATTTTCTCATAGAGCACCTTTAAATGCTTTTTGGCTGTCTGTCTCAGCCGTTTCTCTAACATGCAAACTCTACAAAATATCTCAGCATTTGCAGCTTCTGGCAGCTCTAACAGCTGGTCGGTGAAGACAAACTCCTCGTAATTATGATCAATTGCATGATAATGTGCGGGAAATGTTCCCGTCATTTGATAATTTGGAAATGCAACTGAGATGAGTCGTCATGGTTTAGCTGCTGTTAGTCAGTCAGTTGAGCCAAAGTCTCATTTTGAAGTTTAATTTTCAGCCCTGTCTCGCTTTTTATTTTCCTTTTAAAAGTGGGGGAATATATCTGTAATGTGAAAGGTATTCACTTTGAATTACAAATTAACTCAATTTCCCTGAGCCCAACAGAACGTTTTATTGTATGCTCTAATTGTTTTGGTTTTAAAGCCCAAAGCTTTACCTCTTTGTTTCACTCTCATGGCTCTTGTGAATATTTTGACAAAACAGACAGCTGTTTAGAGAGAAGCTTTGATAAACCCACTGAAAAGCAACAAATGGAGGACACACAGAGTTGGCAACGTGCTGATGAGCGGAGGAGCATTTAGCTGCTAAATGGCCACTCCTCTCTCTGGACTTGGTGAAAATCCAACAGAGAGCCAAGCAGGTGATCTCACAATTTCAGTTAGATAACGATAAGCATAACCACAAAAGTTAATCGCATTCAGCGTTTTGTTGGATGTAGCCAGATGTTGGTATGTTTTCCATAGGATGGTGGTAGGAGCAGTAGGTGCAGGATTTGCTGTGGTAGCAGCAGATGAAAGTGTGGCTGAAGCTGGATGAGAAAATAAACAGGAAATATGTTAATCGAAAGGAGCAAATTGCATGTTGAAATCAAGTGGACAGAGATCATAAAATGTATCACAGTGTTTTGCAGCATCATAAAAATGAAAAGAAAAAAATTCGGAATGAAATTTAAAAAGTTAAAAAAAAAAACTGCTGTGCAGCCTATGCTAGATATGGGGGTGTTTGGAAAATTGCACTTGAGACAAATCAAAGCTGTTGGTAGTACTTCATTACATCTATAATGAAGTTCTCTCTGCAAGTTCAAACAGGAAGTCTATCATTTCATTTATTTTTTTATTTTATTTTTTTATTTTCTCCCAGGCTTTATCATCGACACAGAGCCCAGTGGTTGTCTGCTCAGTCTTGTTTGTGAGCTGTTGCTGCTGTGCTGCTTTTTGACGCTAACAAGCTGATTTGCTGCTTTTCTGTCATTTCAAAATGTGTTAAAGCACATAAAAAATGTTCTCTCCTTTAAGACAGTAGTAATTATTACCTCTAAACCACAACTGAAGAAGAAATCGACAGTAGTCTTGAAAAAAAAACTTGCCGCCACAGCAACAAAGAACCTGACTTCACAGTAATTCACCCTTGGGATCTCTTGTAGGAAACCCTATCTGTGCAATCCAAAGTGATATAGCCAGTTGATTGAGTGACATCAGCTTTTCAGATTTTAGGGGCCTTTTCTTTTCTTCACCTTGACTGTTGACGAATGCTCAGGGTTCCACTGTATGACTCTCTTTAGATTATTCATAGGTCTGACTCATCACTTGCCCACTCTGAGGTACTGCATATTTTCACACACAATCAAACATTAGCATGCACGCGTGCACACACACACACACACACACCCGCAAACACACACACACACACTTTGCGTCTTTCTCCAATGATATTGATTTACTTGTCTCGCCAACAAGGCGCTCATTCTTGGAGGACATTAGGGCAGAAAATTGTGTTGCGCTATTGATCAGTAGTGATGCATGACATCATACAGTGTGTTGTCAAGCCAATTCCTAGATGCATGATAAATATATAGATGTTTTTTTTGCTTAGACAAGCACATTCATGAACTCATATCTATCTATCTATCTATCTATCTATCTATCTATCTATCTATGTGTTTTGCATATGTATCAATGTCTGGCCAGGGGCTATCTCAGGACATAGGTCATCTAAGGACAAAGTCGTTTCTCAACAAGCAGAGAAAGCACTGATGTCAGCACAGTGCAAGGGGGGGGGGCACCCTGGCCTGGTGTGTATTTACAGCAGCACAATCTATCTGCTCCACATCTATGGTCCTGAGCCTGCATAATCATATCAATGCTGATCTAAAAAGCCACACATGTTGCAGCATTATCTATTTAGAGGCAGGATTTATTGCATCATACTTATTCCTCGGGGACTCTTGCATATCCGAGCATTTCTCTGCATCAATGTGTGTGTGTCCTTGTGTTTGTGTGTGCCAATACTTATCTTAAATCCCCTGTGTGCCAAGCCTAGTTGGTGTAATTCAAGCTGATCTTAATCTATTTTCTTCATTCTCTTCTCCCAGTGAAGAACAAGTAAAACTACAATGATAGGGTCAGGGTCGCTTCCTCCTGCTAATGGCTTCTAATAGGTTTTGTTACAGATAATCTGGGTCTAATGGTGTGGTTACTGGCTGTTCGCACTTGCTCTGGGTCAGACCTACTATTGGAGATTCGCTGGTCAATATGTGCTCGAGTCAAGGGCTCTGGTGAAATCAGGTTTTGAATGTTCAAATGGCTCCGAAGACAGAATGACAAGCCTCCTCCTGGATTTGGCCTCAATGGTCCACAGCTGACGCCAGAAATAAAAAAATCCCATCTGGAGCCAAATCGATTGGCTCAAATGGCCCCCCTACTTCAATGTGGGGTTAAAGGTAATATGAGCAGAGACATACTGAGAACTGTCAAAAACACTCAGATGCAAAACCAAACACATGTATTCTTTTATACATGAACTCATGAGTATTATGTTAATGTTCAGCCAACCCCCACCATTTTACATGCTGGTATGCATCATCTGAATAGCCAAAACCCAATTTGTGTATTTACTTACAGCGAAAAAAATCAATTGAGGTGAGAGGTGGAGTAGAATGTGTGGTTCTTTGGGGATAATATGCTGTATTAAGCACCACCCTCGAAATTTTACATCGTACTTCTCTACATATGGAGAATTCGACAGGGACGGGAAGAAAAGACAATCATCAGAATCAATACAGCACAGTCTGATCAATCCTGTCTTTTGATACGTACCATGAGTTAATCGAATTGTTGCATTTTATCCTACTAAATTATAAAACAGGCTTTTACAGGCGTAGTATGGGTGATGATGAATCAAACTGGTAAAGTGTCCCTTTAAGCCATGTTTCAGTTCAGGAGTTGAAGTCTCTGGAGTATGCATTTATCAACTTTAACAATCCATCCTTTGCACTCATCTAATATTGAATTGCTTTTCATCCTATAAAAACAGAAAATAAATGTTACATCTGTAACCAGCGGTCATCGATGAGTAGTATGGACTACAAATGGACTACAACTGAATGTTAAATCACGTTTAAATAAAGTGTCAACTATCAGGGCTTTTTTCTTTTTTTTAAATTACATATAGAATAATAATCAAACATTCGGATACACAAGAAAGCTACATTTTCAGAACCTCATGACTTGTCTGGAGAATTTGAAATGTATGACCTGTCTTGATGGCTGCTAAAATGCAACACATGGTAGCACTGTAGGTTCCAAATCAGAGATTACAAAGTATGTGTCTGTCATTTTTGTCAACTTTGTCGAGTCATCCATCTCCATTCAAGTGTGGCAAAAGAGACATCAGGGAAAAAAAAAGTCCCAGTTGGATAGAATAGATGGTCCCAACTGCTTGAGTCCCCTTGGGCCAGCCGATGTCACCCACTCTTCACATCCAGCAGAGACATAAAATAAGAACTGTGCATT
>CAESWR010000208.1:237474-250780 GCA_903171835.1 Mullus surmuletus | reverse complement strand
CGGTTGTGTAGATGTCACCGCTCCTCCCCATTCAAAGGATTTGAACACAAACGCATTTCGAAAGTGCTCAAATTACGCTTGCGGGAATTAGCTGCGAGCAAAACCATAGACACAGTCCCTTTTTTTTCTAGATCGTGGTACAAAAACAACCGATTGCAGGTATCGCTTGACAGGCGCAGTTATGGGGTTGTTTCGGTTGATACGTGAAAGTATCATGTACTGATACCCGGCCCTACCGCTCACCACCCATCACCTGGAGGAGGTGCGTTCAAAGCCAGCTTGTCAGCGTGTGGGACGGTGACTTCCTTTTTGACCTCGCCGGGGATGTTGAGAAGAATTTGTCTCCGCCACAAAAAGTTCAGCTGCAGTTTGTATTTTAATTGAGTTTTTACGCTCAGTCTTCATCATGCGCTTACGAAAATCTGATGGTTTTCCGTCACGTTGCCCCCAGACATACCCAAGGGGTCGTGACCTGTGTACATTCGGTAATATATCGCACGCATTGCACAAGATGGAGCCGACGTTGGTAACGTTAACATGACGGTGCCTCCTCGCCCGGTCGTATTAATTGATTCCGGCTCAGCGAGGGTCTTTTCGCCGCGGCTGCGTATTGTCAGATGAAATGTGACTGAATGTCGGCTCGTCTTGTTCAGGATTCCCTTCCTTTTTTTCCGGGGAGCTCAGCAGCAGTAACATGAGCAAAGCTCCTTCAAATAAAGGTTCATTGTCCGCGTGTATCGGCCGCCAGCGGATCAGAATGTGAGATAGGCCCGGAGCCACTTAGTGGGAAGTGTGTGCAAGCAGTGCCCTGCCGAAATGTGCCAAATCACACCACCGCCTTTTTCAATATACATGGGGAGGTATGTGTTTATGAAGACTCGTGTATGGTTACAAAGTGTTTCCTGACTTGGAAAAAGATGACTTCAATGATTCCTATTGTGATTATAGTTTGTGATGATCTCTGTTCCAGGAATTAGAGCATGGCTCAAGTGAAAGTACAGACCTCAGCACCCCTGGCTGGTCCTGGCCTCACCCCCGGAGTTACCCTGCAGGCCATGGCCAGCCCAGGACCCCTGGGTCTGCAGCCCTCCGTCAACGGCACAGGCCCGGCCCCCACACCCGTCTGCCCTGCTCCTGCAGTCGGATATGGGGACGCCCCTGTGTCTGCCACACCGCCAGGTAAACGCTGCGCCTCTGCACCCCTGTGATGTTAAAGCCAAGGACGTGGTGTACTGTGTGTGTCTTTTCAGATGGTCACATGTAGTGTAATTTGTAACAACGCTGTGATGTGATTCTGTGCAATTTCCGACTCTTTATCGTTTGATCAGACAAACCTCTTCTTCTGTTGACACCTGCTTTTGGTCTCATCCTGACAGTCAGTGGAAAGTTTGCACGGTCCAGAGCCCAAAGCAGACAGCTGACCTCTTGACTAACGTATAGATAAGAAGCAAAGTTTGACATGGAACAGTCAGACCTGCGTGACCCGTTTACTCCTCTGCTTGTTTACAACTTGAAGTATTGACCAAACGAACACAAAACCTCCTTCTACGCCCGAAAACAAACTCTTTCCTAAACACATCTTGCTGTCCGCATTATAGTAGTAAACTGTTTTGATATTCCTTGTCGAGAAACGCTCTGTTATGAAATAAGATTCACAGTCTGGAGGCTGTCAGACCTGAGTGCTTTCCACCAGCTTATGTCCAACGTCGATACAACCTTTTGCCGTGGTTTGTTGTGTTGTGTGTCTGTGTGTGTGTGTGTGTGAATGTGTGTGTGGGTGGGTGGAGGTTAAGCAGCAGATGGTTCTCTGGATGATGAATGATTTCGGTGTCGGACCTGTCTGCACTCTCACACCCGCACACACACTGATACAACTAAAAGCATGCCCCTCTTTTAAGGCAGGTCAAGGGATTTAATTCAGGGATTTTTATCTTTTTTTCAATTTTCAAAGCAGAGAGGATAACTCACACTTTGTTAGCATCTGTCGCTTCCAATGAATCAAATCCAATGTTGATATATTCACATATTCAATGGACAGCAGGTTTTCTCAACTATGTTTTAGAAAGTTTTCAGGATGTTCTGGATTTAAAACAGCTCCATGGAGCTTGCTGCTGGCATTCGTAATGCATTTATGACGCCACCTTATTGGTTTCAACATAATATGACACTCTGATACAGAAAATTGACTTTTTAAGCCAGAGATGTTGATAGTCATGTTGATGTTATTGTGCAGTCACTGAATATACACTGAGTGCATGTGTGACCCCGGCACGGGTTCGAAGTGAAGCACTGTGCATCTTTTGTTGCCTGTTGTCCTCACATCCTCTCTTGTGCTCCATTTTTTTTTTGCAGGCCCACCCCAGGAGAACATGGCAAACCCTAAAGAGAAAACTCCAATGTGTTTGGTGAATGAGTTAGCCCGTTTCAATCGGATCCAACCACAGTACAAGCTCCTCAACGAAAGAGGCCCTGCACATGCTAAGGTGAGGGGTTACATTGTGGACCACAAACTTTACTATCTTTCATCCATTAAAACTAGGGGTGTCCCGATCTGATATTGATATCAGATATCGATCCTATATCAGCAAAAAGAACGAGTATCAGGTTATATTGGCGTGCATCTAAAATTTCCGATATAAGAACACAGCATACAAGCAGTGTATTCCAGACTCCGCTCCAGCACTTCTAGTGGTTATTTTGAACTTTGAAAATATAATTTTTTGTTTTAATTGGATTTGTTGAGGTTGTTTTTCAGAACTCTCGTTTATTATGTATTTATTGTATTCAATTGTAGAATATTGTTATATTTAAGTTTAAAATTGATAACCTATTGGTTAATCATCAATCGGTCAGTTTTTCTCATACCCACTGTTGCTGAATATTGTTCTCTGTTTGGGTAATATCACTTGATCTTTTTTTTAAATATTTTTTTCTAATATTCCATACTGAAAAATAAGTAATAAAAGTATGTATGATTCATGCTGATATCGTATTGGATCGATATCGGCCAATACTGAAGGCTGCAATATCGGTACCATGTCAAATCGAGACACCTTTAAATAAAACCTCCAAATCAGCAGTGACTTGACATTTTTGAAATCCTCATTTAATGATAATAATGAATTCCTTGTTAATGATTTTTCTACTCCCATATTTTGAACTGTTGGGTCGGGTGAGCTGCGCTTGCTGCTGTGTCGCATCTTCACCTCTGGGTGTCACTGTTGCAGATCTTCACGGTGCAGCTGACTCTGGGGGAGCAGGTGTGGGAGGCGGAGGGCACCAGCATTAAGAAGGCCCAGCATTCCACAGCCGCCAAAGCGCTGGCCGAGAGCGTCCTCCCCAGACCCGCACCCCGCTCCCCTAAAGTTGACATCAACAGCAACCCAGGTACTTCTAGCAACATGCCATTACTCTTATGAAATTGAAAAATCAATTGCCTGAAAACACTGACATCTTTTAATGAACTATACTGACTGAAACACAACAAATAACACAGTGGGTTGGGGGTCCTACCTCTCTGTACTAACTGGTCGGCTGGCTCTCCCCTCTACGTCCACCCTCTGCATTCTCACCTGTCAGAGTTTTGGCCTCCGGGCGCAGCTCTCAAGCCAGCGGATATATTTAAATAATTCATGTGGAAAACAAAGCCGACACAGGGCGCCCCGATGACGCCTAAGTGGGGACTTATGTTTTTTTACATTTTTTTTTTTTATATCCAGCCAAATGAGTAACCCACCGCTAGCTAGCCATGACTTAACTTCCCCTGCTTTTCTGTGACAGCTGTGTTGTGAAAGGCCTCCCGGTCTGCTCCTAATGGGATTAAGGAAGCTCTGCGATACGTTATGCAACATCAGTCGGGTGCCGAGGGATTAGCGGTGCATGCGTCACGCAGATTTGGGAAAAAAATCTATTTCCTAAGTGTGATTTTTAGTTTTAATTAAGACTTCCTCGTGGGTGCAGAGAGCAGCTTGTAAAATCACTTTTGCACTTCAACTGTAAACGCTTTAGTATCTAATACTTTTTGTGTTGTTTTGATTTTCTTGTTGCTCTTTATTTTCGCATTTTGTCATTTCATTGGTTTTTATTTTTTTTGATATTTATATTTTCTGTCTGTCCTTTGACACTTGCTGGCACAGGCAGTATAACACCAACAGTGGAGCTGAATGGTCTGGCCATGAAAAGAGGCGAGCCAGCCATCTACAGGCCTTTGGATCCCAAACCCATGCCCAACTACAGAGCCAACTACAACTTCAGAGGGATGTTCAACCAAAGGTGAGCTCCCGTTTCCGCATCAACAGTTTGGGACCACCCGACCCGTGTTGACGCGCGAAAATACAGCGAAAACATTCAATACTGGAGACATTACGCCAGGCAGACCAAATATAAACATGGCGATGGATATGGACGGTTTCTTGTCAACAGAGCATTTTATGTTTACTACTCTGATGAAGTTATTTGACCACCAGATGAGACTAAATTTGCAGATTAACATTTCTTATAAGATGAACTTATGATTGTTGCAAAAGTGTGCATTAACCAGCCACAACTTTTAAGCAGGTCAGCTATCATTCAGAGCAGCAGGAAAGCAACGCAGAAAAACATATGATTTTGGCCCCCCTGCCTCCCACTCCATACATATTCCAGACCTGATGAAACATGGTCTTCCGGCACTTAGTAAGCTCTTGCCTGCTGTCAAGTTTTCCATTTTTTAAAAATCAGTTTCTTGGACTATAGCCCTTCCTACAACTCCATAAAAACGCCACAGAGGTGTGTTTAATGGTCTTCCTCTCCCTCAGTGAAGGAATATCATAATATTTGCTGTGCTGATGACTTGCCTGTCATGAAGTCGATGTACACCCTGATACTCTCAGTTTTTGTGAGGAATAGAAAACATAATTTTTGAGGAGTATATGATATAAATTGTAAATATATTGATGGAGAAGTGGTGCGTTCAAAGTGAGTTGCATTAATCATAATCTCCTCCAGGTGGCAGTGTTAACTCATTTTTAAACCATTATGGCACTGCTTCACCACAGTGGCCATACACCCATTTTGTTACATGAAAGTTCGGAATATTGTGCATTAATAAATGTTTCCACATATTTCTTCTCTGCTCTCCGCACAATATTGTAAACGATTTTCAGAAATATTTAAAGTGCTGCAGAATAAAATGATCGTTTAGATGTGCGTGTAAACTTTGGCTCATTATGGAGCTGTGTTACGGAAACACGGATGCCAAGTAAGCGCCGCTTATTCTTAAGGCGCGGATCCACCGCGGGGGGAAGAGCCGGCAGTGGCTCAGCTGCAGTGTTGGGAAACTGAGTCTCGTAAGCAGACAGTCTAGCATCTGGCTCACATCTTCGACTATTTGATCCGTGCAGGAGCAAACACGGGGTGAAAGACAAATGTCTGTGGGCTGGGGGAGAAAATCTGTTTTCCGCTGCGTCTGTCAATGTCATGTGTCACAGTGATGAGTTTCAAAGAGACAGGCAGTATCCCTCATGGTCTGTTTGCTTTTCGTATACTGCTTTGTGAGCGAGGCGAGGGAGGCGGCGGCGGGGTACGTGCGCACCGGAAGAACTGAAAAGAAGTAGGAGCATACATTACCTCAAGGTCACTTATGTTTTCATAAGGTCTCTTTCTTTCAGTGTAGTTGAGCCCCGGATTAATGAAGGCGAGACCTTCTGAATATGAATTCTCTTCATCGGATGACTGACTCTGTGGCAGAGTGACAGGCCATATCCACCATCAGTCACCTTAATGATGCCGCGGTGGAACCAAGGTTTCCATATGCCCATGTCCTTACCTATTATGATGAATAAGAGTGATCTGGAATCGTGTTGATGGAAAATCTAACCATTAAAAGGGCAGCCTGGCTCTGATCCATCAGCGCTCTAATCACCACCAAGACCAGTATTGATTCATTCAGAAAGTGCTCTGACGAAAAAATATGGCGATAATATGTAAGGTGCATTCATCAGCGTCTTAATGAATCTTATTTATGGTGAAGGGCCGCTGCATAATTTCTAACCATCCAAGTCTCGGCTGAAATCGTCCATCTGTCTCTGTTACCGCGGAGTCGTAAGCACGCCATTGTTCGTCCTCAAACACCCAATCTAAGAGCATCCCTACGATGATGCATATTTTTCAGGTGATGCAATCAGTGAGGGAGCCGCTCTGAAGCATTATATGGAAATTCAGCCCCGATGATTCACGCATGCTAACGTCAAATAAGGATAATATTTTTGTTATCAAAAAATTGGATTACATCAACCTTTTTCGTCGACTCCTGTGTTATCATTGGAACACCTGATTCCGATGAGTCATTCCGGGCTTCTCTGGGCGCTCCCAGATTTTCCTCCTGCTGCTCCGTGTCCCAGGGGGGCGGGGGCGCCCGCATCCTGCGTTCTGTCAGAATTTAGAACTTGGACAGGACTTTCCCCGTCGGAGCAAGGCTGAGTTGTCTAAGGCCACCCACCTCCTCCCAGGCCTCATTTGGTTATGACAGTAACATTATGTCAGCTGGAAGAACAGTGGGCTGAATGACTGAGGGTGCTTTGCTCTGTGACATTTCCTCCTGTGATGGTGTTCCGATACCGAACTGGCCGTTAACTGCTTAACTGCTTTCTCTGTTGGAAACAAAGAGGAGTGCATCACTCTGCAGATGTGCTGCTGCAGAGGAGCAAGCACCTGCTGCGCAGAATGGCATACCGGCCATCCCGCAAGTGACCTCAAATTGGTGTTTCTTTCATTACATTTGCCCGTTAAATCAATGTGTTGCAAATCGGATTTGAATTTTATTTTCTTAAACACTGCATATGTAACCTGATATTTTCACTTCTACTTCAAGGAGAACCTGCATGTGCTCGGTTTGTCTATCTTTTAGCAGGATTAGGCAAAATCCACCAGGCTGATTTCCATGAAACGCGGTGGAGGGGCGTAACGCGGGCAAAAGCGGAAATCATTTTGGTGGATCAATGTGAGAAGCTGCATCGATGGAGACGTATTCTCTCCTTATCTGCTTCCCAGCTAAAATTACAGGTGTGTTGCGTATCACGGCAACCCGCTCAAGCACATGGATGATCCTCAAGGTGACAGTAATTGTCAGCTTCAGTCTTTGCTATAATCTCTGAAAACAGCCATCGTTATCACAGTCGGGATCCACTTGGCGTCTCTAAAAACATTGAATTATCGTTGACAGCGTCTCTATGCATCTGGCATTTACTTCCCTCATTCCGTGTGTATCTAAAATCCAATCCATTTATCAAGAGTTGACTATTTCGATTTGCAAGTTGTCAAAAGCTGACAGAAAACGCCCGCCATGGAAGATAAGCAAGAGGAAGTGGAAGCTGGATTCAAAAATCATGTTAGGAAAAAGGTTTTTACACCAAATATATACGTTTCTACGAGCGTCCACGACTGCACATTGCGGCACACTCAGAGTTAAATTGGAGCGGCCGTGCTCGAGACTTGCTTTGTATCCGTTTGACAGCGTCCTTGTCAAATCAGCGGCGACCTTACAGACGCCTCAGGGACGCGAGCGTGTCTGCGTACAAGCTCGTGGAAGGAGGAGGAGGAGGCAGCGGCGATGGAAAGATACTTATCCTTGAAAGATGAATAGACCCCTCATGCCTACGGGGGCGTCAGAATAACATCAGACGGTGAATCTTCCAGCGCCAGACACACACACACTCGCAGACACACGGGTACGCAGGTGTACGTTGTCATCTACATCTGTAATTGGGACGACCCGACTCGCCGAGCAGCCACATCTGCCCATGAGCACATTTTCTATATTCAACATTTCCTCTCATCTCTTTTCTGTGTGGACGTATCCGATATCCTCCGAGAGCCTCTTCACACACACGCACCCCTTTTCTTTTTTTTTTTTCTTTCTCTCCCCTCCTCACGCCTTCTCCCACTCCAGTTTATATATTTTTATATAGCTCACTGGCCTGTTGGGATTTACAATCTCATATATCCTAATCGGGACACTGTGTGCTCTTTCTTCCACTTCGGCATTCCACAGATATGGTTTCTCTTATCCATCCCATCACCAGAGCTGCTCCAAAACAAAAGGGAGCTGCCAAAGCCCACAGGGTAGACACATCAGAGGAATAACTTTTTATTGCATTAGAATTTTTGTTTTGTTTTGTTGTGTTTAATATCACCACATATCTACGTTGATTAGTAAATCAGATGCTTTCGGTGAGAGAGACGTCATAAATCAGCGCGGGCGAAGTGCCAGACCAAAGAATAATCCGTCCAAATTGTACAAATGGGTGTAAACTCATAAAGCCTTGTTTTATTGAGGGGGTTTGTGGGGGGGGGGGCGGAGGAGTCGAACGCAAGTCCAACATAAACAGTTGCTTGGAATGATTTGCGCTCGGTAGACTCAGTGACACTCCAATCTGGACTCCACTTTCATCTCGTCTCCTCCGAATGGACTTTCATGTCGGGCGTTCGTGTTTATCGACGTGTCCTCCTCTCCCGCTTCGCCGTGATGCATCGGACGTGAAAATCCATCCGTCGCCGCTTCCTAACCGAGAGGGTTGAATCATTGGAAGCGCCGTTTTTAGTGTGCCGTAGCGGCGTGTTTGGGTTATTTGGGCGAATGTGTGTTGTTGTTTTTTACAAGTGCGCACATCTGGATGTTCGCACAGATACACCCCACGCAGCTGTGTCTTCATCGGACACTTCTTAGATTTCAAGGCTGCTTTTTTCTTACCCTCTTGGTTGCTGTGTTTCACAAAGTTTGGGAGTTGATTTGAGCTAATTTCACATTTGTTGGGTACAGCTTGAACTCAACGCCAAAGTGTGGAATCATAAGATGCCACTGCCAGTACTGTCCATCTGTTGACAGTCAAAGTGCAGTCTTGGTATTTTCTTGGTAAGTAGAAAGAAAATGTCTTTAGATCCCTTAACAGGTTATCCGTGGGGTCTTGAAAAGTATTAGAAGTTGATAAATCATTTTTTGGGACGATGAAGACCTTGAAAAAGTATTAAAAAGTCACCACTTTATGAGGTCTTAAATCTTTGAAGCCATTTTTCTTGAATCAGCTGTGAAAAGCGTTTGAGTCCAAAAAAACTAGTTTGTGAGTTTATTAGTTTAGTAAGAAACAAAGATGGGCCGTTAACATTACAAACTAGACCATCATGAGTGTGTTCGTAAATTGTCTCTGAGAGCGCCAGAACGTACGCAGGCGGAAAGTCTGAATTATTTGAATCTTAAACTGTTGATATAAAGGTGTCACGGATGGAAACGGTTATTGCTTGAAGTGGTGGTGAGTTATTAAAAAGTATCAACAAGGTCTTGAATAAGTAATGTAAGGTATTTAAATTAACTTCAAGATTCCTGTATATACCCCGCTTAAAAAAACAAAACATAACAAAAAAACAGGAAACACACACCTGTTTTCCCTAGATTTTCCCATCATGGTATTCCCATTACATCACCCAGTTTGGTCAGCAGGAGGTGGGACATGCATGGCACAGAAATTAGGGAGCCACTGTTTAATTCGATGATAAGCAAGCACATCTCTCGTCCAATCAGGTTAGAGCAACATCATCTGGACATAACGGGACAGAAATGGATCAAACCAAGTATTGAATTCCAAAAAAAAGAAAACACCTGTTGTTTTGGACCACAATCGCCTTCAGAGCGTTAATATTGATGATACCATCAGAATTGTAAAGAGTAAAATTAGAGACGACAGCCACATTGTGTTGCATCGGTGGGCGGCGCCAGGAAAGATGTTGATGTTTGTGACCATTGAAAGCTTCTTTTGGGGATGCTTTCCCCCGGGGGCGACGGATTCCAGAGCCATATGATACACATCAAAACAAACAGTGATTGTTGCAATAGATCATCACATGTTGTGTGGAACGTAAAAAAACAAAAAAATAGCCTATTTACTGGAGGTGACATCCTGGTATTTGCCTCTCAGGAAACAGATATACAAATACGCAACTTCCCGCACATTGGATGCGCTGGTGTCGTCGCAAAGGGAGAACACACACCGGCCTTCTCTCTAAATAGCATCTGCGTGAGTCTCAGCCAGGTGATTTAGTGAGTCAACTGTCACCACATAAGTTCCAGTAATCCTTGCGGGGACGGGCTCCGTTTTGGGGGAAAATTGATGCTTAAGCTTCATCCGCACTGAGCAGCAGAGTTGTCTTCACCCCACTAATCATCCCCTCGTAGTCGGGAGCCGAGGAGCGATCCTCATCACTAAAATAAACTCTGAAATTTATACTCGCCATACTTTGGTGATCCATCAGCAGAAGGAGCATTTCTGGATTATGGATTTAGCTTTTTTTTCTCAGTGATTTCGCCGTCATGTTACCTTCACTCAGGATCCCCGTCACCTTGTGTAACACTTTCGTCTGGAAGTTGTGATGCACTTCTTCTTTGGTGGTCCCGGCGGTCGAGGACTCATACGGAAATAGTGGAAACTGAGCATCTGTGTTTTACATCATGTAATCGGTTTGTGTTGCGCCGTCAGCACGGGCGAACCGCACCGCGGCTGAAAGATCCACATTCTCGGTGTCAAAGTTCTGCACATCTGTCTCGACTGAATTCATTAAGTTGTAGAGTTGAGCGTAATGGAAGCGAAATCTGCTTAAACGCTCCCTGAAATGCACCTCACACAACTAGCATATACAGGTGCGAAGAAGAACATAATATTTTATTAAATCAAGCAGTTGAAGACGGCCGGGTGTCGCAATACATGGAAAGACGAAAGAAGGTTGTAAGTTCCGATCATCATCATCGAGGCCACATCTCCTTTCACAAACCACTTGTACAGAAATCAGCGCAATTTGGCCGCCGCAAAATCATATGACTTATATTTTTTGCAAATTTGGCAACGGGAGCTTTTTGTTTCTTAAGACCGATTACGCCCCCCNNNACACACACACACACACACACTAATGACAATGAACATAAAACAGCAGGTCACAATGCAGTATGCTTAATGAGGACAGCAGGCTCTGATTTGAGGCTGATTCCCAGCCAGCCGTTCCCTCTCAGCCAGCCAAGTCTAAACAGTTGGCACTATGAGGGCACAAGGGTTAAGAAGTCTTTTTTTTTTTCTTTTCTCTCTTTTTTTTTTCCCATGTCACATAAATGCACACATGGCGCGATTGTTTTGCAGACATTGGCACGTCTTCCGCCGCTCACTGATATTCCTCAGCGCCGGAGCAGTCTGAATTATTCACGCGACGCCTGTTTTCGTTCAAATAATTTAAGAATAGGCCAAGTTGCTTTTATTGCTGGTGTGGTGAATCATCCTTTTTTTGGGGTAATTTTCCTGAGTGGGCGCCCCCGTTTTTTTGTTTTGCGGAGCGCCCACCTGTCAGTTAAACCGTTGTTAATGTATCGTCCGTCTCCGGAAAAAGAGCATAAATAAAGTCGTGCGTCATGATTAGTCAGCGATAATGTGCGACGGGAGAGCTCGGGCGAGTTTATATGGGGCTGTGCCTTCTGGTGAGCCAGGCGTGGAAGGAGGGCACCGCCGGCTGATTACAGAGCTCGCACAAAGAGGGCTTTAATCTCGTGTTCAAAACCCAAACCACAACAAACAGTAAAAACAATGAACACTCTCAGGTTCGGACAATCTAATTAAAATAAGTTATGAAAGCTCCGTTTTATGCGCCGTCTGCGAGCTGTTTTCGGTAAAGGCAGTGATACAAGTAGCCTGCCTGAGTGACAAAAAATGGACTTACAGAGTTTGGTGAGAGTTTGACTTAATTTAATTTACACTTAACCATGTTTCGCTAACTTCATCAACTTTACCTGATTTATTCTCATTTGTTTGCAGTTTTTGTACCAAAGCGTCACATTTTCATAGCACAAACATTTTGCTAAGTAAATAGATTGAACAGTTTTTGTTGTAGTTTATTCAATTCTACACATAATTTCCCCTTTGTGCAAGCATTAGCGTGATAACCCTTTATGACCTTTTCGTGGGGAAAAAAACAACTCTGCAAGCTGCCAAAACTTTATTAGACTGTAAAACTCCCCAGTGTTTCCATACCGTGATGTCTTAACGAAGTACAAGTGCACATTTAGCTGTAAGTCGTCAGGGTCCGGCAACGAACCGCAAATTTGTACACGCGTAAATGTTAAAAACAGCGGATGGCATAACAAGACCACTATCAGGATCAGTTGCGACACTCGATATAGACATTTGTGGCTTTAAACGAGCGTTAAGTGGTGCGTCACGTCCAGGATTTCATGGAAAAAGATTGCTGAACAGGCAATTAACGTAAAAAAAAAACTTTCCAGAGAAACCACCACTGCACTATCAGAGTGGATCTGCTTTCCCCCAATGTATCAGTGGTTTCTGCCCCCACACGGGGTCCGCGGGACTTTAGAAATCAAGCCCCCCCCCCCACCACACACACAGCTTTAGCACGACCGTGGGTGTTTTGACTGCCGTGTTTACTTGACTACGTGTATTGTTGTGTCACGCCGCTTTGTATTTTCTGCATTTGCGTGAGGCAGAAGGGAAGAAAAGCAATCAATGATGGACGCCGGGAATGAAGGATGGAGGGAGGGAGGGAGGGAAAACAAGTAAATGTCTGGCAGGAGATTGGAAGAAAGTGCAGCTGGTGGAAGACCGAACCCGTCCAACTTTCTGCTATTTTTTTCTTTTTTTCGGTTCCCTCCTCCCTCTAAAGCCCTGTCACTCTTTTTTTTCTTGCTCCCAGAGCGGCGCTGTCCCGTTTACAAGGTCCCGAGTCGACCGTGTGTTTATGTTTGTGTGCGATTGTGGTTGAAAGCGGCACAACCGTGTGTGTTGGTGGCCAAGCTCTGAGACACTGAAAGATTAAAAAAAAAAAGAAAAGAATAGGGAAACAAGCCGATATTCTCCCTCATCGTCATTTGTCTATGTTTACTTGGCCCACTTTTTTCTGCCTGCCTCTTTTTTTGCTGAAGTACAAAACAGTTTCTCTTTCTTTTTTCAACCCCTTCAAGTAAAGCTGCTATGCGCATACTCTACCTCATCACCGACGTCTATGTTTGATTTTTCTCTAATTCCAGTATAGCATTATGCTTCACCATATATTCCTCTCACCATCTGAGATAATTGGTAACTTGACACGGACTAGGAAGACCGCATTAGGCAGATACGATTGCCGCTGCAGCTCCACGGTCCGTGCATGCCTTACGAACCGCTCCCGGCTTTACCAGACCTGCTCTGCTTAACGAACACCCCGTTTAATATTTAACAATGTATTACCAGTGTGGGGAACCACTGCTGGGACCAGTTATTCAGAGTTAATGAGCGCTAAAATCTGC
>CAESWR010000208.1:221027-237422 GCA_903171835.1 Mullus surmuletus | reverse complement strand
TTGACACGGACTAGGAAGACCGCATTAGGCAGATACGATTGCCGCTGCAGCTCCACGGTCCGTGCATGCCTTACGAACCGCTCCCGGCTTTACCAGACCTGCTCCGCTTAACGAACACCCCGTTTAATATTTAACAATGTATTACCAGTGTGGGGAACCACTGCTGGGACCAGTTATTCAGAGTTAATGAGCGCTAAAATCTGCGTCGGCCCGCGTCGCCCAGTCCAGGGACGAGCTCCATCCAGTCGGGGGCCGAAGTGGGTCACTGTTATATTCTTAATAAACTCAAACTTGATGTTGCGTTATGAGCGAAACGACGGGTTTACGACCCAGAGGAAGTGCTACATTTGGTTTAGATTGCTGTGGTTTCCTTGGGTTGCCAGCTCTCGGCGCTCCCAGTGCCACCTGCAACTGGTCGGCCAGTGTTATTAGCTGCATTTTTCCCATAGATTACTATTTGACAGTGTGGACAAAATAACCAAGTCTATCAATTTTGATCTCTCTTCTTCAG
The DNA here is from genome assembly GCA_903171835.1 of Mullus surmuletus. Lineage (NCBI taxonomy): Eukaryota > Metazoa > Chordata > Actinopteri > Syngnathiformes > Mullidae > Mullus > Mullus surmuletus. Next base: position 236,911 of record CAESWR010000208.1, on the reverse strand, counting down.
TGATTTGTGGGCTGAATTACTGCTCATTAGTTCCACTGAAAATTCAACAGAAGAGGTAGGGGTGTCCCGATACAACTTTTTCACTTCCCATACAATGCCGATATTGCAGCCTTGAGAATTGAACGATACTGATATTGATCCAATATGATATCAGTACGGATCATGCATACTTTTATTACTTATTTTGTAGTATTGAATGTTAGAAAAGGCTTGATCAAGTGATATTACTCAAACAGAGAACAATAGTCAGCAACAGTAGCTATGAGAAAAACTGGACCCATTTATTATTAACCCATGGCTTACATACATTTTAACTTTAACCATAAGTAGAAGTACCAAAGGAGAGTCTGGAATGGACTGCTTCTATCGGAGTGCTTCTATTGGAGATTTTAGATGCAGGCCGATATAATCTGATACTTGTTTTTTTGCTGATATCGGACTGATATGCGATACCAATATCAGATCAGGACACCTCTAAAGTTAGATTTGTATTTTCCACAAATACATCGAGAAGAAAGGTGAGCCCACATGACAGAAGAGAGAAAGTTTCAAGCTTAAATGTCATCTCCAAATCTCACCTTTCCTGGTAGGACTTCTTTGCGAGATCAAAAACTCTGGCATATTGGATGCGGGATAAACCGTGCATTTATGAGCCTTTGAATGAGTCAGGCGCGAAAGATGAAATGGTAACCTTAACCCAAACTGAGAGGGTGTGTGTGAGTGTGTGTTTGGGGGGGTTACATTAACATTTAACAGAGCAGCAGTGAAGCCTCTGCCTACAAAGTCAAATTCATTACCCGCCGCAAAATGCTGATGGGTTATCATTTGATTGAGCTGTGGCTTAAGCCTTTCAGTTTTTTTTTCCCCCCTCAGTCACTCATCCCTGAGTCACACCAGATACATAGACACACACTCACGTCATCACACGCAGACACTGTTGTTTTTTTTTCTTCTTCTCTCGTTCTCTTTCGGCGGTGTCCACACCCTCCCTACAGGTGTCCTGGGCCAATTCCCTCTCTGTAGTAATAATAATAACAAAAATAATTATTGATAACACAGAACAGGCAGATCCAGCCAGCATGGGCTGATTTTTGTACTGGCTGTGGCCGACTGACGTGATTTTCCTTCCCTTTCTTGTCTGCATGATTTTGAAGTGCGTGCTTGTGTGTGTGTGCGTGGTGTGTGTTTGTGTCAGTGTGTGTGTGCGCTCGCCTGTGTTCTTGGCTGACTCGCTTGTGTGTAAGCCACTACTTTCCCACGTTGTAGATTAGGGTCTCCCACAGGCCTCCCTCCACGTCTCCCACTCTTCTCTTCTTCTTTCCTTCCCTCTCTTCTCCTCTCTCCCCTCCAGCCTCCCTCCGTCTTTCTCCCTTTCTCTCTCGCTCTCTCTCTCTCTCTCTTCCTCCCTGCACCTGTACTCGGCGCTCCAGCCCCAGCTGCTCCCATCTCGGCTCAGCGCTGTTGGCCGGAGCCCATGTTGCACTTGGCATGTCCTCTGAGACCCTGGGGCCACGCTTGACGTGCAAGGGCCAGGCGGGCCCCCGCCCAGGGAAGGCTCCCGTGGCCAGGAGGAGCTGAGAGCAGATGGATGAGAGGAGGGCTGTGGACTGGAGAAAGACCTCCTGCAATTCTTGGGAGTAGAGTGCTGACTCATGTTTGGACCTGCTGGGTAGAAGATGTAGTCTATTTTTTTTTCATCTTACGGCGGTTTGTTTGGGCTCGCCGTCGGTGTGGGAATCGCCGACAAAGTAAGACGTAAGGGTGCCATGTGTAAGCTTTGGCCGACTGAGCTGATTTGAGTCCACGCTCCAAAACAATTGGGAGCAGCATTTTCCACATTTAAAACTATCTTAATACTGAGCAATTGATTTAAAAACGTTCTAAACTCCTCATGCTCATCATTATCCTTATAAATAAAAGCAACAGCAAAACATATTTGATGTAACGTCGTGCACAGAATATCTATTAAGAATGCTCCAAGCAGCCTGGGATATTTCAATGGATATTAGAAGGTCATTTTAATAATATCTTTGCAACATAATTCACTTAGATGCATACATTTATTCTTTCATGTTCAAAGCAAAAAAGAAAACAAAAAACTACAAACTACCAGCACTTCTAATTCTTATGTTTAAGGTAAAAATTTATGGAAGCCATTGGTTAATAATGAATAAGTCTGTTTTTCTCATCCCTACTGTTGCTGACTATTGTTCTCTGTTTGAGTAATATGACCTTAAGCCTTTTCCAACACATACAACAAAATAAGTAATAAAAGTATGTATGATTCATGCTTATATAGTATCGGATGAATATTGGTATCGGCCAACACTCAAGGCTGCAATACTGTTATTAGAAGTTAAAAAGTTGTATCAGGACACCCCTACTTTAATGCACAACACACTTTTGCAGTTTTGTCTATTGCTGTAATCTCCATCGCATTGTATTATACTTTTTCAAATGCAAAACATGTACTCAAAGGAAAACTCAGTGGAGATCTGTTTCCAGTCTGCTCGTTTCTCCCTCCATTTTATAGCTGGAACATCAGAATGACAAGCAGACAGAAATAAAAAGCCGCTGTAAACATCGCACGCAACTTTGCAGTTTGTAAAATAAAGGAGATTTGGCGGCCGTGTGGCGTTGCGTAACTGCTTCGCTCACTAAAGAGCAGTACCACTTTAAGTAGCGTCAAAGAGCCACCAGCACGCCTTTATTCTCCACCACCTTTAAGAGACGCAGGAGACTAAATGCTTCAATAAATGCAAGTACATCTCTTTAATTAATGATCTGCGTGTGAGCGATTGAATGGTAGTGTCGAAAACATCAGGTCGGCCTTCCAGCGCACACAGTTTTCCCATCTTGTATGGAATAAAAAGCAAAAAAAAACCCTCTGGTTCCCCAAATTCCCACACGCACTCGAGGATTAAATCTCACTCCTCGTGTCGGCCGCCGTGCCAAGTAGGCTGTTATGGAGTTGCTGCAAATCAATGGAAATGTATACATGGAGGGAAGGGATCGCTTAATTTCTGGAAAGCTTGTTTTAATTTTGCTCGGCATTTATCGCAGTGAATCAACATCCACCACATCGCTAATCACTCTCTTATTAAAGAATAAATTCCGCAACCAAATGTGAAAATATTACATTTCGCAGAATAAATCAGCCGTAGCACGCTATTTAATTTGCCTCGGCTGCCGCTGTCCACCTCGTGCGGCGGCGGCTGTGTGTCTTTATGAATTTAAGTTCCACGCGGGCGGAGGAGAAACGAGGCGGGGGAAGACGGATATTAAAAAACGTTGGGTTCCTCTCCGCTCTCGTTAGCTTTCCCACTATTTCTCTTTCCTTGTCCCCGATCCCTGCAGACATTCTCAGCCTCTCCCCCCCGCCCGACCCCGGAGGGGGGTATCGCACACACACGGACTCGCAGACCTCTATATCAAGCCGGTGACAGCTCAGTCCCGCTCTGTCAGGGCCCAATGAAAGCGAGGGAAATCTATGTCCAGGGCCCGAAGAAAGAAGACAGGATATATGTGTCCCCGTGCTTTTGTTTGGCAACCCTGAGCTGAGATCCAATAGTAAGACATCAGTCAAGCGATGGCCAACAGGCTAATGTGCAGTAATTGACCCTGATGGAGTAGTGGGCCTTTAATTTGGGAATGCTCTGAACGGTGCGAGGCCTCTCCCTCGGCTTCCGTGTGTTTTAAGTCGGACGTAAAAACTTGCAGAGGGGTGTAAAAATTAAAACTACTGTTGCTGACTATTGTTCTTTGTTTGAGTAATATCACTTGATCAAGCCTTTTCTAACATTCCACACTACAAAATAAGTAATAAAGATATGTATGATTCCTGCTGATATTGTGTCGGATCTATATCGGTATCTCAATACTCAAGGCTGCAATATCGGTATCGTGAAAAAGTTGTATCAGGACACCCCCAGTAAAAATATCAGCTTGTTGCTCTCCTTTAACTCTCTCTCTCCCCCGCCCCCCTCCCTCCCTCCCTACCTCCCACCCACCCCCTCTAGGTACCATTATCCCGTTCCTAAGATCTTCTACGTGCAGCTGTCGGTGGGGAGTCATGAGTTCATTGGCGAGGGACGCACCCGCCAAGCCGCCAGACACAACGCTGCCATGAAGGCCCTGCAAGCCCTCCGCAACGAGCCCATCCCCGAACGGCCACCACAGGTAACCGCTTCCACCGTCAAATACATAAGAAGGGGGGGGGCTTGGTGTGCAGCTTGTGGTTCTTTACTGGAACTTTACCCCAAAACTGAAAGTGAGCTTGTTACATCATCTGCTGTTCTCTGTCTCATTCCTTTCTTTTAAGCCTCCATGCCAGCAACAGCTGGCCCGGAAAACATTATGTTTTTGGATTGTCGGACTTTATGTCCGTCTGTACATCCATCTCCTTTTTCTTAAATTTTTGTTTTCCGTCAACGCAACATCTCAGGAATGTCTTGAGGGGAAATGTTCTTCTTATTTGGCACAAAGGTCACTGCTTCTTCCCGAATTACACAAATGCAGCGACCTGGGGATACCTTGAGTCTTTTTCTTCAAATTTCGGACAGCGAGGATGAGAAATTGAGGGTCTAAAGATGAGGTTGCTGCGTCCTTACAAAACTGGATAATAAATCGCTATTCATGACTAGAAATGAATAATATAAAGTGACAGCATTTAATATCAGAAGGGTCAGAGCAACCTCATCGCTATAAAAATCCTAATTTATCTTTGGTTATACTGCTGTGCTGCACAACTTGCTTGGACTCTCCACTACCAACATTGCTCAATTTCTGCTCTGGGGGAATATCTGCAGTGATCTCTTCATCACATCAGACCTTGTGCTGCGCGGCGGTGTCGAATGAAAGCTAAATCATCATTTATTCCCAACCGATGTTTGTCTTGGGCCCCACTATTTAAGTGTGAGTGTTTTTCATTTCCAGTGCCGCACACACTTCATCTGGATCGCTAACGTCCTCCTCGCCGCGCAAATGGCCAATCGTGTCACGTGTGCTGCCAAGTGCTGAGTGTAAGCGACGGCGCTTGGGCACGTTAAAGGCTCCTAATGAAAAACATTGTTCGCCTGCGACTGTTAGTCAGCATTTTTATGCAATATAACCAACATTAAGCCTTTTCCTGTAGCTGATATATCGACACCCTACATTTAATAGTGTGCAGCCCCCTTACTCGCCCAGTGCTCTGTCATTCACACAAATTGGCTGGGCATAGCTGGGCTATATGGACCAAAACTTATATCCCGATATATTTACGCTGAATATTGATATACAATATATATACTGATATTTTTTCCGCAAAGTGAGCTAACTGTTCAGTCAAAGTCAAATATGATATGCCACAAGTTGTTTCAAAAGCAAATAATTAGGTTTCTTCACTTGTTTCAAACTCAGCTGTTATTAACAGAAACATAAACATATACTTTATAACGGAATTAACTTTTTGGAAATTATAAAGCTCCATGTAAGGTGCACATTAAAAAATCATTTAAGATAAAACTGGCATCCTAAAACAAAATAGGGCAATTAGGGCAACTTTTTAGTTCAGTTTGACAACTGATTAAAATCATTATTATTATTAAAATCAAATTACAGGCTTCCTCTCCTTTATAACAAATATGTATAAATGAAATGGTCTCATTCCATTTTTTATATCAATATATTGCCCAGCCCGAACATGCATCACAAAAGGTCCCACAGTTCAACTTTTTTTATTTCCAACCACTGAAGCTTCACTGCTCCAGCACTTTAGCTCCCCTTGTGACCGCAGTCGCAACTCAACAGTTGAATGCTCTTCCATTAATGAAAGCTCAAAAGATTTACACGTCCGCATGAAGAGTTTCTGCTAAAAAGATGAGTGCATGTCCAGCTTCCATCAGATTAAATCCAAATCCATTTCTAATTACTCTAATGTACAATTTAAGCCTTGCACCCTCCATAGTTTTAGATTGCACCTGCCAATGGTTTTATCTTGCGTGTTCTTTTTTCTGGAGGGGTGTGGGTGGGTGGGTTGGTGTTATGTTTTATGTCTACCTATCCCCAGTGACACCGCATATTTCCAGAGTTTCCCCTCAAGCATGGCTGTTAACTGTTGTTATCGTCTCCCACCGGAAATCAAATTACCCCATATCCTCGCCGCCTGGCATCACCGACGGTTATTCAAAACGCTTTGGCTCCCCTCGCACGCCCGACTCGCTGTCTTGTGGCGTCGGGGGCCTCCATAAATGAGCTCTTTGTTTGCTGCTGCTCCTGAGTCTTGCTTTACAAATTGCGGCGCATTGTGTCTGCTGCGCACGTCTGTCATCCCGTGTGTGTTCCTGCAAGCATAGATGCGCGGACGCCCTCGGGCTACGAGTGTTTCTTTCACTGGGCGCTGTCACACTTTTATTTGGAGGAAGACCACAAGTATATATCAATGACTCCTCTAATTAGAGAGTTTATGCGCAGGTAGAAAAACAGCGTGTAACCCAAGGAATCACACACACACACACACACACACACACACGCATGTAAATCTTGTCAGGGTTTCAGGCAATAGAATTGAATCACGGAACTCATGACTATCCTGTAGAATTTTTCCGTCGGGTCCAAATACTGGTGATAATGTTACGATTGTTCACTTTCCATCATGAACAACAGTTTGCTTATCTTGCTTTGTGAGATGTCGTCTCTCAATACTACATTGATCAGTACGTGGTTGTGAATGAAGGAGCTTCTCATAAAAGTTGTTCTCAAGACACAACGCCAGTACTGTTTTTCATACCTGTAAGGCCATTAATAAAGATTGCAAGGAAAAAACCACAGAGACACTTGGGACAACAAACTCAATCAGACACTTAAAACACCAAAACAAAGTTGCTAAAGGAGGCGGAACACAACCGGCGGCTTCTACCATCTTCCGTTGCTCTCAGCATTGGAAAGGTCAAAGCTGTTATGACATAATGGAATTAGGTCTGCCGGTACATCATACAGTATAGTTAGATCCGTACTGCGATCATACATTTTCAATTGCTGCGCCCAAATGCACAAAGAAAGTCAGAAACCCAGAGAACCTTCAGAACAGAAGTGGTAGACCGTTCAGTTGAGCAGAAAAAGCTAATGTAGTCACGAAGATGAATCAAACCCCAAATTAGGATTTGGCTGGTCAGACCTGCATGTCTACACACAATCATTCCTTTAACGAGAGACCACATGGGGGAAATGTGCACTCTATGAACGAGTGTAGTCAGCCCTGGTCAACCGTCTCCTTTGTGTGATGACTAAAACGTAATTTCTGTAGCTTAGTCGCTCTATTTACGAAAGATCCCCTTCCTCTAATCCTTTGATCTAGGAATCCTCTCCCCTGTTGCGTAATCAACTGCCCAGAGCATAGATTTGAATGTGAAGTATTCTATTCGCCCACTGTCACTGTTCATTCATTTCCTTTCATATGTGAGCAACGGTCCCAAGAGCGACCACACGGGCTCCTTTGCCGGGCCGTGCTTCTCCCAGGGCCGTCTGTTTGGCGGATTCATGAGTAGAAACAGCACCAAGGGTCATGATTGGCCCACCTGTTTCTCCTTGTCACAGCAAGGTCGCTCATCTACGTGGTCGGTCCAGTTTGCGCAAGAACACACACCCGCGTATGCAGAGACTTGAAGCAGCTCTGACAGCAAGTGAATTCACAGTATTAATCAGGCGTATCACAAAGGCTTCAAACGGTGGCAGGAGGAAATATAACCATGAAAATCATGAATACGTATGTAATTAAAGTGGCCCACGGTCACACGCCCACTCGGGTTTCTCTCATGTCCGTGCGGAAGCGTGTAATGTACGTGCGCACATACACGAAAACCAATCCCCATCCCCGGCGCGCAAAAATACGTCTGCCGCTCATCAGCGCGAGGTCCTTTTGTCCGACGCGGTAGGTCCAGTCCGACCACGTGACTGTTTCCTGTGAAAGCCGAGAGGTCTGGCTGTATGAATCATGTGTCGGATCATGTCGCACAATGTGGCAGGAGAAGAGAAGCCCAAAGGGGGGAGAGACTGTAGCCATTCAGACTTAATCAGACAAAGAAGTGGACATGAGAAGATAAAGGTCGAGACGGCGACAACAATTGACACCAAAAAGACCCTTGGTGTGCAGATAATGATCTGATCTCCGTGGCATGAATCATTGGAGGTTTTTTTTATTCGTTTGGAGATGTGCTGTTTGAGAATCTTGAAGGCTCTGAACATTCATGGGAAAAAGATTGTTTCTCCAAAGCTGTGTGTTTATTATCGGGCTGCTCTCCTACTGACCTTAACAATCTTTTTCTTACAAATGTCCTCAAAAGTACATGCGAAATTTAACTCCTTTCTTCCTAATATCAGAAATAGACAGCACAAATAAGCATTCGACTATCTAGAACACAGTGTTAATATCCAGTTATTCTCAAATTTAACAGACCACCCCTCGACAGACCATCGTGTGCAGACAGAGTCGTGTTCTGGAATACGGAGTTTTCCAATCCCGTATCAGATGAGGATCATGGCTAGAAAACAGACAGGCTTCTCCACAATTGAGGCAGCTTGGCCGACGTCCACCATCCGTGTGTGCGATACGCAGGAGTCTTGGTTTGACATCTGCCACGGCTTTTGGACATGGTTTGGCTCAGTCTAGAAAAACAAAACTTTCCATTAATTTTTAAAAAAGGGGGGGGTAGGGAAACATCAAATTAAACAGTGGCTCATTTATCATAATACTTGCTTTTGGAACTGAGATTTTCATATTATCAGGAAGTAATCGAAACGAGTGTCGTTCTAAGGAACATTACAGTGGCCCTCGGGCTCTTTGTGTTCTCAATGGCTGGACTATTACTGCATGTGTTATTGCTTTGGCCCACAGGACCACGGGGAGACTAAGCCCAAACACACATTTTGTTAATGAAACTGAAAGTTTAACAGCATCTACACACAGCAAACACTACAAGTGATCCTTTCATTTCCTTTCAAAAACCTTTATTTGTTTTTTTTTTAAATTGTTTTCAGAACCCAGAAGACAAGGGGGAGACCGAGGAAGGCACTGATGCCAGCAAATCAGAGATCAGCCTGGTCTATGAAATTGCCCTCAAGAGGAACCTGTCCGTCAATTTTGAGGTGAGGAGGAAACGGTGGGAAAAATTATGGATTATACCGGAAAAAAAACCGGAAACGAATGAGTAAACTATTCTTGGGCGTAAGCGATGTCAGGAAAACCCAACAGCTTATTAGCATTGCAAGTCAGTGAGAAACAGGAGGAGGGTCTTCCCTTTAGTCACATTGATTGAGCAAGTATGAGCGGAATAATGACTGGTGTGTTTACCCGAATTTCGCCTAATCTTCCCATGGCTGAGGTTTTATCTCCGTCATATTTTAAAGGGAAAAAAAAGGTTTAGATTGGATGTTGCCTTTTAAGGCTCTCAGGAATGTCTTTGCAGTTCCCAATAACTTTGCACATGACTCAGCTGATAAAGTTCTGACCCAGTTGGCTCATCTATTATGGTAAGACAAAAACATGTATGATTAATATGTATTGAAGCTATAGGAACATTGGAAACCAAAAAGTCCTCTGACGTGTGTGGCTTCCTGACATGTACCAACCGTGCCTGAAAGAACGCGGGGAAAAAAGAAAAGGGCTACGCGGTGAAAAACAAAGAGTAGTGTTCCCTTTTTCTTGCTCAGTTTACAGTCTGCATGTTGTTCCTGGCAATTCTACAAAATCGGAAGATGAGTTGAATTTGATAAGATGCATTCAATACGCAGATCTCAAAAACATAATACGGGTCCATCTGCTCAATATCAGGCATCAAATTAACTGCTTTTCAATGCGTTACAATAAAATGATTCCAGCTGGAGTTTATTCATTTGTGTATTCATTTTTTCTAATTGTCCGGCAGCGCTACTTGTGCATGTGCGGCGAGTTATTCCTAGTACGCACGCCCAGCTGACATTGTGTTCCATCAGTTCCTTGGCTTGTGGAGGCTCTTGGGTTACCGCTAAAGCGAGCGCTTGGTGTGCGCGCCCGACCGGTCAATCACTGTCGCCGGCCCGGGCCAAGTCGTCTCACCTGCAATGATCGATCGAGGCACCAGCCGCGGTGGTTTGTAAACAATAGTGTGTGCTTCTCGGTGTGGAAAAAGCCCCTCTGCTTCTGCTGCCGGGGGCGAAGGTTTGATTTCATGCATCCAGGACAAAGTTTGTTAATTCAATGGGAAGGCAGACCGGCTTTTGTCGTGAGCAGTCGGTGAGAAAGCCTGCGGCGTGCGTGATATTAATACCTGGGAAAAACATATAAACTTTGGTCGGGATTTTCCTCCCCGTGCCGCCTCACCTCAGCCTCGGGTCAGCTGAACATGCGGCGTGCAGTGACCATTTGTGGAAATTAGTCTCAAGATTCTGTGTGGCATTTCTTGTAAACGTACGCCAGCGTTGTTTGGCGTGTCGGATTCCATCCAGAAATTCCAGGGAATCTTGTTGCTAATTTTCTAAATATCAGGACTGTCACGTCGCGTCATAACCCCCCCACCCCTCAAATCCATGGAGACGATGTGTGTATCCTTGCATGACCTGTTGATTTCACCATATCTCTGCTGACTTCTCCAATAATCCCCCCGCCCCCCCGCCCCACCACCACCACCGCCACCCCCCTTGTTCTTTTGCTCTACAAGGTGCCAAAAACAAGGGAGGCTCAGTTTACTCTGCGTGCCCCCTCCCTTCCTCCGTCGAATCCTTCCCTTCCACTTCTCCGTCCATCACTCCCAAAAATCACAGTGAGGGCGGCTGCTCGTTGAGGCGAGGGGATAGGTGGGAGAGGGAGAGAGGAAACGGAGACAGGGATGGAAGGAAGGGAGGGAGACTCTCCGCACACTGTTGACTTTGCTTGCTAATGAGAGTTTACACAACAGTGGAAAATTATCTGGAAAGCTCCCCCTCTCCTCCCTTTTCACACCCCCTTTTTTCTCCACTTCTTTGTTTAAAACGCATTTGCTCATCAGAGCGTGACATGGCCGTCCTTCCTGGAACTGCTATTAATAATTTCAGCCAGCTAAATCTGGATTGATGTGATTCATTAACTGTCATGTCTTTGTCACTGTCAGCAATTACGCCGCTTTCATTTTCAGTCTTTCCAAATTGGAAGCCGCGAGTGGTGGTTTTAAAAGCAAACCGCAGCCGCATTCCACCGAACAGGCTCTTTTCTGCTGGCTGTCAGTCTGGGGACGGGCTGTTCATTACTGTTGCCTGATGAACAGTAAATCAGAAACTTCACTCCATGTGCTTTCTATCCCACTTTCTCTTTCTTCGCCCCTAACTATCTTTGGATTTTTTCTTCCTCTCTCTCGCAGCTTAAGCTTCCCAGTTCTTCCCCTTTCACAATACAATGACCTGTGCGCCTTTGGGTGACAGCGCCGCTTTGCTTTGTTTATTCAAACTCTTAAATAGATTTCCTCATTCAACGTGGATGGAGACTGAGTAAACAATTCTTCATTTAAAAAAAACAAAAATTGCTTTCAAATGTTTACAAGGATGTTGACGCCATGGACCTCCGCCTCTTCGTATCGGTCGGCCGACATTAATTTTTCCATGCCATGTCAAGCTAAATCATGTGCGGCAACCAGCATTCCCCCCTCCTGGCGGGACATACCTTTCTCTCCCACCCCTCACTCCCATGATAGCGCCCCAGCAGATTCACTTTCATCCACAATCAGTGTTTTGTATACTCACACACTGCCACTACGCCGTGGCTTAAGTGTAGTTTACAAGTGTCTCTATAGTTCTCTCCTGTCCGGCTGGGTCCATTACATGGCAACTCATTAGTCTGAGTTTGACTTCAGCCGCCATGTCATATTCCCCCATTGCGCAGCGGCTTCTTTGAAGCCGTGAGAAGAAACGGCACACTCCCACACCTCCGATAACACACACAAATTTACATCCGCGCGTCCTACACAGAGCCGCAGTGGTCAGAAAGCCTCTTGCCGCAGCCGTGTTTTCACATCATCTCATCCTTGCCCCTCGCCGGGGCATGAAATTACCTCGTGAGTCACAGTGAGCGAGTGTCTGCTTTCCCATCCCTCCACAACGATGAGGGTCGCCGCCACCCTGAGAGCCAGTTGGCTCATTTAATCCCCCCGTCAGGCAATATCAAGCAGATGTCAGCATCAAAGAGGAACCAATCTATAAATCACAGCTTGTTTGTTGGATCAGTGGCTCTGTTTCCAAGGAGGACACAAGAGTAGAGGGTCCGGGCCAAGAACCACCCATCTTACAAGAAGCAGCTTCCCTCAGGGCTTGTCCATCCACCACTCGTCACAAAAGAGCCTTTCTTTGCTCTACCAGACCCCACTATTGTCCTACCCTGCTCCCATAGCCTCCTCTTCCAGAGTACCTGAGGTCTCGCATGCACGGATCCTCAGACTGCTTGGGGTATTGATGTCTCTATGAGAAGCCAAAGAGACGGCCTCCCGCGTTAGAGAAAAAAAAATAAATACAAGAGATGAAGAGACAAGGAGATAAGGGGATTGAGGAAAAAAAAATCAAACTTGAATTACCAAGCGTTTCCTGTGCACAACCCGATCCTTGTCATTAGGCGGGAGACGGGTGTGTTTGTTTGCATGTACAGTATGCTTGTCTGTGTGTGTGGGTGCGTGTAAATGTGTGTGTAAATGAAAAGAAGAGCTGAAATCCCATCGGTGTGGCGCAGATCCCGTGTCGTCTGCCAGGAGACTGACTGCAGCTCCTCTGCCGCCATTCCTGGGTCAAGAGCGCGTGACGTGTTCGCAGACACACTTTTGTCTCCGGCTCTTTGTTTGGCGGTGCCGCGCGGATCCTCTCGAGCCGCACTCGACGCGCCGTCACCCCGGACACGTGAATTCCGAACCTGTGAGGAACCGCTGCATTCTGGCGCTTGGATTTGCATACTGTTGCTGCGCTGATTTTCCGAGAATCTTAACCAAAGCAGGTCAGCGAAATAAAAGATGCAGCGTGAAATGATGTGTGCATGCTGAGAACTGTTTATTCATTTACAAGCTGCGAGTGGAGGCATTTTCACTCTGCACCGTGTTTGCAGAGTTGCTTAATTACGGCCCTTCAGCTGTCTTGAGTTCAGTTTACAACCAAAATAATCCAAGAAAAGTGGTTTTGTATTGTTTTTCGCAACATGCTCTTCTGTGATTGCATTCCCTAAAAAACCGACCCCGGGGAGCGGGGATTCCCTTGCGTGCGCCACACATACACACTGCCTTGAATGCACTGCCAGTTGCCATTTGCGGGGACCCCCTCCAGAGCTGATGGGAATCAGAGTTGGCATCTTTGACCATTTTTTTATTACTCTTAACTAACTGAATATGCAGGCTAGAAATGATAAGATGTACCTTAATCCTACCCACAGTCGCCAAAAATCACTGCACACAGTAATAATGAATGCAAAAATATGATATTATATACACAAACTATACAAATTTGACTAGGCATTAAAAGAAGAGAGCTGGACACAATAGATTTTATTTGTGGGTTTCCCTTAACGAAACAATGTCATAGCTCCTATATGTGCCGGACACGCATACCAAAAGAATCATTAGTTCACCTGGCCACGTAAAATGTAAAAGTAAAAATGCACTGGTTTGTTGCCAGCAGTACATTTCTAGGTGATGACTTGTTAAAGGAACAGGAAAAAGATGAAGCCAACGAGGAGGGTGACACGCAACAAACGCTCAGTCGCCAGAAAGTCGCACTTTCCATAATTGGAAGATATTGTTTGTCTTTGTACGCGCTTGTATTTGCGTGTGTGTGGGGAAAAACGCGCCTCGCTGCTAATCCCGACCTCTGTTGCAATAGTGTTTACTTCTTGGTCGGTTAGTGCGCCATCTTGCTCAACCGCACGAGCTGAACAGTTACACATGTTCAAGGGGGTCCCGTGATGGAGAAGGAAGGAGTGGCGGGGAGCCCGGGGTAAGCGATAAAGCGAGTACAGCGAGAAAAGTAGTAACAGACCCGAAGGAAGCTGGCTGTGCCGACATACCAGCAAGAGAGCATCAGACTCACGCCCGCTGATCTCTAAACAAGGATCGGCCGCACCTAATACTCTGCATTTTTTAATCTCTGAATCAGAAAATCCCAGCTGTTGAGTGGCCGGTGATGTGCGCCGTCATCATCAGCGGGGATAAGAAAAAAAAGGGACAATCAGAAGTTGAGCGCATCTCGTCACGTCGAGTGTGTGTAATGCGCAAGAAGCTGCCACTCCGCATTTCCTACATCGTGTGATGAGAGAGAGCAGAGCCGATCCCCGGAGCACTGGGAGGAAAGCTGTTCGCGCCGAGAGCAAGTGCTCTCTCAAAACATGCCCCCCCCCCCCTCCCCACTCTCCCTCGACACACACACACACATACACTCACTGTGCAGGACACGCACGAAGGGCACTGACAAGGGGTTAGTGTCGCGCCGGATCGCCCCACACATGTTACACAAGTTAGAATAGTTGAGATGGCTAACTCAGTGGGCTTCATTTAATAAAGTCGGAATGCGATTACGCCGCCAATTATTTAATCAGTGTCATCTGTACTGTACGTTACAACAGCAGCTCTGTATTTGTCCGTATGCTCGCTCGCGGTTTGGAGTCTTAAGGGCCATCCACACCAAAGGGCCATCCACACCAAGAACTATGACTATAAGGTAACTATAAGATAGAGATGGCAGCTTCGCCACTGATGAACGATATCGCTGTGTTACTAGGTTATGCCAAACACGTCCTGCGCTTTACATACACTTATTCCAACCTGGGATTCCCCAAGGGAGAGACCGTGCCGCAGATCGGGCGGGTGCCACACGGCTGTTGTGGCATTTGCCCTCATTGCCCCGTCGCCAGTCCGTCACTGTCTGTGAGCGATGCAGTGACGTGTTGAATGTCTTGACATGTCATTTCAGATGGATTTTGATGGCAGTATTTCTATTGTTCATCAAATCGCTCTGAAAGTGACTACAAGCGGTTTTTAAAACTGTATATTTATAGATAGCTTTATAGTTATAGTTCTTGGTGTGGACGGCCCTTAAGAACTATAACTATAAAGATAACTATAACGATAGCAATGGCAGCCTCCACACTCGGGCTGGGTACCAGTACTCGATACCTTTCGTGTATCGACCGCAACAACCCAGTACCAACTGCCCCTGTGAAACAATACCTGCAATCGGTTGTTTTTGTACCCAGCTCTAGAAAGAGAAAGAGACTGTCTCTATGGTTGTACTCGCAGCCAATCACTACAAGTGTAATTTGAGCACTTTCAAAATGTATTTGTGTAAAAATCTTTTGAATGGGGAGGAGTAACCTTTGTACTGATTGCTTTCTATTCGCATGATTATTGTTGAATGAAGTAACAAAATGTATCAAATGAAGTACTCAATCAGTATCTGTATCATTTTAAGGGGAATGGTATCGGTACTGGTATTAACAATTTTTTTTAATTATATCCAGCCCCAGTTACTAGGTACACCAAGCATGTCCTGCGCGCAATTCTTGCAATCTCCGTTAATAAAACACTTACCACTTATCCCAAGGGAGAGACGATTCCAAATGTCCCTCTTCTTGCATGCATCTCTATAAAGTTGATTCATTTAATCAAAGTGGGGTGGATATTTTTGAATGTCACTGATGCGCTTCTTGCCTACATCGTCTGCCATATTGAATGAGTCTGTGAGTGACGCAGTGACGTGTTTGACATCTCGACGCGTCATTTAAGATGGATTTTGATTGTCTGTCAGTATTTCTATTGTTCATCAAATCATTCTGATAGTGATACTGATATTGTCGTTATAGTTGTGGTGTGGACTCTGCCATCCATGGTTAGAACATTTTTGTAAAACAATCTATGTATATATATGTATATATA
>CAESWR010000208.1:136637-149658 GCA_903171835.1 Mullus surmuletus | reverse complement strand
TCCGCAAACGTGGTTAAGGATGCATTCTTTTTTCCCCGTCTTATCGACTATGGTGATAAACAGCTGAAAAATAAGCCAATCATGTCTGAAACCACACCTTTACGTTAAAAACCCCATGGCTGCTTTACTGCTGCCCCACATGTATACCTGAGGAAGAAGCATTTATACCTCAGTGAAAGTATAATAATTTTCCTTTTTCTTTCAGGTTTTCACAGGACTCAATGTACAATAAAACCTTTGAAAAAAAAAAAAAACCTTGCTCCTGTCATTTTTGTGCCGTTAAGTCATTTATTCACATTTCTGCCAGTGGGTGTTATTGCAGCATCATCTAAACCTTCTCTGTACAGATTCAAAGAAACCAAATGTATTGTGGAGTTAATCTAAATGGTCAATTTTGAATAAACTCAAATGTTGTCTTCAATGATGCTGATGGATCAGTGACCTACTTTCAATTTGGTGTATTCTATAAACTGGAGTTTCCACACGCTCGTTGGTTCTTTGCCTTTTGTCGTCATTGACCTTCACTTTACACATCACTGTGGACAACAAGGAGTCTGGATGTTTGGCTCAACACCCACGATGTCCCGGCATGTCGGCCCACAGCATCACGTGGGTGAACACCATTGTGGAACCACTCTTAAACTTGTCTCGTATCAAGTGAGGGCAAACACTCCCCACGGTGCTGAGAGACAAACCACAACCATCCAGTGTGGCCGTGAAGGCGCCCCCCATCCACACCAGCGAGCCCCTCCACTCTGCTGTGTTAGTCTGAAGCCCGTTGCCATGGTGACGCCGTGAGTGATACAGAAGCAGCCCGGCCGATTCCTTGCCACTCAGCAGCGTTTTTCGGATCGAAGTACCGGCGCGATGTGTGGAGGGTGGGCCCCGGCAGCCGCAGCATGATGACCCTCCACGCCATGTCGCCCACCGGGAGCGCCGCGGCCCCGGAGGGGGGCTCCGCCTGCGGCCCCAACGCGCCCCCGGCGTTCGGCAGCCTGGTGATGGGAGCCGGCGCAGGACAGCCGCCCGCCAGGAGGAATGCGAGGAAATTTCCGCTCATCCAGCCGCTGAGGAGTGAGTAAACGTGCTCGGGTGTCGCGCTGGGTTCACATGACACCGCGGATCGTCCTGCGGAACCGGTTCGTGTCCGCCGGCTTCACGGTGCGTTCAATGACTGGACACAATTCTCCGCTTTGCAGGATCTAAACATGAGAAATCCTCGCTGGGCGGCCTCATCCTGCAAGGGTAAGGCGAGCTGCAGAGAAACCCACGCACACGATCATTTATCCTCCTCAGATCGGCTGAAAACATCTTTTACACAACACATGACAGCTGGTGCAAGTGTATGTGGGGCATCCCAAACAACATGCATGGGGGAAAACAGTGTGTGCATGCACGGATATTATTGGTTTCCTGGTGGTCTGGCTGGAATATTTTCGCTATTTGCATTTCTATCGTTTGTTTCCTGCGTAGATCAGCTGACAGGCTGCGGGCAGGGACCACCGAGCCGGAGACCATCCTCTATGGGAGACACTTTCTCTTTGATAAAGCGTGTAAGAGTCGCACCATGGGACCTGAGCCCTCATTGCAGATCAATGGTAAAGTGTGTGTGTGTGTGTGTGTGAGTAACTTCCACACATCTGGAATGTTCTCACTCTTCTTTGCAAAAGGGTTCCAGTTTTGTAAATGCACAGCTGGCATTCAAGCACATACATTTAAAGATAATAGATTATACTGAGATATAATTTGCACGTATAGTTTATATCAAGAAAAAACGCCTATGTGATGGAGACTGAGCTCACATTGTGTCGAAAAATCATCAAAACGTGATTTATAAAGGGGGTCGTAACTGATTTTGCTTGTACTCAAATACATACATTTTAAATAATTTTCTATTGTTTTAGAAGAATCCGTCTAAACAGTAATTTTTTTTTCTTTACTGCATTTTTATGGAGGATTCACCTCGTTCTTCTTCTCGTTGCGATTCATACTAACAGCCAGTAGGTGGAGCTCTGTCTTTTTTCTATGTAATATGGTCCAAGAGTAGGTAAAGAGTAGGATTGAACTTCTTGAGATATAAGATGAATGTGTGAGTTTATTAGAATGCGAGAAACTGAACTTTAAATTGATGTTATTTCTTTAGGTGGGAGGTTAGAGAGAACAAGACCTTCCATCCCCCCGCTGCCAAAGGACTACCACGTGCACAGACCAAGCAGCCTGCACCCCCTCACCTTCTCCAAGAGCATCCACGCAGGGCAGCCCTTCACCCCGG
Source organism: Mullus surmuletus (assembly GCA_903171835.1). Lineage (NCBI taxonomy): Eukaryota > Metazoa > Chordata > Actinopteri > Syngnathiformes > Mullidae > Mullus > Mullus surmuletus. The sequence continues at coordinate 147,386 of CAESWR010000208.1, read as the reverse complement.
GGTAACCGTTAGACCCGCGCCGCCGAGCAGCCACTAAATCGGCCCGTCTCGTTTTCTCCTCTCAGACCTCTTCTACTGTGCCCCCACTCTGCAGACCAAAGGTGACTTATCCAAACTACAACCTGCTGCCTGTCAAAGACAATCAAGAGAGTGAGTTACTTTCAGTCTGACAGGTTTTCGCCGTCCCGACCCTTCGACCTCGCGAGGCTTAAGTACACGGTGCGTCCGTCCTCAGGTATTCGTTGTGGTCCAGACATGACGGGTCAGCACGCAACAAATGCACCCGCACAGGTGTTTCTGACACTGATTTATCGTCGTCTTCATGGATTTTGCATCTTCAAACAAGCAGTGAAGTGGGACACATCGTCCTTTGCTGTGTTTTAGAAACAACACCGCTCTGGTTTTCTCCTGTAGTTTGGATGTTCGGTAAAACTCCACCTGTAATTGACATTGTTGTATTCTGTCCCAGAATGGAGTAGATATATCATGACCACATCCTTGATATGGACTTTTCATTTTCGGTGAGGATAAGTGATGGTATTTGTCCTCACACATAGAGCTGGCCGACATGGACCAAAACTCATATCCCGATATATATTTAAGCAGAATATCGATATATATATGATATATTTATCCTGATATCTTTTCCGCAAAGTGATTTAAATGTTGAAAGTCAAATATGACAAGTAGTTTAACTGAGTAGTAGTTTTTTGAAGTTATAAAATAGCTGCCAATCTTTTTAATTTAGTTTGACATTCATTTTACTTATGTAGATCAATGTATTTACCATTTTACTCGCACTTGTTCAGTACTTTGGTCAACGTTTATTGTTTAAATGTGCTATACAAATACATTTGACCTTGACCTTGAACTGAATGGCTTATTACAATCAAATGACAGGTTTTCTTATAGCAAATATACTATATAGGGCTATGATCGATATATACGATATGGTCTATATCGCCCAGCTCTACTCTCACACCCCTCGTTTCCCTCCTCTCGTCCCGCAGCCCACGGCTACCCGGACCCCATGGCGGGCGCCTCCCGCTCCTTCATCCGCAGGATGTCCCAGCTGTCCTCTCTGGAGGGCGAGACGGTGAGGCAGGAAAAGCTCAACAGAATGATCAAAGCGCGAAAACCTCCTTTCTGACAATCAGCACTCGCCCAGCCTGTGCCAAGGACGCCCGAGCAGCAGCGCGCCACACACGGGGCGCCGTGCTCCTTCCGCTGGCTCGTTGTGACCGCCGTCTTATCTTCAGCAGTGTTTGTTTGCTGCTTAACGTGGCTGATCATCACGCGACGTGAACCCTGACCTGTGCTGACCTACGGTGACACGTAGGCCGTCGCTGCCATGAATTATTCATGCTGATAGCGAATGTTATTAGCTCTGTAGTTCTTCCTCTCGCGGGTCTGAGGTTGTGACACATCAGCATGAAAATATGTTTTTCCTCTCTTGTTGCTTGTAATAGTGTAGGAGATCTCATCACAGTAGTGTTTGAAACATTGTCCTTATTTACTAATTAAGTTCTGCCCCTTTTTTTTGCTAAGTGATGATCGCTTTGTATTTGTATGTAGTTTAGCAAAACCGTTATGCTGCCTTGTTGAAGATAAATACATATATTTTTGCTAGTTTGTCTCCATTTGTCATTTATAGTAGCGTGAGTGAAGCCAATGCAGCCCGCTTTACCCTTTTCTTGGCACATTCAGCACATATCAGACCCGTGCAGTAATCAGAATGCCAAGAAAGATCACGAAGAAAGACAATCTGCATTCCATATCTCCAAAACACACACAAAACCGTTCTTCCAGATCCCAGAATGCGCCACTTTCCTACATAACAACATTGTTTTGTTGCCGTATGGAGAGCGACTCTCTGAATAGTCTAGTTCATCGTATCCGACAAAGACGGCAGTCATGGCGCTAAATGGCGGCAAACGAGTAGGACGTGTCAGAAGACGCTCTCGACAACGCAAAATCCGGTAAAAGTGACTCAGAAGAACAAAGACTGAAAGCAACACAGATGGCCAACGAAGACAGAAATACACTTGTGCTCATAATTACAATACAAAGAGCAATGCATATACAATATCCAACTGTCACATTGACCTTTGCTTTGTTGGGTCCCGTGTTGCCACTATGGATTTGCTGGTTGACTCGTTGCGCTTGGAGTCAAATCAATGGAATCCACATCTGCAATCATCCTCGGAACATCTTGAGCAATAAGCGTCTTACCATTCAAAAACAAACAAACCAAAATCTTCTTCAATCAGATTATGCCCACGTGTTGGCGTCTCAATCATGGCGATGGATGTCTGGCTTTTCTGTCCTCTAGTGGGGGATCTGCGCACTGCATGCACCCGATACGTCTGTTTCGGGGGTGTTTTTGTAGGGTGGGCAAAATATCCAACTACTGATGTGGAGTCTCAAAATGACTGAAATCTCATCCATCAAACTTGATTTCTCTTGGCGTCACGGTGTCGAAACCCGTGGAGCAAATAACAGCCCTCATCAAGGTTGCCAAGATTGATGACTTGCGCCAAGTTCCCCCTCAAGAAAGACCACTGCGGCAGGAAGTGCCGCGGCGAGACTGCAAATGAGCCGCGGCCTCGGTTTGATAAATGTTGGGAAAGCCGACGTACCTCACTTACCAACGTGTGTCACGGTCACCTTTAAAATGAACAGGGTTAAGTCGGGTAAATATGTACTAGACGGACTTTGGCTAAAAAATGGAATTTGAGCAATAGAAACACTTCTACGCTCTTAGAATTAGGCGGACACTGGTCATGTCCAGCTAATTCAAAATGTCCACCTAATGTCAGCGAGTTTTCACGCCAAATGTCCTCCTAATACACCCCCCCCCCCACACACACACTCCAGGTCTCCTCTCTGTTCCTCTCACAGAGATCTTGAGTGAGGCCTGAACTCTGATTGTTCAGGGGTTAAACGGGGGATCTGCGCCCAGAAATATGGATCAAATTATAAACATAAAAACCCTCAAGTGCGACAAAATGACATCGCTGCTTCTCTGATGCCCGTTATCTCTCCTCTGCAGTCGCACCCGGTGGCGCAACGCGGTCACTCCGCCTCCGTTTGAAGGATGACGGCGACCTGCGGCTCAGATCTATCCTGCTCGACTGTCTTAAAGACTTTGATTTATTTATTCTTTGACATTTCTATTACATTAGGAGAGGGGGCTGCTGGCGAGGAGATGGATCGAAACAGCCGCGGCGCGCCCGAGACGGGGGCTTCTGAGTCTTTTATGTGGACGTGAAGTGTTTAATTTCGGCGAGTGTGTGCCCACAAATGTGATGTTGTCAAACGTGAGGCTCTGTTTGCATCCCTCCCTCTCTCTATGGATGGCGAGGTGTGTGTTTCAGGGGACGCGCGGTGACCTAGAAACACAGAGCCGTTCCCTTATTCATGCTAAGTGAAGGGGCTGCATTCACGCTCAAACAGAGGCTGGGTCTCCCTCGTCTTGCGGGGGTTTTTTACTGTCCCTTTCAAGTGTAGTGAAACAAAATGACCTGGAACAAACAGTCAACAATGAGGTCTTTAATAAGAGCTGCGCCGCCGGCCAGCCCACAAGTGGTTTATCGTTTCACTGTAATTCCACAGAACCGGTACTGCTTTCAACCAAGCGCGGGCAATTTTCATTGTCGGGCCGATGATGCAAAGGCGGATTTATCCAGACTCAAAGTTCGCAAAGTTCAAATGAGAAGCTTTGAGAATCTTCATTTTGGTTGGATGTTTTTGTCGTAGTTTCTCCCTCCAGGAGAAGCAGCAGAGGAGTTTCCCCGTCCGGAGGCCGAGCTGCAGAGCGGCCAGGTTGTGTTACTGGTTCACCTGACTTGATGTTGTGCCAGTCGACTCTATCAGCGGGGATCAGAGAATGTAGCCTGTCTGCCAAATTATAGCTTCGCCTCACATCCAAGATGCCCTGAATATGTTTGGGTCGGTATGAGTGAAGGGGAAAACATGAGCATGAAGTTTGACAGCTGAAGAAGTTTAAGGTTGCAAAGTAGGTCATATATTTGTTGAAGTATGTACAGTTATTCATGAATTATCAATTAAAAAGACCTCCTCCAAATCCTGTAATCCCACTTTGTTCCTCTAGAGGCAACGCTGAGTCGCAGAAGGAGCTTTTTTTGGCTGCACCTGCACTGATTAAACTTTTAGTTACACTCCATATCACGCTCTCCACCCGTCTTTGGGCTCCATCGCTTTAGTTATCTAAATTGTCTGCGGTCGCCGCGGTGATAGCGAAAGGAATCGGAGTGAAACCACTTTGGCACCGATCTGTGATGTCATTCTGGATCGCAGTCAGAAACCAAATGGTTAGTACATTTATGTTTCACAGGTTTTTTCACACACAATGTAAGAGCTCGATTGATTCCACTGGCTTCAAATTGAACCTTTAAAGGGATAGTTCACCCCCCTAAAAAAAGAAAATGTATTTTGTGGAGAAAAAAAAATGCCCCCCCCCCATCCTGTGAGTGGGAATGATTGAAAGATTTGACACTGATAGATCACGTAACGTTCACACAACATGATATCCATTGTTTGCATAGAAATTAAACTCCAGCCAACCAGTAAAAAATCCTTTTTTATAAAGGCAATAAACCCCTCGTCTGACTCCGTCTCTTCCTCTGTGGAAAAAAAAAAGAATGTTGTTAAAAATCCTACAAGATACTTCACCCAGTGATCGAAAACAAGTGATACTGCAAACAAGCTGCATGTGTCAACAGGAGCTGCCGGTCCAATAGCTGTTTGTGTGTGTGTGTGTTTCTATGTGTTCAAGAAGGGCACTCGGAGGTCAAATCTTTGTCTTTGCCATCATATAAACACAGCTGAGCCGCAAACTGTGTCAGATCTATGGCGACGGAGCTCTCAGCGGTTTCCTTTGCTTGCTCAATCTGCCCAGGACAAGAACTTTTTTTTTTTTTTTTAATCCTGTAAGAATGTTTGCTTACAAGTTTTTACACCTGCTGCGGAACTTTTTTTTTCCTCTTTTCTGCCATCATAAATTCTTAACCTCAGAAGTTATTGCCGGGCGTGTTTGCCAACAACATACAAGTCAAAGCAGGATGGAGAATTTCTGCGAAGTGATTTCGCTGATGTATCGCTCCCGTGCTTGGTGATATCTATCCACTTTGCCCTTGGCAGACACACACACACACTCGCGCGAAACCGCAAGCGGCTCGCCCCTCTGTTGCTCCCTGACATTTCCTGAGATGATTTATGAAATCCGGAGTGATCGATGCGCCCTCTCCCGCGGTCATTATCATTACCTGGAGTTTCGTCCCCCCCCCTCAGAGGCGAGGGGGTCAGTCCCGCTCCACACCCACATGTCTGGCCTCCGCCGGACGCCTTCGCCTCTGATGGCGGCGCTGATTTACATAGATATGGAAACGGCGGGCCAGGATAGGTGACTGATGGGGTGACAATTATCAGTGATGATGTCAAGCTTGGGCAGTGAGGAAAAAAAGAGAAAAAAAAAAAAACACCCTTTCATCAATATCCCTGTCCCTGCTGTCATTACACCTGGCAGCCCTCCAAGGCCACCCGGCCCACCGAGCTGCTGCCAAAGCATCATCACTCCTCTCTGCTTGCCTCGGCCCGCGAGAACCCTGTTATCATTTATAAACTACTGCACAGTAATGACCTGTAATGAATGGAGCGTCATTAGTGGGATATAATAGATTGGTTCGGCACAATGTGAGCGCGATGTGGGGCGTCAGCGTAAAGAGCAGGGGTCCCGCTCCGGGTCGGGGCCTCGGCTCCAGCCACAGGAAAGGTGTTTCCACAGAGAGACACACATAAAACAGCTTGACACCCCGCTTTGAAGTCCGCTCAGCCTGATTCAAAAAACCTTGCAAGATCGGCTTTATTTGTGCTCCGATGACAGGCGCCAAGTCAAACATCCACCTTCTCAACTCAAATAATGACTCAAGCTCGCCCGGCCGCGCGCATCATTCTCAAGGAATGAGATAAAAGGGCTCGCCTCGCCTCGCCGCTGAGACGCGGACGCTGACGGCTGCACATAAACCCGGCAGATACGCGGCGTCCATGTCTCAACGGTGTCAGAGGTGAAGTCAACAAGGTCGGGAAAGGAAGAAAGAGAATATTAGCGTTTGTCAACAATGGATTTGAAACTGTGGCAACCCAGGTCAGGCGTCTCCATGGCGACAGCCACAGTTTACATTCCCCATATTGGTGAGATGAGCCGTGGTAGACTCTGGTGTTTCCTGGTCGACCACTCTCCCCTGCTGCTACACAAACTTATTCCAAACTAGCTGTGTTTGCTCGCAGATTTGTCAGGTGACCGACGGAGTTTGTGGATGATTAAACGAGGTCAATGCTCACCATTTCATCGACATGGAAACACACACACACGCCCTGACATACACTAAGAAAACTCCCAAGCTGGGTGCGTTTCTGCAGAAAGGCTGATGGTCTTTGACAAGTGCACAGTGAGGGCAGGAGGTACAGGGTGGGGGGGGGGTGGTGGGGGGGCATCGTCTGTGTATAACACGTACGCTTTGATGTGCACTTGCCATCAGCTGCAACCCAACTGATGCAAGTCCTGCGTCAGTGATCAGATAGAATCAGCTCTGCAACTGCGCTGTTTGTGTGTCAGCCCGAGTAGTATTTTCACAGGAATCCCCTTCCTTTTGGAGAATATTAAGTGATACCGAGATGGAAACTTAGAGGACAAGAGGCCGGAAAAAGAGACTGAATGCTGAATATGACGCGCTGAGCTGCATTCTGAAGGGAAAGTATGCAACCTAAGCCTTTAAATCCGGGATTATCTATCATATAGTACGCAATATTAAATATATGTTGTGTAACACGATGCAGGAGTTTTCTATCCCAGGTCAGTCTGGGTTCATGCTTTAAAACGCACTGATTCAGACACATGCTCCTCAATCTGCGCAGTGATGCTGCTCGCGGATGATTATGGTGAAGATGAAGGTTATTACTGTCGCTTGACCTGCCTGCTCTGGGGAATCAAAGGACCCGCAGAGACCCCCCTCCTCTCGGCGCTGCGAGCTGTTTTTCGAAGCAGAAGAGGCAGAAGTATCAGTGCTATTACAAGATATCTGCTCCTTCTGCGGCAGAAGGCACGGGGGGGCTCATTCCCCGGCCTGCCGTTTCCCGTAAGATGGAGCAGGGTGGCGCAAAAAAATAAAGGCCGACCCTCTTTGAAGTTCACAGCATCCTCAGACATTCAGGCTCCTTACGCTAATATAAAAGTTGAAAAGTGTTTTTATCTGGTTACTTCTATATAAAGTACTTTTATACTGAAATGATCACAGGAGACTATTCTTAATCTCACATGCAGCAAATCTAATCTCCTCCTGTTAATCAATCAGCTGTCCGGTGGCGGCCCTCCGTCCTAACAGAATAAAACAATTATCCTCACTGGACACGCCTCTGCGGCTTCACCTCCAGCCCATTTCTAAGGGCAGGCCACGCCCCCCCGGTCTGCAAATCGGGCGCACGACTGAGGAGTTTTTGGCTCAAAAGCTTGTTGCTTTGACAGCCCTGTTCACGCGGTGACTAATATCTACCTGTGGTATGCCCGCTATCTCGCTGTAGATCAGGGCATCTTTAAAGGAGCAGTAAGTCATTCAGGCTGCTCGGACTGATATATTTGTACTGAGTATAAAGTGGAAGAAATGCAACAAGGCCTGATAACACAACTAAAATATCTTGTAAATCTAATTAACTTTCTATACACTGCGTGCACAAAATGTTACTTTTCTCCAGTCATTTGCAGTGATTTTCTTCCCTGACATCACAATGAGGCTGTACAGTAGTGTCTGATGAGATAACATGTAATCAGGAGCAAGAATAAGAAGATTGTTATTACCTTTGGACAGCGTCGCACCAGCTCACGCGAGATAACAATGCAAGAAACTGGAGAAATGTGTCTTTTTCCTCAACTGCTTATTTAATGAACAGGAGCTTCAGAAATGACAAACTGCACCTTCTGATAGAAGAACCTTGACGGACTAATCAGGAAAGAGAGTGAGAGTGTAAAAGAGGGAAGTGTAGGGTCTTAAAATTGGATGTAAATTACAGCGTTTTGAAGGAAAACAACAAAGGTGAGAAGCAAAGGGTGGCTTTACACCGCTCAGCGGGGCCCCTGGCTCAGTTGACTGGAAACCGGCCAATTGCTCACATTCCTCTCTTTCTTTTGGGACTCGGAGGTCTGGGGTGGCGGAGAGCGGGCCGGCCCGGAGCAGAGCTGGCATCGGGGTCCCGGCGGCGGCAGGATGAGAAAGACGAGTGATACGCGAGCGCGGCAGATGAAGGGGGCAGGCCCCGGAGAACAGAGGCCGATCCCAGACCCCTCCCTCGTCCTCATTGTCTCCTCCCGTGAGTGTGTGTGGTGTGTGTTTGTGTGAGCGACCGGAGGGAGGTGCTCAGATGGGATAGAGAGACAGGAGCCGGGAGGGAGTCCGACCAGAGCTTGGAATGGGGCGTTGGGATCGCTCGCGGGGCTGAAACGGGGGCCGGACACAGGAGACGGACACAGGAATTCGAGGTCAGAAAGGGCCGAGTCGGGCTGGGCTGGTATTCCAACCTCTCCCTCGCACAATCATGGCAGAGGGAGAGTAGCACCGGAGTGGGAGCACATCAAAGACGACACCTTGAAATAAAGACCCCAGTCACCTTGAGAGGGTCAACTTTTGGGGGCCCTGACCCTCGTGATGGGACCCTCTGCGGAGCTCGCCTGCCTGCTGCTGGTGGTCTCCACGCTTGGGAAGAACCACTTGGCGTCCGGGGGCTGCGCGGGCAAGTGTTGCCGCAGCCGGGACCTCAGCTGCACCGCCACCGACTGGAGGATGGACCGCGTGTACGGGACGTGCTACTGCGACCAGGGCTGCGTGCGGGCAGAGGACTGCTGCTTCGACTACTTCACAGAGTGCCCAGGTGAGGGGTCAGCCCAATGTGTGTGTGTGTGAATGATTTACCACTAAAGGATTGTTTAGTGTCTCTCACACACACCTATATGAGCGTGAGATAACCTGTTGCACGACCCTGAACCTCATCCAAAGGGAGATTATCATTTTAAATCTGCTCATCGGACAAAAGATAACAAGACATGATCGGTCCAACAGAGCTGGCGGGGCGGGGTGGGGTATAAAGCCCCCAAAATTTCCCATACGTGTGGACTCGTCCGTGCCAGCTCTGCCTAACCTCATTTCAGCCGACTTGCCCGCATAATGGAATTAGTGCAAATATTTGAAGAATGCGATTCTGTCAATCAATTTCTGCAATTACAGTTCCAGTCACACAAGCCGGCGCCGCACCTTAGTGTGTGCCGAGGGCCGCTGGTCGGTGGCTAAATCTGCCCGATTAATACTTCAAAGCCTGAGTCATCAAGCAACCAAAGAGAAAATCGGAGCACATGGCCATTGGACAGTGTGATTGGACTTGGCGGGCCATCAAACCGCTTCTAATAGAGCAAGAAACACTGATTCTGCAAGTCACAAATCAATGCATCATTGATCTTAAGGATATTCCAGGCAGGGAAATTGCAATTAAGGAAGGCCTGCTGGCTGTCCCATCACGGAAGTTATGTTTTCTTTAACACTTTTTCTTTTTTTTTGCTCCTCACGCCTCTGTGGGTGCCAAACTCCAGCGCAGGACTGCTCTGTGAGTGAGTGGAGCTTTTGGAGCGGCTGTGCAGAGCCCTGCCAGCCCTCGGTGCGGGTGCGTGTGAGGCACGTCGAGCAGCAGGCCGCCCACAGCGGGAAGCCCTGTCCCAGCCTGGAGGAGCGGGCGGGCTGCATGGAGTACAGAGACCGCGGGGGTAACCCCTGCGGACGCGACTCGGGTACACAAAAACACGCACACGGTTTGATATGCAGTGTTTGACTTGGAATGTACTTTTTGCATTTCAAATAAACCTCAATGGTGGTGAACCCCCCTTCCCCTCCCCCACTCTTACCAGGTCCTGCATTCATTACCAGCGTGGAGTTTGGCAAGTGGAGGCCTAAACATGACAGCTATGGAAACCCCCTGGACCCCGGGTAGGTTTCATATCATGCAAATATGAAACCTCTGTGAAAGCACGTGACCTCAGGTATCTTTAAGTTGAAAAGTTCATTTTAGCGTTAGGTAAAGTGAAACCTAACAAAAAAAACACACGCAGATGTTTTCCTCCATCTGCTTGAGCTACCTGTGGGTGTTTGCTCACCTGGAGGTCTGTCCACAGACGGTTAAATATGCCGGCGTCACGAGACTGCCCACAAGCTTTTGAAATGAAATACTTTAATAAATGAAAAGCACACACACACACAGGAAGGTCTGGATGACAGATGGAGAGGTGGTGTGTGCTTCTCTGGACTGAATTACTGTCACTGCCGTTGCACAAGAGTGTTGACGCTGTAATTTCCGAACACATTTGGAAACATTAACACCTTCTCGACGGGGGAAGTCAGTCTCGCCGTCACTCATTAAGATTGATTCTCTTAATATTGCAGCAGTAACCCCCACCCCCCTTTTCAGGTTCTGCATGGAATTCACGCTGGAGTCGCGGACGCCCTACTGCGCCGTGGAGAACCGGCCACACACACACTGGATGCGCTATGTGACGGAGGGCTTTAAAGTGTGTGTGGCGTGCGAGCCACCTGCCATGCGCAACAATAGCGGCAGGTGCCAAGGAGACGGTCAGGAATCGGACAAGTATGAAGCTATGTCGCTTTTCTAGATGGTCTCAGCGGTGTTTCCAAGTGC
>CAESWR010000208.1:33347-45455 GCA_903171835.1 Mullus surmuletus | reverse complement strand
TGGATGCTTATATATTTATTTATTTATTTATTCATTTATAATCCTGCACTAAATTGTGGCCCAAACTTGCAGGAACAGAGTATGACTGTGAGTTCGGGACGGTCTTTTTACTGCGTGTGCCTTTATTTTTTATGATGTGTTTGCTCCAAAAACATAATTCTGTCACGGTTTGATATTCAGATTTGTTGCATACAGTTTCGATGACAAACTGCGCTCGGTGCCGCAGCCCAAACCCGTGAGTTTTTCCATCGCAGGACCCGCTGGCACTTTTATATTGTCATTATAAGCCCCAACACTCCTTACTGTTTTGCATCTCTAACAAGAGAATTTTATGCATCGACGGCGGGTCGCTAATCCATGCAGATCATTTCTGTAAATCACTTATGCTGATGTAGCACAAAGGTTTCCCTGTTTATGCCGCCATAAGTCAGCGGCATTGATACCGTTGTCAGTTGTGTAATTGGGTCCACAGGTAGTGTTATGGTGTTATGAGTCCCTCCGCAAAATAATGTGAAAGATTAATCATTTGGACAGGAAACCAAAACTTTGTACGCTCCTGGGAGGGATATTGTGATGGGGGAAATGTTTTCGTCCCTCTGCCAACGAGCCACGGAAGAGAAGAGGAGGGGTGGCTTTCTTTATTTCTTTCTTTCTTTATAGGTGTGTATTCTTGCCTCCTGTTCGCCCGTGTCTGCATATCAAAGAAGTCCAAATACACGGCCACAACTCCAAGAAATAATTGCTAAAAAGGGGAAAAGCAGTCATTTGTCTGCATCATATCGGTCCGAGGTGCAGCGTCCCCAAGTAATATTGATATTGTACTTACAGCTAATGTGTTGCAAGTCCAATTCGGGGGGACATTCCAGGGGAATACACTGCCTTAAATGGCTCGGCTGGCGGAAAACAACACTCAATATACTTGCACGTCCATTTTAATGTTTGGCTTAATAAAAGAGTCCATTTGCAGGACTGCGGATGCCCCCCAATGTTCAAATCCCGCATTTACATTTCATTCACTTTGGCAGATGTTTTTATCCAAATGGTGAGAAACAACGCTTTAAGCTCCGGTTGCGGAGCGAGAACCCCGGAGTAAGCACTTAGTGCCGTGCTGCTTCAATAACGCAAAGTGCAAGGAGAGATCAGGTAAGGAAGTGCGCCGTAAGTGTGAGTTAGGAGGGAGGGGAGCACCATCAAGGCTTTAAAAGCATGGAAGAGGCCACACAGAGGTTACTGGTGACCATCATCAGAAATTTTACTTTTCTTTTTCTTTTATACATATAAATGGTAATTCAACCTTTTCTCTTCTCATCATCATTCAACCTTTTCGGTGGCGAAATGTTAGTCCATTCCAATATAAGAATCAGTGGTGATTTTTTTTTTTTATACATTTTTGGGGTGAACTATCCGCAAAAGTATCATCAGTTTATCAAAACCGCGAATCATCTTCTGGCAGAGAGCCCGGATTTGAACATCTGAAAGGTAGTTTCGGGTTTTAAACTCTGTACCTAATGTGGCTGTAGCACTGTGTGTGTGTGTGTGAGATAGAGAGAGCGTGTGTGTCGGACCCACGTAATCACTACCGACACCTTCCTCTCCTGTCGAAACGCAGCCGTACAGTTCTTCTTGTGTCTTTATCATTGGTTCTTGCAAAGGCCCCTTGGAAAGCCGAGATTAAAAATCAGAAAGGCTGCAGTTGTGCATGATGGGAAATGAGACACCATTGTTTCCGCAACAGAACTTTGAGGGATTACCTTCATGATTTATGATTTGCATTAGGGGTGTCCTGATCCGATATTGATATCGGATATCGGTCCGATATCAGCAACAAAAAAAAGCGAGTATCGGATTATATCGGCCTACATCTAAAATCTCCAATATAAGCAGCCCATTGCAGACTCCGCTCCAGCTCTTCTATGTAGAATATTCTCATGTTTAAGGTTAAAATGTATGTAAGCCATTGGTTAATAATAAATGGGTCCGTTTTTCTCACACCTACTGTTGCTGACTTTTGTTCTGTTTGAGTAATATCACTTCATCAAGCCTTTTCTAACATTCCATGCTACAAAAGTAATAAATGTATGTATGATTTGTGATGACATTGTATCGGATCGGTACCTGTAGGGGCCAATACTCAGGGCTACAATATCAGTATTGTATCGGAAGTGACACCCCTAATTTGCCTCACCTAGTTTGCTGCACTTACAGGTGCATCTCAATAAATTGGAATATTATGGAAAAGTCCATTTCCAGTAGTTCGAGTCCAAAATATACATACATACTTTTCAGAGGCCAACATTTCCACGTTAAAAATGCTTTTTAAAATTGTTTTTTGTAATATTCAATTTTTCTGAGATACTGAATTTCAGCCATAATCATTATAATTAGAAGAAATTCAATAAATTAAGACATGAAATGTTTCATTCTGTGTGTAATAATTCATACAATGTATCAGTTTCACTTTCTGTATTGAATTACTGACATGAATACACGTTTCTATGATATTCAGATTTATTGAGATCCACTTGTATATGTTCACGTTTGCATTTGCCCGTGAACGACCAATTGCTGACAAATGCCTACAAATACGGTGTTTGCAGACGGTGCTCTGCAAACACGAGTCGAGGTCAATCCGGAGCAGGCGACGTCGCCCTATCCTGTTTCCTCGTCCGGCCTGATGTTTACCTGCTGACGTGGGTCGGCGGTCACATCAGTCGGAGTGAGCAGCAGTGAGACATCTCCAGGCTTTAAGTGCGGAGGATGCCATTGCACTGACATCTAACCTCCTCCTCTCCCCGGAGCCTGAGCCAGCTGGACCGCATGAGCGCGTGTGTGCCCGTGTGAGTGATAACCTTGGATATTTGCATTAACCAATTCGTCAAGCCGTTGAATGTGCAGCCGCCCGACATCCGCAATTGATATTTTCAATCACCATCAGTGTACGGCGGTGATGTGACATCATCTCAGATGTGTCCTTCAAGGTTACGCACCTTGGACTTTAAAGATAATGTAAACGGTTGTAGATGTCAAGGCCCTGCGGAACGTGGTCCGCTGCACGGCCCGCAGAGGGGAGGCGGCCTCTGATTGAAAACCGGTCTATTTCAGAGGTCGCTGCTACTGATCTTGATTTCCGTCCTTGACACCAGCGCGCTGAATGGGAAGATGGAACATATGGGACTGGATTAGCGGCCCAGGAGCTCGTCGGCTTATCAAGTGCTCTGTGCGAATTGAGTTAAATCTTTTGTTTTGGAATATAGAAATGCAGAGGTCCAAGCCAAGCAGGCACCTTAGACGGTGTTGTAGAAAATAGTTCCGGCTATTTGCTGGGGTCACACGGATAAAGTCTTTTGCTCCAAAAAACGTGATGCATTCAAAAGAATAATCCATTTGCATTAGGAATTCTTTGCCGTGAAAAAGTCCCACCTTGCAATCACCCGGTACTATTTTCCCTCCGTTCGTATCACTGCACCTCGCAGCAGTCTCCTTCCGAGCATGTAAACACCGTGACACAGCTGATGATGGTGCGCGCAGTGGGAGGGAAAATAGTGCCGGGTGATTGCGAGGAAAAGTCACTGTTGATGAACCACACTGATGGTGAGGACGTCATACAACCTCATGTCAAGATATCCGAACTATCCCTTTAAGGGTGGCGGAAGGGGGTTGGTGTGGCGCGTGTTATTACCTGATGGGTCGTTATTAGGCCAGAAGCGCGTTGATTTGAGCCGTCAGTGAAGAAACTGGGCTGGTGAAAAAGTCCCCTGCTGCCTTTTACGACCCGGCCGGGGAAGGGAAGCAAATCACAGCCGAGGAAAAGAACACTTCGGACGTTTTAACAGATTGACATCTCAGGGCCGCTTCTTCAACCGCTGCCGCTCCTCCTTCACCACATTTTTATACACCTCGTACAAGTCATGTCTTTGTTCGCATCCTCCGGCGGGGGGAATTCCTCTGGCGCTCCTGTGAAATAGATATATTGCACCTGTCATCTCTGTGTTTCTCTGCCCCCCGTCTCCACTTCTATAGCTCAGAAAAAAAAAAAAAAGCATGCAACCACACAAGGATGCTGTATTTGTTCCCCAAAGTTCAAGGCGTTGTGGTTTCAGGGAGGGCGGACTGTTCCAAAGTCACGCGCGCGTTCATCCGCTCTAATACGACCGCACCGTTTCACCCGCAGCCCGGCAACAGCTGGGAAGGATCTCGCCGCCGCTCCGCTTCCGAACATCCGCGGCAGTTGTCTCGCTAGTAGATGCTCGAAATCCCGACGCGGTGAAGTCATCTTTGATGCCACTGACGTGTCTGAATACTCCTATAAAAATAGACGTGACGGGCTTATGTGCGGCGAAAAGCATCCGTGAGCACACAATGGCGGCAGCACGTGTCTTTTTGGGCGCATAATGCCAGGACTGTACGTGCTCTGTGGGCCTGACATTTGCTTCTCTCTTTCGGGAGAGCTTATCTCCCTCCACGGCTCCTTGTGTTCTGCACGTTCCCGAGTTTCTGCTGTTATTTATGTCCCGGTACTTCTTTGCACTTTGGCCATCAATAGAAGCCAATGGGCTTTTTCTCCTACCTCCGTAAATCTCAGACGGGGCTTTTCTTTGTTTCTTCTTCTGCCTTTGACTTCCTGAAGCCAGTGAAGAACAGTGTTAATGGGAAACATAGACCGATTTACACCTGTTTTGGTCGCAAAGTGAAACCCATTTAAGGACGAGATGGGAAAAAAAGACGAGTAGCTACTTTTAACACTGCTGGCAAATCAATGCGGTTCAATTAAATCTAATTTAGGGATGAGAAAGACTGAATGTGCACACAAAAGAGCATGCACTAAAATGTGGTGAGATTCCCAAGAAGTGGCTCGCCCGCCGCTGTGCTCCAGTGGCAGCTACACCCGCGAGTGTAAATCCAGTTTAAGCCAGTTTAAGTCTCAGTGGATACATTTTTTGGGTGTGTGTGTGTAAGCTGAGTTGATCCTCAGTATTCGTGAGAGGTGGTGCTGCGTCAAAGGTGGTCAGGGAGTGTTTGGCTTTGGGGGATTGGGCCTCAAATTCTTTTTCTTTTATTTTTTTTTTGACCTGACAGGAGTCCTGCGGCCGCTAACGATGCAGGGATGCCATCCAGACACACACACACACACACACCGCCACCTCTGCGCTCATCCATCTTGTTGCTTGGCAGCTCAACGCGCCCTCTGACGCAGCGGCGCCGGGTTCGAGCGCATCGGTCGTCCAAAAGCGGAGTCACGATGAGGAGCGGCGAGAATGAGTTGCCGCTGTCAACGTAAAGGAGAAGCGATGAGGACAGATGGCGGCGCTTGGATCATTGCGCTCACATTAACCTTCCTGAGAGGAAGGGGGGGGGGGGGGGGGGGNNNNGGGCGTGGGACCGGGGGGGGTCAGTCAGGCGCGAGCTCGCTTCCACAAGGGACGCGGGTCATTGTTCTAAGAATATCGCCGCTGGCGCTGGTGGAGTCTCCTGGCAGGTGGAGGAGCACTGACCCCACCCGCAGAAATGACGGACCCCACCCCCCCTTCCCTTTGCCAACAGGGGTAACGTTATCCCCCCGGAGCGCTGTGTAATTCACACCTGAGGGGACGGGCTGACACGCCGCTGAACTCTATCCATTTGATTACCGTGACAGAGGCAGAGGTAATTAACTTAATACTGTTTAATTATGTTGAGTAGGATTCGATGAATGTTTCATCGGGATCTCCCGGGTTACTGGCAGCGCGGACGGCGTGAGATCGCCTGGCCGCCGACAGGTATCGCCGGACGACACCGCGGACGCGTTCCGTCCGGTAATTCATCTGGATAATACGTTCCGCCTCGCTGATTTGTAAACTGTGCTGTGTTATAACCGCATTGAAAAAAAAGGCTCTCTGATTTGGAGGTAATTTAAAACTTGTCATCCCGCATGCTGTAATAATAGATTGTTTTCATTATACGGCTAAATTAGTGTTTATGCAGCTCTATTGTCGGGAATATTGACAAAACTTTCCGAACGATGCATGCCGCGACGATGGTTGGTTTTTCATTTCAAAAGGTAAACACGGACGCACTCCTTCCCGAGTCGACGTCGCACCTTCCGAACCATTTTCCCGAATCCAGCCTCACTGCCCCTCAAGGCCGAGCGGTGTGTTTACTGTCCATTGTTGAAACGGGTATTGAGCGCTGTCTGTTTTAATGACTGCATTCATCAGTATAAGCTTTCAGTCATGTGAAATACAGCTGGACGGCGTTCTGAGCAAGGTGTTTAATTGTCTGCTTTCTAAGTGCCCTCTTGGTATTTTATTGAACTAATTTATTCTGAATGGAAACCCTAGAGGGTATAAAGCCATCTGTTTGACATTGCCAGCTGGACCCCGTCCGATAAGAGACGTTTTTACAGCCAGGTTAAGCGCTTTAAACATACAGAATGCAGCGAGGACGGGAAGCTTTGAAGCCGGCGTCCGGCTACGAAGGAGAAGCTCCCGAAAGCAAACCGGTTAGATCATAAATAATGATCTCAATCTCGGTGTCCCGGCCTAAAGACGGCGTTGGGAGAAATCAATAGGCCGCAGAGAGCAGGAAGAGGAGATTTAAAACAGCTGAGATAACAGCCCGACACCTAATAGAAGATAGAGAGAAATTTGTGCAATGAATAAATTGTCTTTTTTTTCACTGCAAGGTCAGCTCTGTTGCTCGGCTTCTCCGGGGGAAACCTTCGCCAACACACGCCAGCGCACACACACGCAGACTCGCTCAGCTGCAGCACGCTACCGACACATGCATCGCTGCCAGTGTCCTCCAGCGCCGCTGCAGAGATCTCAGAAACGCACTTCGCATGCATCGGACGGCAGCGTTTCCCCTCCGACAGTCCCCCCCCCGTCCCTTCCCCCCCTGTCCCCCCCATCCGGTGAGTTGCACGGTCGGCACCTTCACAAGTGGGCTCTTGACCTGCTGCATGTGGGAAGCTGTTTGCAGTGGGAGAAGAGGAGGTTCAAGAGCATAATGGAATAATGACAGAGGAGATGCAGCA
This sequence comes from Mullus surmuletus, assembly GCA_903171835.1. NCBI lineage: Eukaryota > Metazoa > Chordata > Actinopteri > Syngnathiformes > Mullidae > Mullus > Mullus surmuletus. The sequence continues at coordinate 38,443 of CAESWR010000208.1, read as the reverse complement.
GGAAAAACAATTCCGACGCTCTCAACCTTGCAGGCACAACATTTTCACCGGGAAATACAACTCGGCGGAAGTTTCGCATATTTGAAGGTGACACACGGGGCGAGATGGAGGGATAGTGTGAGCATCTGTCTGCTCTCTATATACGGGCTTACATAAATATCCCCCCAAAATAAATCGGAAGGATGGAGAATGATTAAACTTTTTAGGATTATTTATTGCGTGCTGAGCAGACACGCCGGGAGTTATTTATTTGCCCCACCATCAAAAACATTTATGAGTCTGTTTCAGCAGTATGCGCCCAACACGGAGCCATAAATCCACCGGTGGATCCTCGCTCCTGTCGCCTCACTCTCTCTGTTGCGCCGCCTCCCCTCCCTCCTCTTCCTCCACTTCTCCGCTATCTATCCATCCACCTTTTCATCCCCCCCTCCCTCCTTCATGCGCCATAAGTGCCTGCTCTCATAAAGATTTGCCATCAACTCCAGATTCATCAGCCCTGATTGGATTCGGGGAGAACGGCGGAGGTGAAAATGGAGGTGTCTGTTTGATTTGGCGTTTGGCTCCCTAAAACAGAAATGAAACACATTTCAAAAGTGGCGTCCTCGCTGAAGATGAAGAAGGTGGAAGAAGTAGGATAGATGATTCCCACAAGGTAGAAAGAGATTAACATTAAGTGCAGCGCGTCGCCGCACTCGACATTCGCACATTTGCCAGATAAGCATGTCCTCCCTGATTAAAAATGCAGCAGGGTCTAAAACACACACACACTCCCTCCGCGTGTGCTGCAGTCACAAGTGTGTGTTGTCTCCACAAGGTGGTGTCATGCTCATTAGCTGAGTGCCGCCGTCGCCGCCGCCGCTCTCCTCCACAGCCCGCGGCGGCCCGGAGTGAGTGATCCTCTCAGCGGCCGCCTCGCACCTCCACGCGTCGTCTGAAACATACAATTAAATCAGATAAAACGGAAATATGCGCGTGTTTTTTTCCCCGGTAATGGTTCAAAGTCCCTGTGAACTCTTGTTATCTCGTGTGAAGTGCCGAGAGCGGCGCAGCCGAGTGAGACCGCCGAGCCAAAACACTCATTACCGCCGTTTGGAGGGTAGCGGTCCGAAGAGCTGGCTGTCTTGACCCGTGCATTGACCTTCACAGTAATGGCTGCGGTGAAGTGGAGACAGTTCATTACCCACAATGCCTGTCAGTCGCGCGCTCTTATACATCCTCAATTTGCTAAATAAGGGCACGAAAAACAGGTCATCGCGGAACGGGCGAGTGAGCGCTCAACTCTCATCTCTATTTCCTCTCCTCTGCTTTTTTTCTTCTCTATCCGCTGAGCTTAATCTCTCCTTCCGCGTCCTTTTCCTCTTCCTCCTCCTCCTCCTCCTCACATCCTCCCCTCCTCTCTTCAAGTTAGTTATTCCTAAACTACCAACACAAACAGCGATTAAAGCCGCAGTTATGAGCGAAGCGCTTTGGTCGCGGCCGACCTTTTGCCCCTGGTGGTCGGCTGCAGCTGAGGCTGAGTTTGCCCAGGCGTGACACCCTGGACGTCAGGGTTAACGAGCTTTGTCTGGGCCAAAGCATGTGGAACTAACCATGAGTCATGATCGGCTTACTGATCCATAACCAGCAATTGGAGCGCTTCCAAGGGCCAGGAGTGCTGAACTATTAGCATTGACCTCCCTGTATTTATGCAACCCTGCAACCTTTGCCCCGCAACGTCACAAATCAATCGCATCTCTTACGGCGGCCGAGGGCTGCGAAGGCGCTGCAAACACAGAAATGCTGCAAAAAGAGAAACGCTGCAAGGAGAGAAGCTGCAAATTTGAAAAGCAAAAGTGCGACAGGCTACCAATCCTTTGGGATCGGTCCATCTTTAAACCTAAACCCACGAGCGCGATGTATTTTCTCTATATTGATTATCCTTTAAGAGTTCCTGGGGGATGTTTTTGGTCCAGACATTTTTTTACCATTTGAAGGGTCAAAATCCCTCTAAAATATTTGCTATTTGATATGTATCTTTCAGGCTGAAGCTGATTAACCACTGACTAATTTAAAGTTGGAAAAGATATTAGTGTCTACTTTACAGCAGTGTTTTGGAAGGAGACACTTTTTGTCCCCAGAAACTAATAATAGAGTTTGCTATAAAAATCTGTCACTGCAGAAAAAAATAAGAATCAAATTTGATGTTGCTGCTAATCATTGAGCCATCTGAGGCTCCAATAATAATAATCATAATCATAATCATAATCGTAATCATAATCATAATCATAATCATAATCATAATAATGAAATCCTCCTTGAATTTTATGGAAATTATTTTAGTTTTGTATGTTTTTCCATTAAAATACTGTGGATTTAAGTAAAGAAACTGGCATTTAGAGGCTGAAGTTGATTAAAAAGACTCATTAAAAGTGGAAAAAATACTAATATATGTTACTTTTACAGCAGTTTTCAGGGAAGGGACGTTTGTGGTTCTGAGGGACGATTGCGAAAGTTTTCCAAGGGACTCTTAATGGTTAAGACGTAGAAAGGAAATGTTTGCAACCCGCTTTTCCACTTCTTCCAAGTCTTAATTATTACAAAGAAAATACATTGCGCTCATGTGTTTGGTTTAAAGAGGGGTCGTCCCACAGGATTGGTCAGTTTGGTGCCTCTAGTAGACTCGTGTTATCTCGTTTTCTGTTTTGTTTAGTGGATTGGCAACGTTTCTCTTTGGCAGCCTTTCTGTGTTTGCAGCGTTTCTCTGTTTGCAGCGTGTTTGCGGCCCTCGGCCACCGTACTTTTCAGATCTCACGTCACGGTGTGACCCCAAAAATACCTCAACCTGTTACCTGCCTGGGCAATAGCTGTAATTTCTCAGGCCGCACGTGATGATCCCAAAAGCAGTTTGGCCATGTCAGACCAGGGGAGCTTACTCTCCGCTGCACCCGTTAAGCCGCTATGAATGAGAATATCCGGTTGGTTGATGAGGTGTAAATCTAGTGTTAATGATGCACGGGGCGCGGCATTGACAGATGGAAGAACGCTGTTAAAGAGGATTACAGGTTGGCTCCGGGGAAGTGGTCCCTCAGGTAGCGGTGGATGGAGCGGAGAGAAAGCACACAGAGCGCGGGCATCGATCAGCAGCTGCAACACCCCCCCCACACACACACCCCCACCCCCATTTCCTCTTCGTCTCGGCTTCGACTCCTGCTCGGGCGAGGCTGCTGATCAGCAGAATTTGATAACAAAGACGTGCCCGCTCTGATTAAGTGGAAAACAAATTAGTGAAGAGTAAAATTTATGATGCATGCCCAACAGCAGCGTGTGCGGTAATTAAACTGCAAGCGTCGCCGTGGTTATTTATACAAATATCTGTATTCATGCTGACTCTAAATTCTGGAAAAAAAAGGTCTGAAACCTTAAAAACAAAAACAAAAAAACTTTAAAAGAAACTTTAAGGAAAATAGCACAATACTTGAAAATACAGCGCAGTGCTAACAAGTGTGTGAGGGCATGCCCTTACAAACGGAGCAGATGGTGCAGCGAGGATGAGACAGAAATGATACTGTCTCTGACCTGACAAGCAGTGGCAGACCGGCCAGCCCATGATTGTTTTTCCCAGTCTGACTTGTGCGAATCCACACGGATAATCACAGGCCGGGATCAGGGATTTAGACCTTAGGGGATGGGGGGGATCGCTTTGAGCATCATAATGCGCACTGTGGTCTCAAGACAATGCAGTTGAGCTCACCTCAGCTTAGCTCACACCAGCTGGGGCTTTGACTGAAAACACAGGAAATGGTGGTGGGGGGGCGGGGGTGGGGGGGGGGAGGGGGGGGGGGGTCGTTATCCTGGAGGATGCGACCGGCTTCTACGTCATTGTCAGTCACTCATTCATAAGTAGTGCAAAATATTGCGCCGAATATTCCAAATCACACTCACAAAGATTTACATTTCAAATTCTGCTGCATTCTTATACGAAATGCAGTACTCAAAAACAAAACAAAACAAAAAAAACCCAGAAAAATACATATATTTTCAAAGGAAATACCACATAATTACTAAAATATGAATAAAAACATGGATGATAAGAGTAAATACAAACTGTGCATATTAATAAATACAACATGATAATGACTTAAATAGAGAAAATCTCTATTTATAGATTATTATTATTATTATTATTATTATTATTATTATTATTATTATTATTATTGTTGTTGTTGTTTGGTATTTCTTATAGTTCATTATTCTATTTGTGTGTTCATCTCCCTCTCACTTGTATTATCATTATTGTTCTTGTTGTTATTTTTTACCTGCTCCGTTGGCGGAGTCGCTCGTACGCTTCCGAACAAAGAGGCCTTTTCATAGCTTTGATGTAAGCAAAAAGTACTATCATAAAAGTACTAGCCGAATAAAGCGCTGTATTGCACTTTTATTTACATGTTTTTCTCACCCCGATCCAAAACCTGATGTTCCCAGATGCTGAGTCCTCCCTGTCAACAGAAGAATGATACCTGCATTGTATTTTATGATTCACACAGACACACACACACACACACACACACACACAGCCCACTCACACGGCAAAGAAATAGGAATGCAAGGCCCATGAATTTCCCCTTACGAAGGAATAAATCTATATTTCAAATCCATATCTCACTAAAGCCGGAGCAGCATGCCTTTGAGCTCTCAATTATATGCTAAGAAAGAATCTAATCTCTCTCTGACTTAAGAGATTCTCAGAGCAAACATATTTATATTGAAATTTGCATCTCTGTGTCTGAGTGATTTATTACACCTGACAGAGTTGTCATGGCCAGACAGGAAAATCCTCCTAACATGACCATTAGAAAAAGTTTTGTCGGTGCGAACATGCTGAGCACCTCTGTGGGCGGGTGGGTGATTGGCAGGGGAGGGGGTTGGTGGGGGTGGGTCGACGTGTCAAAAAAAGCAGTGTGTCGGCCAGTCCTGCAGCTCCATCCCCAGGGACGCCACTGCTCTAAGAGGTAATCTCATTTATAAGTGATGGAAACACCAACGCAGTGCCACATGTTACGGGGACCACACACACACGCTCACACACACATACACCACTTACACTTTGTGAACCCTTG
>CAESWR010000208.1:9956-20927 GCA_903171835.1 Mullus surmuletus | reverse complement strand
TGTTGCTTTGTGCATAGGCAGCTATCAACACTCATTTCGAGCATTTTAGGCTTTTGGTTTAGAAACCAAGTTGTGGATTTGTCAGGTGAATGCAGCTTCGAAGTTGAATGAAATTAGATGAGTAGATTCAATAAGAAGGCAGAGGAAGAAGGCAACCTACCAATGACTGGAAGACATCGGTTGGTGTCCAAAGCAAAGCATGGTCTAAAGAACACAACATCATACAACTACCAGTGCACACCAACAGTGGTAGTGGGTGAAGAAGTCTGGTTCTTGTCGATGTAACGATCTCAGGTTCTCTCCTGTTTCTCTCCTCTCATCAACAGCACCTGTTGGACACCTGTGTGAGGGAATCCGATGACGACCCTAACAGTCCGGAATACCATGTAATTCTGTTCTACATTCAGCACATCATACTACTTCCAGAAAAGCAAATTTAACACTTTTTTTTTGTGTAGATTGAGTACCAGTTCAAATGGCTCCAAGCTCCACTGGCATTTCAGAGGCTTGCAGACAAGAAGTTAAGGGTTCCCCCACTTGCAGCACTTAATGTGAGTTTCCTTCCCCCATGCCGATGTCATTTGGATGTAGAGGAACGCAAGTGACGTGCGCATCTGATGATTGATAAGTCGCTAAGATTCATTTCAGTCACGCGTCTCCCTCTCCCGCGGCTCTGTGGACTTAACCACTCACCTTCACGTAATGATGGGCATGCATATACGGGACGGTGGCAGCTTCCTTTGAGAGTTGAGAACATCAAAGACCTCCCAAGATCCCCTGCCCTGGTAGGAGGCTCGGAGGCAGAGTGGATCTCTGTCAAGTAATCTCTTTGAAAACAACTCTGTCGCGACAAGGGGAAGAAACTTATACTTATTTAATGTGCCGTAATTCGATAACTCTCATTTAAAGTTAGTTCAAACAACCCCCGGCCTGCAGGAGGTCCTTACTTCTTTTACAGTAAATACAATACGCTCTATCAATAATTACTGTTTTCAGGCTGCTCTTTACTGGGTTTTTTAATATATAGTTTAGTAGTAAAATGTGGAATGAAACAACCATTAGCAATTTCTGACTTTTGTTTTTTTCCGGCAGGCAATGGTGCAGTACAACCGCATTGAGCTGCTCAACCACCCTGTCTGCAAAAAGTACCTGTCAATGAAATGGTGCGCATTCATCTCTCATTTGGATGTACTAAAGCAATAGTGGCTGTATGTGGATGCCTCCTCTAAATCTCTTTTTTTTGCTGTTATTATTTTTAATTTGCAGGATTGCATATGGGAGCATGGCTCACATGCTCAACATGTTTTTCTACCTGCTGGGCCTGATCCCCTTGACTCACCTGATAGTGACTCTGAGGCCCAGTATGAACACCACGTGCACGGGCGCGCACAACATCACTCTTATGTCGATATCTTTCACCGAGGTACAGTAGCATTGGGCTTTACAGACAATATGCAAAGTATATGTGAAATGGCAATCAAATGGATGACAGTACATTACACGGATGGATGCTCCATTCCAATTGCAATGAATATGTAGCACAAACCCGAAGCTATAATATCAATAAATTTCTAACATTTACATTTTTTGATAACTTTCAAAGAGCCATACAATATTTCATACGCTATGGAAGTGAATGAGCTCAAGTATATCTTATTCACAAAGCTTGATAAGTGTGAGCGGAGACAGTTGGATCACCACCAGCACTCGGTTGTAGTGAAAAGGGAGCCGAGATGAAGGGGAAGCTCTGCATTTACCATTTGATTTACGCGCCAGCCCTGACCTTTGGCCACCAGCTTCGGGTCGGAAGAAGAAGTTAGAATTAAAACGCAGATAGCAGCGACTGAAGCGAGGCTCCTCTGTAGGATGGATGGGTTTAGCTTCACGGTCACGTTCCTGTGGGTGGCACAACGACAGAGACGGGAGAGAAACAAAGAAGTGAATGGCTTCTGCCAATGGAAGGGAAGGCAAAGGGTCAGTCTTTTTTTTTTTTTTCAGCATCATTCCGTGCTCGCTCGAGTCCCAAAGGCGCTTCATTTGCATAAAATAGATCTCAAGTCGATTTTCGCCCTGACTTGTCTCGCTGCCAACTCATTATGGCTAGAGAAAGGCTGAGGAGTTCAGACAGTGAATGTGATGAGCCAAGTAGTATGAGGCAACACGGACCGTCGTTACACATGGAATTAAAATATGCTTTTTGTGATCGGATTTCAATCGGATAGCGCTCAACCTAGAAAGCACTGGTGTAAAAGCACTCAAAAAGCTTTTAGGACGGATTGTGATCGGACCATCTGAAGGTGATCAGGGACATCTAACACAGGTGTTAATGTAGATGCGCCTCTGGCTTAAGCATATGGTTTGTTGTTATGGTTACATGATGCTCTGGATGTGATGTTAGCGGGGCGGATTGTGATCGAATTGCAACACCAAATGTTCGATGACAGGTGTAAATGTTCTAATTACAATCATGTTGGAAAAAAAGGTGTTTTAATACCCGATGACATACTTAAACAGTATTAAGTATTAGTAAACAGTATTATTTTTCTCATTTGTATTTTTTAGATTTAATTTAGATTTATTTTTCCTTTATATTTTCCTTTGAATTTGAAGTCATTATAACATCATCAAAATAATATTGCACATTTTCTGGTGATTTTCACAGCAAAGCATCCTCTTGTCCTCCTGCATGGTGATGGTCTTGGTCATGAACATCTACTCCATCGTGAAGGAGGTGCTGCAGATATCACAACAGGTACTGTGCCGTTACGCCGGTGTCATTACCTCGCATAAAGCATGTGCCCATAAATCTGTCGCGCGGCAGCTCTGTGTGGACACATTGGCAATCAGCTGTGATGGATCAGCGGCGCCCACTGATTTGTGGGATCGCTGAACGGCCACAGTCAGAGTGTCACCTCCACACTTCAGTCATTTTGATTGTCGCCAAAAGGGAGCATTCCCACAACACATCACATGTTCAGTCATTTGCTTTTTTAAAGTGTGTTTGCGGCAGTTTTTATGTGGAAATGCTTCCTTGGTTATTTATTCAGGAGTCTTTTGGGGCGAGATCACAGCAGTCGCTTAGCTGCCGCTGTATGAAATATTGTTGTGGATGTCCTCATCTTGCCTAATTATATTAAATTTTTTATATTTCTCTCATCACTTGGAAGCGTTGGAATTACTTCAGGGATTATTCCAACCACTGCGATTGGTCTGCAGCCATCTTCTCTCTCCTGTTCATCATTCCTCTCATGCTCAATGCAGAGGGTTCATTACACTGGCAAGCAGGGGCAATCGCAGTTTTGAACTCCTGGATTGGATTCCTCCTGTATCTCCAGAGGTATGGTTTACTCCCAGTGCTCCATTTCAACCAGCAACGTCCCTCCATCGCGTGGACCAGCAACTGGTGTAATTTCTTCTTCTCAGGTTTGAAGGGGTCGGCATCTATGTTGTGATGTTTGGGGAGATCATGAAGACACTGGTCCGTATCGTAATGCTGTTCTTTTACTTGATGTTGGCGTTCGGTTTGGGGTTCCATGCTCTGATGATCAACCAGGTAGGAGAAAAAGTTCAGTAATGAAGGGCTTTAAAGGGCAATAGAAGGTAAACTCACGTTCTTCTTCTCTGATCTTAGAGAGAGTTTGACAGCCTGCCGCTCTCGGTGATGCAAACCTTCGTGATGATGGTTGGGGAGCTGAACTACCAAAACAACTTCCTGGACCCATATTTGAAAAACGAGCTTCCGTACGGTCCCTTGGTGTACTTCATCTTTGTGAACTTTGTTCTCCTCATGCCAATCCTCCTGGTGAATCTGATGGTAAGCGCTGTCCTAAAATCTGGCACTTTGCTTTGTCCCATGACTACTTGAAGAAGCAGTGTTTGGGATTTTGTGCCATCTAGAGGTCACGTTGCAGGTTGCAGCCAACCTCCATTCCCTTATTCATACAGAACATATTTCTCCCACATCAGTCATTCCTGTTTGACCTAGTTTCCTTGCCTCAGCTGTTCAGATCTTGTTGTGTTTCCTTATATCTTTTTGTTCTTTTGCGATAGGGATTCATGCTCCGTCACTGACATGGACTCATAAAGATGTAGGGCAGTGACAGTGATTATGAGAACCGTGACAGATCACTCTAGAGAAGCGCCTAGATGTCTGTGCTCTTATGAACACATTTGTGAATACTATATCTAGGCTCCATTAAAACACCTGGGGCCGATTTATAATAATATAATAATAAAGTTTATTTGTAGAGCACTTATCAAAACAAGGTTGGACACATACAAACATAGTGCCACAACACACAAGGAAAACACACAAGGGGCAAGGATAAACTCCCCTTTAGGAAGAAACCTTGTGCAGATCAATGACTCCGGGTGGGCGGTCATCTGTTTAGACCGCTCAGGTTAGCAGAAATACATTCTCATATAAGTTCTTCTTCATCCTCCACCTTAATGTAGATTGGTTTGGCAGTCGGAGACATCGCTGAGGTACAAAGAAACGCTGCCTTGAAACGAATGGCCATGCAGGTATGTATTGAATAAGTTTGCTGTTTTCTACCTCAGGCATTCGGGGACTCAAACCACCAACCGAAAATGTGAACTTTTTGACCCCAGATTGATCTCCACACTGCTCTGGAAAACAGGCTGCCTTACTGGTTTATGAAACGTGCTGACAAATCAAGCATCACCCTTTATCCCAATCGCCACTGCTCCAGGGTAATTGTCAAAATGCACCCAATATTGCTATTTTTCATGTGATATGTGTCTTTTTGATGAATTTTATTGATTCCAGAAGTCTCTCCTACACATGTTTTCGGGCGGTGAGGATGATAACGATGTGTGGAAGCGCATGCAGGTCAAATCGCAGAGCTGCAATGCTGTCAAGAATGAGCTGAAGAAGCAGAAGGCCAGGTCAGACATAACAAAACACACGCAACATCTATACAAGAATTGGTCTGTTTTCTTGATTTGGTAACTGCATCAATGTATCCAAGTATTTTCTCACAATTAGTATTCATATTCCACAGTAGTTACATATGAAAGTCATTTGCCACACAGTAATTACTTTGCAGATAATAAAAAAAAACATGATTACAAACCAACGTAACACACGATATTGTCAACCTGGCCTGAAATCAGCTCATTTACACATTGTAGTCCAATAATAAAATGTGCAGAAGATGTGTATACACTGTTCTGTGTAAGAGGAACTACATTTTGTTGACATACTTAAAATTTAGAAAAATTGTGTATTTTTACATTTTGTATTATGGTACAATGGTATTTTTAATGGCCTGCCATCCCTAAAAAATATGTAGGTTTGGAAGTACAGCTGAATTAATGGGCAGTAGAGTGAGGCAATATCGCCCGGAAATATCTGCAAAAGCATACACCTCGAGGATGATAACATTTCAAGATAAATCACAGCCAACATTCGAAAGTGTGGGAAGTCACTTTGGTTTTTGAGGCATCAGCGGCCCCTAGTGGACGCACAGAAACATAGAAAAGAGTCATCCCACTGATCCTCTGGGACCGCCGTTTGCTCCGCAGGATGAAGGAGATGTCAGGCTCGCTGGAGAAGCAGCACAACCTCCTGAAGCTCATCATCCAGAAGATGGACATCACCTCAGAGGCCGACGAGTCCGACGGCGGCCCTGCGAACATCCGCGGCCGCACGTGGCCCAGCCTACAGTCCAAGGCCAGACCACACACTGTGTCTCGCTGGGTCCCGCTGATGAAGGCCCTCGAGTCCCAAAGGAAATGAAAAATATATTATAAATGTTTAAATGTGCATGCCAAATTAAATCATATAACTGACTATATATTACAGATTGACCCTTTGACTGTCACATGAAAAGCTTCACTCCACTAATTATTCATATATAATGAAGCAATTAATTAAGTGCATTTAATTAAAGTGATTATTGTGTGGCCGATGAAATATAACCATTTGGGCATGAATAATAAATATGTAGGGTACTTAATCCTCTGGTCTTAGTGTTTTATTTAATGAACCGATCTATGCAGGGAGCTCACTGAGTGACACGTCCCCATCTAAAGAATAAAGGGAGGTGCTTTATGAGTTTTTGAAGTTTTCATCAACTTTCAGTTTGTTAGTTGAGCCACATTTATAGTAAGACGGAGAGAATTTACAACTGTAATAAAGATGGAGCCAAGAGGAAATTTCCCATGTGTGGATGAGTTACGGAGGGATGTCAATTTCAAGTAGGATTTCTATGAAAAATCCAGCTGAGCAAAATTATTTTTGCTTCAGTGTCTGTCGAGGATATCGCGCACGCATCGGTTACGCTGATTTCCATTTTCCCAGGGTGGATAGGCAGACAGAGAGATAGGCAATCTTCATCTTTGGATTTCGATTGCAGTCGGGACGACTCTCATCCGGAACAATGACAGTTTGTGGAGGCACGAGGAGTTAGCTGGATTTTAACACAATTTTGAGAACTTATTCACCATATTAACATTGAAAAAAAACCCCAGTATACTACAAATATGTTAAGGAATATAGGGATGTGTAAGCAGCTTGCAGTATTTCAATTAATTCGCTCAAACTCTATTTCTTTGTGATGAAAAACACAAAAAAGGGAGAAAGCTGTCACTGATTTGTGCAGCAGCGTGGCGTCACACACCGCCTCAAAGTGTTCCGAGCTGCTTCAGTAGCGATCATGGGAATCATATGAGGTGGGGAGAGAAACACGGGAAGGCCCTCTGACATCATGGGTTTGCACCTGTCCCTCCGCTTCTCCAGCTTAGGGCTCCGATAGGGGTCACGACCCCTAAAGAGTCTTTGCTGATAGACAAATGCTCGCGCTTCCCTTTGAGTCAAGTGTCAAGTGATATTTATTACCGCTGGCCCTGAATTTCATTACTCCCAGGGCAAATACAATAACCTTGTAACAATCAATTACGGTGATGTTTTGGACAATATTTTCTGCTTTTACTGGCGGAGCTGCACGCACAGAATCCCTAATGAGCGCCCTTGTTTCATCTTTGCAGACAAGGAGCGGAGCAGCAGGTGGAAATATGCCTCTCGCAGCCAATCATTTTTCATCTCTTGCGGGAAAAAAAACAAAACATTGATGAAAGGAGGCATAAATCCGATGGCTGAATCCCTTAGCTTGCATCTTCCCATAATGTCAGTCAGGCGGCGGGGCCGTTCGACTCGCCTGACGGATGCGGTGACAGACGACAAGGTGGCAGCCCGCCTGAAGCTTTGACTCTCTCACCACTTCGAGTGCAACAGAATATCTCAATCATCCTGACACGTTGAAGAATAAGATGAGTGAGGGGGCTTAGGAGGGGTTCGGAAGAGCTGATTTCAGGTCTTTTTGTGAAGGAGAAGAGTGTGATGGCGGGAAGTCCTTGGATTAAGAAGCGCAAAAATCATAGAAAAACAACTTAAGCTTTTCAGCCAGAAAAGATTTAACATGTTGATCATGATAAAGTGCAAATAAAAATCAGTGCAAAGTCATTCCTGGACTTTTTCCTCCCCAGTGACCCTGCCATGGCCCGCGACCAAAATCAAGCGTGCATCTCAGCTGCACTTAGGTAATGCTTGGCAGAGTCTTGCTATTGTCATAAAAAAAATCTGAATTTCACACATATTATGGGTGGTAACAGTGTGCAGGGACCCGGGATTTCACTCTTGAGAGCAGAGTGGAGCGTCTGTGACTGTGTTTTTCTGTTGTCGTCCATCTTTGAGCCCTTCTCTGTTTTTCACCCCCAAAGCTTGACTTGTATGTAAATGCATCCTGCGTTTTCTGGGAATGTTGACAACCAAGCTCACACACACTTTCTGTCTGACTGGCAGACTTTGGTGCGAGAAATCTGAATTTTGCAGCCCTGCATCTTCACGTACGGCTGAGGGCAACTTCAGCCCTTGATCTCACAGTAAAATATTCTCCGGAAGCACTGAGAGGAAAGCACAAAATACCAAAACAAAGCAAAACAGAAAAAAAGGTCTCGCACACAGTAGAATTCGGGAAACTCTGGGAATAAGGCGGTGCCTTCCTCGCCTCTGTGCCACACCCTTGTCATGCCAACCCTCCAGATGTCATGGGAACCGATAACAGCTGGGCCGGGTGCTCGCGGGCTGCGTGTGAAAAGCTCCTCCATCTGCAGAAACCCAATCCCTCTGTGAAACCAGCAAGGGATTAGGCACTTTTGATAAGGTCCTCAAGACATTTCTATTACTGAAAACACATCTGCACGGCGAACAAACTGCAAACGTTTACCGTATACATACTTCTAAAGTCTTTGGTGCAGTAACATTTAAAAGTACCTTCCCCAAGACAACATGCAATATTCAAGGGACTTCCTTTTGGTGGCTTATTTTGTGCCGTATCATTACATTTGGCGCTTGTGATCAGATTTCACAGTAATTCCCCATTAAGTTACAAGCTTAATGCAATTATCAGGTTGAAAATGAGTCCGTCTTTAGCAGTGTGTGGAGGGAGATGCAAAGCTGACCTTCTGAAGTCACGGAAAAGGGGAGGAGAAATGTTCAAGAGCAACTCTGTACAGATGCCAGGCCCAGGACACTTAAATTTGAGGGGTAGCAAAGCAAGGAGGCTTGTTTTAGTGTTTCAGAGCTGCGGTTTTCACACTTGATATTGCCAAAGATGAGCTTCAGGTTACGAGGTCACCAAATGGGAACATTTTAACAGCAACAATTGTCTTCTCCAAAACACAAGAAGGGTCATACTTTACATTCTGAAGGAGATTTTTGATTTTTTTTTGAGAGGGAGGAGGGGGGGGGTCACTGCTGACCCCACGGTGCCACTCCTGCGTCCGAGGCGCAGGTGGAGCAGCCATGTCCACCGGCTCCGCGCCGAGCGATGCTGAGGACTACGACACGTGTCACGGGAGGACTGGAACCCCGCCGAAGAGGAAACCCGCGTGCTACGACCCCAGCCGCTATTCGGACGAGGAGGAGGACCAGGACGGCCCGGACGCGAGGATCAAGCAGGAGCGCAAAGTGTCCAAGGCGCACCAGAAGGACGCGCGCCAGACGCAGCGGAACGCGGCCAACGCCAGGGAGAGGGCGCGCATGAGAGTGCTGAGCAAGGCTTTCTCCAGGCTGAAAACCAGCCTGCCGTGGGTGCCCGCGGACACCAAGCTGTCCAAACTGGACACGCTGCGGCTGGCCTCCAGCTACATATCCCACCTCAGACAGCTGCTGCAGGACGACCGCTTCGACAACAGCTTTGCGCACCCAGTCAACCTGGTATGCTCCAAAAACTCCTCAGCACCCTCACATTCTACTTGCATGCACGGATTTGGACATGCAGATACAGAAACACCAATGTCTTACACTTTTGGTGTGTTTAATCCCCGAGTGAATGTGATATTGATTGGCTGCCACTGATCCTAATCGTTGAAATGTGTGTTGGCTTTGTTTCTTTACTGACAAATCTCTGTCTTCTGCTTCAACAGACCTGGCCGTTTATGATGACGGGGCGATCAGAGGACGCAGACATCTCACCCACCATCAGGCTTTGCGGTGCCACAGCATAGGATGATGACTTTCTCCTGCCCCCATCTGTGAAAAATCCTACCTGTGTGGGGGCCGGCCTCTTCGACAACACCCTGACAACGCTTCTGAGATCCAAAGATGGCAGATGATTCACAGATTTCATCCATCTCTCTGTGGTCTGGTGATCGGGGGCTTGTCGGTGACGATCGAAGCAATAAAGACGATGAACAGGATGAAGTCTCAGGAGTAAGATGCAGTTGACCTTCAAATGATGTATATTTTCTCTGCTGTGTTTTGCTCTTATTAACGTTGTGTCCTGTTTACACTGTGTGCAGCCTCTTATCTCCGTTCAGATGTTGTTTTTAAAACTCTGGATTTTGGGAGTTTGCCACCTCTTGCCTGTGTCGCCGTTTTATCGAACATCAATAAACACTCTGCTGGCTGATAACGAGGCCTTGTTAACGAACAGTGCAGATCTGCAAGCTCTGCCAGCATCGGCTCAGTGTTACAAATTAGTGCAGCTCACTAAATCCCTTTTGCTACATTGCAATCGGATTAACAACAAGCTCACCATACTCACATTGAAGAAGAATCATAATCTACTGTAAAATAACTGCATTTGACTCTATTTATTGTGTTTTTTTCATTAATGTGTTTGCATTACAGATAAAGCGTGTTGTTTACCTTCTCTCTTGTGCTCAAATCCTGTCAAACATCCAGTCAAAAATGATGCTGACATATGAACACTCCGAGGACGAGCCATGCAGGCGACATCTGCAAGAATAGTGATGCAAGTCTGGAAATAGTGGCACAAAAGGAAGAAGACAGACAGCTGTGTGTGTTTTGTGCATGTAACTCCAATTGTGTCATATAAGAAGTATTGTGCGTATTTCTAGACACAAGGCCATCTCTCTGATCACATCTCTGACATCTATGTTACCGTCAGATTTTCTTTTAAAAAGCCAAAAAGAAACTTGGATAAAAGTTTATGGAGAAACTGAGGCTCTTCCTCTCGCCCACACTCTCACAGTCGGACATCACACTTGCACAAACACACCCTTTCTGCAGGGGGATGACAGTTATCTCTTGATCCGGGGGTCTTTTCGTTCCCTTAAACCCCCCCCAGAAAGGACGTGAGTACAGATGGATTGAGACCGGGCGGGCCTGGAGAGGGCAGACCGACATAGTTTGTTAGAGATGAAGAGCGAGGGGGCTACAGGAAGAGTTTTCATCAGGTCGCCGTTAGAGCCGCAGCTGTCGGGAGTTTTGGTGGGTTTCCCAGAACTCCCAGGAGCTCTCCTGGGACCGAGAGAGCCACTCTGCTGGACCCGGACAGCTAATGAGCTGCCTTCTCACACTCGCTCTGCCCCCTCAACTCGCACCATCATCTTCAGATGTCGCACCCGCGTTCTAGAAAAATCCAAATGTGCATCTTAACTGCAGTGGCCGTCACTCAAAAAATCTGGCATGGCACCAAAACA
>CAESWR010000207.1:641263-655928 GCA_903171835.1 Mullus surmuletus | reverse complement strand
TCACGGTTTTCAACTACTGGCCAGTTCAAAGATGAAAAAACAAGTGCTGTTAGGTAGATTTGAACATGGGACATATGATTCACAGTCATGGTTTTTCACCTACTGGACAGTTCACTGGTGGAAAAAACAAGAACTGTTACGTAGATTTGA
This sequence comes from Mullus surmuletus, assembly GCA_903171835.1. Classification (NCBI taxonomy): domain Eukaryota; kingdom Metazoa; phylum Chordata; class Actinopteri; order Syngnathiformes; family Mullidae; genus Mullus; species Mullus surmuletus. The sequence continues at coordinate 655,778 of CAESWR010000207.1, read as the reverse complement.
ACAGGGGAAATAATGTTTCACAGTCAGGTTTTTTGGGCTTAAAGATGGATTGGACCATGGGACATATGGCTCACAGTCATGGTTTTCACCTTTTGGCCAGTTCACAGATGAAAAAACAAGAGCTGTTAGGTAGATTTGGACATGCGACATATGATTCACAGTCATGGTTTTCACCTACTGGACAGTTCAAAGATGAAATAACAAGTGCTGTTAGGTAAATTTGAACATTGGACATATGATCCACAGTCATGGTTTTCACCTTTTGGCCAGTTCACAGATGAAAAAACAAGTGCTGTTAGGTAGATTTGAACATGGGACATATGATTCACAGTCATGGTTTTCACCTATTGGCCAGTTCACAGATGAAAAAACAAGTGCTGTTAGGTAGATTTGAACATGGGACCTATGTTTATCAGTCAGGGTTTATACCCATCGTACCAACGGGAAACACTGGTTTTCACCAGTTAACTCGGCTATTTCTCTCTCATCAGTTCATTGATGAAAAAACAAGAGCTGTTAGAACTGTCATATGATTTACAGTCATGTTTTTCATCTATTGGCCAGTTCACAGATGAAAAAACAAGTGCTCTTAGGTAGATTTGAACATGGGACATATGATTCACAGTCATGGTTTTCACCTACTGGACAGTTCACTGATTAAAGAACAAAAGCTGTTAGGTAGATTTGAACATGGGACATACGATTTAAAGTAATGGTTTTCACTTACTGGCCAGTTCACAGATGAAAAATTAAAGCTGTTTGGTAGATTTGAACATAGGACATATGATTCACAGTCATGGTTTTCACCTATTGGCCAGTTCACAGATGAAAAAACAAGTATTGTTTGGTAGATTTGAACATGGGACATATGATTCACAGTCATGGTTTTCACCTACTGGACAGTTCAGAGATGAAAAAACAAGAGCTGTTAGGTAGATTTGACCATTGGACCTATGTTTCGTAGTCAGGGTTTTTACCCATTGTACCAACGGGAAATACTGGTTTAGTTACCTCAGCTATTTCTCTCTCATCAGTTCATTGATGAAAAAACAAGAACTGTTAGAGCTGTCATATGATTCTCAGTCATGGTTTTCACCTACTGGACAGTTCACTGATGAAAAAACAAAAGCCATTAGGTAGATTTGAACATGGGACATATGATTCACAGTCATGGTTTTCACCTACTGGACAGTTCACTGATGAAAAAACAAGAGCTGTTAGGTAGATTTGAACATAGGACATATGATTCACAGTCATGGTTTTCACCTATTGGCCAGTTCACAGATGAAAAAACAAGTACTGTTTGGTAGATTTGAACATGGGACATATGATTCACAGTCATGGTTTTCACCTGCTGGACAGTTCACTGATGAAAAAAAACAAGAGCTGTTAGGTAGATTTGAACATAGGACATATGATTCATACTCATGCTTTTCACCTATTGGCCAGTTCACAGATGAAAAAAAAAGTACTGTTTGGTAGATTTGAACATGGGACATATGATCCACAGTCATGGTTTTCACCTACTGGAGAGTTCAGAGATGAAAAAACAAGAGCTGTTAGGTAGATTTGACCATTGGACCTATGTTTCGTAGGTCCAATGGTAACCAGATAACTACTATTTCTGTCTCATGAGATCACTGATGAAAAAACAAGAGCTGTTAAGTAGATTTGAACATGGGACATACGCTTTACAGTCATGGTTTTCACTTACTGGCCAGTTCACAGATGAAAAATTAAAGCTGTTTGGTAGATTTGAACATGGGACATATGATTCACAGTCAGGGTTTTCACCTATTGGAAAGTTGACTGATGAAAAAACAAGAGCTGTTAGGTCGATTTGAACAGGAGAAATACTGTTTTACAGTCCGTTTTTTTGGGCTGAAAAATGGATTTGAACATGGTACATATGGCTCACTGTAATGGTTTTCACCTACTAGACAGTTCACAGATGAAAAAAACAAGAGCTGCTAGGTAGATTTGAACATGGGACATATGATTCACAGTCATGGTTTTCACCGACTGGACAGTTCACTGATGAAAAAACAAGAGCTGTTATGTAGATTTGAACATTGGACCTATGTTTCGCCAGTCAGGGTTTTTACCCATTGTACCAACGAGAAATACTGGTTTCCACCAGGGACATATGGTTTACAGTCATGGTTTTCATCTATTGGAAAGTTGACTGATGAAAAAACAAGAGCTGTTAGGTAGATTTGAACATCGGACATATGATTCACAGTCATGGTTTTCACCTACTAGACAGTTCATTGATGAAAAAACAAGAGCTGTTACGTAGATTAGAACATGGGACATATGATTCACAGTCACGGTTTTCACAGCCATGGATTTCACCTACTAGACAGTTCGCAGTTGAAAAAACAAGAGCTGTTAGGTAGATTTGAACATGGGACATATGATTCACAATCAGGGTTTTTACCCATTGTACCAATGGGAAACAGTGGTTTTCACCAGGGACATATGGTTTACAGTCATGGTTTTCACCTACTGCACAGTTCAATGATGTAAAAACAAGAGCCTTTCGGTAGATTTGAACATGGGAAACACCGTTTCACAGTCAGGTTTTTAGCTGTAAGGTGGATTTCAACATGGGACATATGGTTCACAGTCATGGTTTTCACCTACTGGACAGTTCACAGATGAGTAAACAAGAGCTGTTAGGTTGATTTGAACATGGGACATATGATTCACAGTCATGGTTTTCACCTATTGGAAAGTTCACTGATGAAAAGACGAGAGCTTTTAGGTATATTTGAACATGGGAAATACTGTTTAACAGTCCGGTTTTTTGAGCTGAAAGATGGAATTGAACATGGGACATATGGCTCACAGTCATGGTTTTCACCTACTAGACAGTTCACAGATGAAAAAAACAATAGCTGTTAGGTAGATTTGAACATGGGACATATGATTCACAGTCATGGTTTTCATCTACCGGACAGTTCACTGGTGGAAAAAACAAGAGCTGTTCGGTAGTTTGAACATGGGACATGTGATTCACAGTCATGGTTTTCACCTACTGGCCAGTTCAAAGATGAAAAAACAAGAGCTGTTAGGTAGATTTGAACATGGGACCTATGTTTCGCAGTCAGGGTTCTTACCCATTGTAACAACGGGAAACACTTGTTTTCACCAGGGACATATGGTTTACAGTCATGGTTTTCACCTACTGGACAGTTCAATGATGAAAAAACAAGAACCTTTACGTAGATTTGAACATGGAAAATACCGTTTCACAGTCAGGTTTTTTGAGCTGTAAGGTGGATTTCAACATGGGACATACGGTTCACAGTCATGGTTTTCACCTACTGGACACTTCACTGATGATAAGAAGCGCTGTTAAGTAGATTTGAACATCGGACCTATGTTTCGCAGTCACGGTTTTAGCCCATTGTACCAACGGGAAATACTGGTTTTCACCAGATAACTGAACTATTTCTCTCTCATCAGTTCATTGATGAAAAAAAACAAGAGCTGTTAGGTAGATTTGAACATGGGAAATACTGTTTAACAGTCAGGTTCTTTTAGCTTAAAGATGGATTGGACCATGGGACATATGGCTCACAGTCATGGTTTTCACCTTTTGGCCAGTTCACAGATGAAAAAAACAAGAGCTGTTAGGTAGATTTGAACATGCGACATATGATTCACAGTCATGGTTTTCACCTACTGGACAGTTCACTGATGAAAAAAAGGGCTGTTAGGTAGATTTGAACATGGGACATATGATTCGCAGTCATGGTTTTCACCTACTGGACAGTTCACTGATGAAAAAACAAGAGCTGTTAGGTAGATTTGAACATGGGACATATGATTCACAGTCATGGTTTTCACCTACGGGACAGTTCACTGATGAAAAAAAAGAGCTGTTAGGTAGATTTGAACATTGGACCTATGTTTCGCAGTTGGGGTTTTTACCAATTGTACCAACGGGAAACACTTGTTTTCACCAGGGACATATGGTTTACAATCATGGTTTTCACCTACTGGACAGTTCAATGATGAAAAAACAAGAACCTTTAGGCAGATTTGAACATGGAAAATACCGTTTCACAGTCAGGTTTTTTGAGCTGTAAGGTGGATTTCAACATGGGACATATGGTTCACAGTCATGGGTTTCACCTACTCCACAGTTCACAGATGAAAAAAAAGCTGTTTGGTAGATTTGAACATGGAACATATGATTCACAGTCATGGTTTTCACCTACTGGACACTTCACTGATGAAAAATTAAAGCTGTTTGGTAGATTTGAACATGGGACATATGATTCACAGTCAGGGTTTTTTCACCTATTGGAAAGTTCACTGATGAAAAAACCAGAGCTGTTAGGTAGATTTGACATGGGGAAATACAGTTTTACAGTCCTTTTTTTTAAGCTGAAAAATGGATTTCAATATGGCACATATGGTTCACAGTCATGGTTTTCACCTATAAGACAGTTCACAGATGAAAAAACAAGAGCTGTTAGGGATATTTGAACATGGGACAGATGATTCACAGTCAGGGTTTTTACCAATTGTACCAACGGGAAATACTGCTTTTCACTAGATAACTGGGCTCTTGCTTTCTCATCAGTTCATTGATGAAAAAACAAGAGCTGTTAGGTAGATTTGAACATGGGAAATAATGTTTAACAGTCAGGTTTTTTGAGCTGTAAGATGGATTTCAACATGGGACATATGGTTCACAGTCATGGTTTTCACCTATAAGACAGTTCACAGATGAAAAAAGAAGAGCTGTTAGGCATATTTATACATGGGACAGATGATTCACAGTCAGGGTTTTTACCCATTGTACCAACTGGAAATACTGCTTTTCACCAGATAACTGGGCTCTCGCTTTCTCATCAGTTCATTGATGAAAAAACAAGAGCTGTTAGGTAGATTTCAACTTTGAACATATGATTCACAGTCATGGTTTTCACCTACTGGACAGTTCACTTATGAAAAAAGAAGCACTGTTAAGTAGATTTTAACATTGGACCCATGTCTTGCAGTCAGGGTTTTTATCCATTGTACCAAGGGGAAATAGTGGTTTTCACCAGATTACTGGGCTATTGCTTTCTTATCAGTTCATTGATGAAAAAAAGGAGCTGTAACGTAGATTTGAACATGGGAAATACTGTTTCACAGTCAGGTCTGTTGAGCTGGAAGATGGATTTCAACATGGGACATATGGTTCACAGTCATGGTTTTTACTTACGAGACAGTTCACTGATGGAAAAACAGGAGCTGTTAGGTAGATTTGAGCATTCGACCTATGGTTCACAGTTTTTTGTACCCATTGTACCAACGAGAAATACTGGTTATCACCAGATAAGTGGGCTCTTTCTCTCTCATCAGTTCATTGATGAAAAAACAAGAGTTGTAAGGTGGATTTTAACATGGTACCCCATGGTTCTCAGTCATGGGTTGTAGCCACATGAGTATCAGGGCACACTGTTTCGACATGTCACTGGGCTCTATCACTCTCATTGGTTCACTTATGAAAAAGCAAATGCTGTAAGGTGGATTTGAACAATATGGTTTGCAGCCACATGAGTATTAGAGCATGCTGTTTCAAGATGTCACTGGGCTCTATCACTCTCATTGGTTCACTGAATGCTAAAGTAGAAGTAGAAAATCAAGAGCTGTAAGGTGGATTTGAACATGGGACCACATGGTTCACTGTCATGGTTTTTAGCCACATGAGTATCAGAAGATTATGTTTCAACATTTCACTGGGCTCTATCACTCTCATTGGTTCACTTATGAAAAAGCAAATGCTGTAAGGTGGATTTGAACATGGGACCACATGGTTCACAGTCATGGTTTGTAGCCACATGAGTATTAGAGCATACTATTTTTAACATGTCACTGGGCTCCCTCACTCATAGTTCAGAGATGAAAAAAAACCAAGAGTTGTAAGGTGGATTTTAACATGGTACCACATGGTTCACAGTCATGGTTTTTAGCCACATGAGTATCAGAGCATACTGTTACAATATGTCACCAAATTCTATCACTCTAATTGGTTCACTGAATGCTAAGGTAGAAGTAGAAAAACAAGAGCTGTAAGGTGGATTTGAACACAGTACCACATGGTTCACAGTCATGGTTTGTTGCCACATGAGCATTAGAGCATACTATTTTTAACATGTCACTGGGCTCTATCACTCTCAGTAGTTCACTTATGAAAAAAACAGATCTCTAAGGTAGATTGGAACATGGGACCACATGGTTCACAGCTAGGGTTTGTAGCCACTTGAGCATCAGAACATACTGTTTTAACATGTCACACGGCTCTATCACTCATAGTTCAGAGATGAAAAAAAACAAGAGCTGTAAGGTGGATTTGAACATTGGACCTATTGTTCACAGTCAGGGTTTTTACCCATTGGACCATCAGGAAATACTTGCTTTCAGCACATAACTGAGCTCTATCACTCTCACCAGTTCCACGAGCTGTAAGGTGGTTTTGAACATGGGACTGCATAGTTCACAGTCAGATTGTAACAGAGTAACCTTTGTCTGTTTTGGTAGTTGAATTTGTTGTGTGGCCACCAGGAAGAGTAGTGACCACTTTTTGTGACTTGGAACACACACCTGCATTATCTGAGTTTGGGTGGGTTTCTGGTGGTCCACTTTGTGTCTTTTTTTTACTGTCCTTTTAGTGTTGTAGTTTATTTTGAAGTTTATTAGACTGTCAATGGTCAAAGAGAAAGTGGGGAAAAATCCTATAATGGGGCTTATTTGTCATGGTGCCTTACATGAACACATTTAAGACACTTTGTTCAATTTTACATAAAGTTATGTGATATTCTGAGTGATTAGAGGATCGATCTAAATTCTTAACTCTCCAATTGAAAATAAAACACACTTCTAACCAGTTCAAATATCAATCAATCCAATGCAAACATCGGAAAGAAACAGTTGTATTTATTTCACGAGCGCGGCAGTTTGCAGTAAGAGCTTTTTTCCGAGACCATCAATGCTGCGCCGGTTAAAGGTCAGCTTCGTCAGGACTACAGAGAATTCACACGTTTGGCAACTTTCCCCTCTGAGTTTTTTACCGTGTTTGCCCGTCAGTTTGACCATTTTTTGAAGCATTTGAAGAGGGAGAGGGTAAAAAACAAAAAGTAGGTTTCTTCTCTTGAAAGTTTAATCCTTTGAACTGATAATTGAAAAGAGGCACTTAAAAGCTGCATAGTAGTTAGAGATCCCAATAAACGCAGTTGGAGTTTTGTAGCCATTATGGATCTCAAAGAAGCTCTCCAGAAGTGGAGAACAAATGAGCATTTGTCACATTCAAGGTTGCAATAAAGCAGCCGCGCTCCTCTCATTGGGAGCTGTCCTCACCTTTTTTTTTTTTTCTGTTATATTATTCAAAAACAGACGGAGAGGCTTCTGGCTGCAGAAAGCTAAGAGGGGAAAACATGTGAGCCGAAGACAGTTTATTCATTTTTTATCCTCCCTCCTTTTGATTAAACCCATCGGGGGGGCGGCTGCTGTCGATGGCGCCCTCGCACCGCCGAGCTGAAAAATAAACGGCGGCTGCATTTGAGCGGATCCTCCATTGTTGGCGTGTTTTTGTTGTTTGACCCCCGATGAGGAGCATTAGCGGCTGATGCTCGCTGACGACGACCCTTTGCTCTGCAGCGCCGCTCAAGTGGCAGCAGAGCGGAGGTGGAGCGTGAGAGGAAAATCACAGTTTGATGGGAGGGAGAGGCAACAAACAGCAACAGCAACGTTTGTTTGTTGCAGTCATCACATCACGTGCTGGTTTACATCAGCTCTCAATATCATGAGTCTCCCTTGATGGTTTGTCTAATTCAACTCTATTTTCAACTATTCAACTATATTTCATATCATTTATACATGTATATATATATTTTCCATTTTAAAGTCAATCTTTTTAATCAACTTCAGCCTGAAATATATCAAATATTAATTATTTAGGGGTTTAGAGGGATTTGTATTCCTCTAAATGCCAATTTGTTTACGTAACTCCACAGTATTTTCATTCAAAAAAGACAAAAACTCAAATAATTTCTATAAAATGCAACTCAAGGAGGATTTAATGATTATTATTATTAGAGCCTCAGATGGGTCAATGATTCCAATCGACAAACTTGGAGCAAAAAGCTCCTTCAGCTACAACAACAATCAGTCACGTTCTTGCAAAAAAAGTGAATCCCAGTCCTTCATGTCCATGTTTATATCTGACACGGTGAGTTTTCCCACTTCTCCCGAAGCAAGCGTAACTGGTGGATATGAAGCTGCTTCGGCTGAACGCTTCATCCTGCATCTCTTTGGACTTCAGACCTTCCTGTGACAGTAAATTGAGCTTCTCTCTGCCTCCACAATGACCTCAAAATGGTGCTCTTCTTCAAATGCAACACGGTTCCGTCACTCTTTGGGTCCTCCAAAAATGTCTGTGTGTCCTACCAGCACAGTCGCCTTGAAATGAAATATTAAGGAACACATGCTCCAAAAGGCTAATCTACATTGAGATTTCCAAAGCTTCCTGACTGACGGTTTGAAGAAGATACGCCGGAAATGTGCCCGACCCTTCTGAAACACCTTAAAGTGCATTTAGTGAATCAGGAAACCTCAGCGCCGACTCTGCCCGAGCAGCCGTCGTTTGAAAGTTTTGACTCTCGGCTGCACAGAACTGACCCGCCTCACTTTGGAGGTCATGCTTGGTCACTGGTGAGGGAGTTCTCCTCCTTCTCAGCTCCGGCAGCTTTTTCTTTGATGCATTGACTCTCTGCAGGTTTTAAAATTAGATCTAAAACTCTCTCTGTCAAATAAAAAAAACAAAAATCACATTACTGAGGATACCAGATCTCTACCAACGGACATTTCATGCATATTTCACAACAGCTGGTTTGATGATTTTCTTAATGTTTTCAAAATTCCAAAATACCAATTGTCTTTAATGAGCTTCATGTCGAGAATCAAACGTCCTCTGGCAACTAAAAGAAGCATTAGGAAAAAGCTGGAGAAAAGGTTGTACTGACAGTAGATACAGCCTATATATAATTTATGATGGAGTTTTTTTTATGTTTCATTTAAGCAGTTCCTAGAACGAATCATGGAAATGCTGCTTTAATTCCCACTGTAGTCTGTAGGTTAATAAATCCTCCACAGACAAAGCGTGACCCCTGTGACCCCTGGCCATCCTCAACACCAAAGAAATAAGAAAAATATCAAGCTGTTCGTACCCCAGCAGAGACACTACGACCTTATCACCCGCTGCAAAAGGAATCTTGAATCTGGATTCAATGCAGTGCAAAATCAATTGTGCAAAAAATACTGGAAAAGCAAAGTGCGTTGCTTCTCGTGGTGCTCTCCAGTTTCTCAGATGAAGATCTGAAAAATCTCTTTTTTCCCTCTGCCAGTTTGTTTTGCTGCATGTTGAGTCTCACTCAGCTTTGGAATGGATACTCCACTTCATCCTATTATATGCTAATTCTTATTTAAAGGCCTCTGACAAATTAGTTTCATTAGTTAATTTCTTGGAGGTGAATAAAAGTCTTGGCGGCTTTTATCGCTGCATCCCCTTCAATGTCACTCGACAAAAGGCTGCCGAGCTGCGTTCTCGGCTGCTTCACGTCTTGTTTCGCAAGGCGAAGAATGTATCGACCTCTTTGAAGCTCCAATTCAAAACACGTGAGGCCTCACAAGAGTCGTTTATGAACATTTACAGGGTCCTGTCTTGTCAAATGAACCCTGACTGGAACTTTTATGATGGCGGCGGCGGCGACCGCGGCAGTGGCGGCGGCGGCAGTGGCGGCGGCGGCATCCATCGACTCAACAGGTGCACCTGGGGAAATTGACTAAGAGGGTTTAATAAAATATTCTTCATTTACCAGAGAGAAAATGATTAATTCAACAAAGTGGGAGAACTGACATTTTGATGACAGGAATCGCAGTAAATTCAATTTCAGAGGCCGCGAAGCCCACTGATCACAGGCTCTCTGATCATTCTCCAAGAACAAAGTGAAGAAAGAAAATAAGATATTTCTAAGGCTTAGATCATCCATGTTTCTGCTTCATCTGGGAGGATTACTCCATTGCTTCTCTGGTAACTGACCCCACCAACAGGACCATCAAACAGCTCATCTAATATGCTGCTGTGAAACACAAACACTCAGACGAACACATTTCACAGATTCTTAGATGCTCGGCCTGAGAAGAGTTATTAAGGGGATTGATTCCAGCGCCCAACTTTGGGTCGGTAGCTCAGCCAGCGACTGCAGAGATGTTTGCTGTGCGCCAGCAGAAGTCTTGCACCAGCCCCACCCCCCAAAAAATGTTTTTGAATTTTATACTGGTTTTAGACCATTTACACACATGCTATACTTAACACATAATATTCTAAGTGGTGTAGTATTTAGTGTGATACCAAATGTCATCTGGGTCGACTAAAAGCAGCTAAACTAACCAAGCATTCAGTGTGAATACAATCTGCTTTACTATTTTCTTGTTGTAGAAGAACTGCTAAAGTAAACAAAAACAGCATTAAAGAAATATTAATACAATACAAATACTTAAATAATGATGTTAAAAAAACTGAATCATCTGAAATAAGGTAAGAAAATGGTTTGTAAATAAGATGAGTAATTGAATAATTAGATCTGAAAACTATGAAAAAATGTGCTGAAGCTTTGGTACTAATGGGAAAAAGTGTAAATAATGTACAGCAATTTGGCTTTTATGTAGCTTACAACCATTGCTTCCGGGCTTTTTTGGAGGCAAAGTCATTCATAACATCATGAAGAAAAATCTGATGGCTGACTTTGTGGTTTTTACTTATTCCTGCCAGTTCACTCAGTCTCGTGCCATAAAGATCTCACATCGTTCTCTTATCACAATATTAGCTTTGCAGATAATATTGTGTTTTTGTACATAAAAATACATGATATTTGAATCATCATCACTCCAACATATGAAAAAATGTGAATTACTTTTCTTTCTTTATACATTTCCATCGCTCTTGGGGGCCCCCTAGAGGCCAGGGGGTCCTCGGCAGGTGCTGAGGTCGCTTAGGCCTCTGGCCCTGCATTGGATGAAATAGCTTTGAATCAGTTTTTTTCTTTCTAATAAATGTTTCCATAAAGTAACAATTTGTTCTTACGTCTGTTTTTCTTATATAACACACTTTTGTAGTGTTCTATTTGAAAGTCAAAATTATCATTATCATTAACAGTGAATTAAAAGTGGCTAAACTGATTATTAGTGTATTTCACGGAACAGAGAAATAAAATGCTCTTTCTAAAGCAGATTGGATTTGGGCCTTTGAGCTGAAATCTCAACTCAGGTTTTGCTCTGTAAGTTTTTAAACTTGAACGTTCTCCACTGAGGTTGCCTTTGACTGCACCTGAGGCAAAGATATCCGTGACTTAGCTGCAATGTTAATTGCTACGGGGAAAAATTCTCCCTTCTGTGTTGGTTTGATTATCGTGGCTTTGATTATCACGTTTGCCGGACTTCACCTCGCTGTCATTGGAGCTCCAGTTTCAAGGCTTGTCGTCCGTCAGGTGTTTTGGATTGCAGCCTAATTTAGGCGTTTTGACGTCCAGTGGGATAACGATAGCACTGACTGATGAAATATTGCTTCACCTTTGGCATCAGATTTGTTACGATTGGGAGATGACAGTCTGATTGAGCAGCAGACGAAATCCTGTGAAGGGTTTTAGCGCGTAACACCGTGTTCCAGTAATCACAGGTGCAATATTGTTTGTTTGTTTTTTCGTGTACATCTCGTCACCATGTGCAATAATTCACCTGCAGGTGCATCGCAGTTGTTCAAGTCCCAAAATCCCCAACCAAGTATTGAGTGAAAATAGATGGACATACTTTTCAGAGGCATTTCCATATTTCAAATACTTTTTAAAATTGGTCTTTTGTAATATTCAAATTGTTTGAGACACTGAATTTTAGGTCTTCATTACATCTAATCCATAATTATTATTATTAGAAGAAATTAAATAAATCAAGACATGAAATGTTTGATTCTTTGTGTCTATATAATGTATTAATTTCACTTTTTTTTTAATTGACTTCATGATATAAATACATTTTTTTATGATAATAATTTATTAAGATGCGCCTGTATGTGGAATATTCATGTAACATTTCATGTACAGCACAGCGTACATCGTTTTTGCCATATTTAAAAAAAAAACATTGTTTAAATCTTATTTGTTCTTTATTTCTGCAATTCCTACATCCTTCTCTCTATGTATTGCTCTTCTTCTCTGTGCGTATGCTGTCGGGACACTGCAATTTCCGGACTGTGAGATAATAAAGATTATTCTATTGTATTCTGTCTTAGTGGCTGGTTGATGGAAACAACAAGGCGTTCAGCTTCGTCCTCCTGAAGTTCATACTAATGTTACTAGCTGGTCGCCGACCCTCAGAATTCTGTCTGGTTGATGTTTGGCTCGGTTCAGGCAAGAAACATCTTCTTTTGGGGATTTTGGTAAAGGCTAAACACAAACCTGCCACTGAATTATTGACTTTTTCATTGAGATTTAGATGGTAGGACGTTCTACCCACACTGCTTTTTTTTTTCTATGCTCTATTTTGTGCGAATATGTGTAATTGATCCAGCATCTGATGAGTATTTGCTGTTTGAAGGCTGTTTATGACTGTGTAATTACGCTCGGAAACCGTAGCAGTGGTGCTCGCTCACCCTGTAGCACTTTTAATTACGAATCTTCTTTGACATTTTGACAGATGCAGCGTTAAAGAAAGAAAACAACGGTTGCTGCTTTGGTGTCACAACATCACATGACGCACAGCAATATTCATGTTCGGGAGGAATTCACTAATAAGTTAACGGAGAGACGTTCCTGGAGGTTTGGCCGGGGGGCATTCTGAAAGTAAAAAATTCACAAAAAGAAAGAGAAAAACTTAAGGGGGAAAAAAAAGCTCTGATCCCTCTGCCCAGACATATACATATGGTCATACATGCACACACACACACACACACACACACACACACAGAAAAAGAGGCACAAATCCCTGTGGCCTCTCAGCCTGCCTTCTTCCCCCGCTGCGCTTGATCAGCCTTCCTTTCTTCATCTGTAGAGCACAGAGAAATGCCGCGGTCCCATGTAGCTTTGTTTTCATCCTGAAATTTCCATTTTAAGCCCCAGCAGACCACAGACAAGCCAGCCTCATTTTGACAAACTCTGGTGTCCATCTACGTACTTGTTAGGCTGGCCGGCCCGATCGGCCCGCCGCCCGCAGGCCTCGCAGCGATCCCATCAGTGACTTCTGTCTCTCGTCAAATTCAAGGCATCACCCTGGGAAGTCACACTGATGGGGGAACAACTGGCCTTTTGGTTTTGATGCTGGAGAGAGAGAAGCTGCTGGAAGGTTTCTAATAAGAGGAGAGCAGACTGCAGCTGGTGTGTTTAAAGGTGGGCTGTTATCCAGCTCGTGTTGAATAAAATGGAATAATGGAAGCAGTGCATATAAATCCTCCTTTGGCTTTTGTCTCCTCTTGTTTTTGCAGCTGGAGCTTCATCATACATTTTTAATTGCCGAGTCTTTGTACCTGAAAGGCCGCGCGAACAATTACTTTAACAGGTAATTACTCATGCTATACTTGTTTTCTCCGCACAGTCAGTCTGAGGTGTGTAAGCGCTGATTGGACAAGATGGGAGCCCGAAAACAAGTGTGTGTGTGTGTATTCGCAGTTGATTGATCAGGTAGCAAAAAAAACCAAACAATACAGGGACTAGTTTGTGATTTCAAGCACACGGCAAACAGATGGGAGCCGTCGCTGGGACAGAGACGCTGTTCGGACCGTGACGTCTTTACTGAACTTTGTGGATCGGATGCAATTTGATGGGACGATAAAAACCTCGGAAAATGGGCCGCGTATCAACTAGACGGATCCACGTTAAATACACTTTTATCATAATGTCACATACAAATGCGGGTTCCACTATCACTGGGCTGCCAATGCATGTGTATTAGCGTTTTTCTAGGACATTATAGCCAAACCATCTCATCCACCGCCCGGAAAAAGACCATTTAATCCTCTTTTCACAAGCTAGAAAAAGAAAGATGCATAAAATAAATCAGAAGTAACTGCCTCGTATTACCTTGAATAAAGAGGATGCCAAGAAGTCTGAGCCAGAAAATGGATTGGGAGGGAAAATATCATAGATTGCAACTTGCAGATTCATGCGGTCTATGTTTAAAAGTGCGTGGGAGGTGAATGTCAGCCGGGTCACGCAGAATATGAGAGTGGAGAATGTTGAATGTATTTCAATCAGGGGAGCTCATGAATCGGGTCGGGGGAGAATCTGCTACGAGAGGATCAGGTAGGAGAGGAGGAGGTGCTGTGATGGGACGGGCGGCGGAGGAGTGTCTGACATTTAGACTCCACGGGCGTCGGCCTGCACACACACACACACACACACACACACACACACACACACACACACACACACACACACACACACACACACACACACACACACACACACAC
>CAESWR010000207.1:595256-606398 GCA_903171835.1 Mullus surmuletus | reverse complement strand
CCTCTATTGATTCCTTTATGGCTACAGAAGCTGCACAGCTATGCAAAAGGTGAGGTCTTTGATTGGCCAAGGTCACCAGGTTTACATCGGCAAAACGCTTTTTTTTTTCTTCAGTTTTCTGTTTAGAAAAGGATGGTTAATGGTTGAGGCCTTGCATACCTCACGGGCATCCTTTAGATTCTCTGCCTTCTCTGCTGAAACATGGGCTTATTGTATGTTCCTTCAGAGACCATTTGCATGATGATTATTTCCATTTGTATTAGAGTCGGCTCTGCTTGGGGGAATTTATGTGGGCTCAAAAGCTCCAGCCGTGACATTTCCACCTACTTTTGTTGCTGAAAGTTTTTAGGCCAAGTAACCCACAATGAAAATCAATGCTGCTATTAAGAGTTGCTTTTTTTTATATTAATGCTGCTATCTTTTGGGAATTCTGTAGGCTGAACTACTGCTGTAAATATTTCCACATAAGCCTGAAGAGAGGTCGCTCCCTATGACTGCTGCTTTTTTCCTGCACTGAGAAGTGTTTTTCTGGTGAGGTCTTTGAGTAATACCACTCGCCTGTGCGCTCAGCTCTGCCGTGTGTCTTCCTGGCAGGACAAGTGGCTGCTCCACTCGGTCCTGATGCTGGTGCAGTCGTGGATCGAGCCTCTGGTCTACCTGCAGACCACCCTGGACCGCTACGACGACGCCCCCGACATGCTGCTCAACAAGACCAAGTGGATGTCGGAGAAGCTGATCAGTCTGGAGCAAGGGGTGGTGGTCCTCATCAAGAAGGTACGGGGGTCGCCATGGTGACAGGCGGAGCGGAAACAAGGGGGTGCAGACAACAGGCAACTTTTTATCTTTATAACGAACAACACTGGGGGAAATAATGATAACACACGACAGGATGATATATTGATGAGTGCTTCATGAGAAAGCAATTATCATTATCTCCATTATCCATGAGTTTCTATCCATGGCAGCAAGCTGCACGTGAATGCAGCTGCCCAGTGGCGTGCACACTGCTGCAGTTGCCATCTTGTCTTTTAACGCATGTATGTTTATGTTGGCAGGAGATAATATGTCAGAAAACTGTGAAAACCGATGCCAAAAAAAGTCCCAGTGATGCTATTCACAATGTTAAGGGAAAATCCTACCTAGACTGTACCTCATTGATTATCAGTCCATAACAACAGGCGATTAAGACTTTATTTCAATTGAGTGAAATAACACCTTAGTTAACACCGTTTATACATTAAGTAATTAGCTGTAAGTTAGTGCTCATTACTGCGTTAGCGATGTTTATTCTAAAATGATTCCCCAAAACCCACATGTCGAATGATGTAAAGTAAATAGTGTGTTTGTCCTCATGTCTCCAACACGTCTGCCAAGATGCTGGATGAAGGGATGCTGACGATGACCTACGGCGAGCAGGGCTTGTTCCAGTACGACGTGCAGCCGGAGATGCTGGAGTCGGTGATGCGGGACTACACCTTGCTGAGCTGCTTCAAAAAGGACGCCCACAAGATGGAGACGTTCCTCAAGCTGCTTAAATGTCGGCAAACAGACAACTGTGCATAAAATATGAAGTGCATCTTCTAAATATTGCAGTGTTTAGCTTTAAATGAATTCTTGGGGCCGGGAGCCGTGCACATATAGATATGACCGTGCCTTAGGCGATGCAGTCTTGCTTGCAGTGCTGCGCATTCTTTATTGATTGTGTTGGAATACCTTCCAACAAAAACTAAGTAGGTGTAATGCTGTGCCCTTTCTTCAAGACGCTTCATTAAAAATTCTCCCGCTCAGTTCTTATTTTAACCTGGCAAAGGAAACGCGAGGCCAAATCCCAAAAGATTATTTGCGTGTTGAGCTGTCAAAAAAAATCTGCATACGCTGCCACTATTTCCATTTCCTTTGTTCTTAACTGGTGTTTGTATTCCTCACTGGCTCTTGCTGGGTTTTGTTGTTTTCTTTTTTTTCTTTTTTTTTGCCCCTAGAGTATTCGGTGACGCTCCCTTTTTTTTCCTTTTAAATGGAATTGGTTTCACTCCTGCATTAGTGAAATGAAACACTTTCACCTGGGGATGGGAGTCAAACCCAGAGCAATCACTCCTGACTTAAAAAGAGACACATTTTTGATTGGTGAAAGGGAGGCAGAGAGAGAACAAATAACCGCCGAAGCACGAGGCAGGACTTATCTCGACTTTTAGGTTAGACACACATTTCGATTTCTTGATTACTCATGAAAGACTCATGAATATTTCTGCGCTTAAACATGCCTAATGACCCTGAATGTGATAAACGAGAATTTCATTGAGAATATGGTTTATTCAGGTTAATGAATACATTGCTTGGATTTTAATTCCTAAATTCTATGAATATGTAATGCCAAATACATGACTTTTTATTTTGTTTTATGCAAATAGAAGAGGCCTTATTCGCTGTGGAAGCCTTCCCGGTCACTCACTGTTGTTATTTATGCTGATTTACTAAAGCAAGTTGTAAAAAGAAAAGAAAAAAATAAACGTTTATGCTGTCATCGTGTCTCCGATCCATCCATCAACTTTGACCCTTTCCACCCCAAAACACAAGGGGGCAGTGCTGCTCTGCTGCCAAGGTCATCTCCCTTAGCTCTTTAATGCATTTTATAATATTGCATCATCTTCATTTACCAGAAGTAAAGCGGCACACTTCCTCTTTTTAGCTCGTTTCCTGCAGAATATATAACTAAATGTATATGGAGGACATCCAGTGCAAAGTCAAATATGAAACAGCTGATCCCGGCGGGCAAAACAAAGCACCTGCTCCCGCCGCCGGCCAGCCCGGAGCCCGGCGGGCGCCTCCGCCCGTCCCTCCTTACATCTGCAGCCTCGATATGAGGTAGAAAAACAATGAAAAGACGCCGTCGCCACCGGCATCGCTCGCTCATCCTCTGATCTGACGCTTTCTCTCTTCGCCGTCCAGCTCCGTCTTCTGCCTCCTCCGTCCTCCGTCACATCAGAGGATGCAAATGAGCTGGCGGTGGCTTGGCGTCAAGCCCGGCTGGCGCGTCGGCTCGGTAGAGGTGGCGTCCTGCAGTGCGGGTGGATGTCGAGGCAGGATGTGGTCGGGGTGGGAGGATGGGGGGGATGGGGGGGGATGTCAGCGATGTCAGGTTGAGCTTCCCGTGGCCTAATCACTTCAGTATGGGGGCTGTGAGATGATTTGGGCGGCCTACGTTCTGCTCGGCGGGGCTGCGGCTCCTCCGCCTCAGCCTCAGCCTCAGCCTCGCGGCGCAGCCCTCGCATCACCTCGCTCGGCTCCTGACAACACAAAAGTAATCATGGTCGTGATGGAACCCCCCCCCCCCCGCCGACCCTGCACCCCCTGCACTCCTCAGGTCCGGAGGCCATAAATATTAAAGATTGGCTGTAACTCGGGAGGGTGGGGGGAGATGTTGGGCAGGGAGAAGGAGGAAAGAAGGACAGGGGATGGATGATGGGAAGGGGAGGGGGTTTAAACTACTATGCAGTCTAACTATGACCATGTTTCCAGTCAGTCCATATTGGGGTTAAGCTCCCTATTGCGGTCAGTGAAACATTGTGAATAAGGCGTTTCCATGGTGATCAAACAGGGTTGTTCCTGTCTCCATGGTGATTGTAATCAATGGTGATATGGCGATCAAAGCAGCCACGCACGGAGAAGGTCTGCTACAAACCCTGCTTGGCGTAACTTTGCGCTCCCCTTTTTGTGGATCTTCTATCCCGCTACTTTCTAGCGTCTCCAAATGCCAGGATGTTTGTGTCTTTCATCACACTGATGAAGTGATTGGTTTCCTCCTCACTCCAAAAGTGTGGCGTGGTTTCGCTCTCGCCTTTGGCCATGTTTACAAGGAGTTCCTGGACTCCAAAGACCAAGATTCCTTGCTGATAGAACATGAACACAACACTAATTCATCTTCCTTTAGATGAGGAGATCCTGATAGGAGGAGACATCATCACATGTTCACTTAGAGAAGGAGGAACCAGAGGGAATATTTAGATTTTTAAAACTGGAATAGTAGCAGATTCCGCTTATTCAAGTGGGTTATTGTATATATATGTATATAGTGTTTACATCGCCGCACGCAGCCGTGTTATTGCTAATATTCCACTAAGAAAAGGCTTATTGACTGCATGGAAACGTAGCGTACTATAATCTGAGGAGAGGAAATAGACTGCGGGGGGGGGGCTGCACAAGAGGAGCAGCGTGACAAAGGAGGAATGTAAAGGACTCGGAGATGGAAGCCAAGAGAAGTAAAAAAAGAAAAAAAAAAGTTGTTGAGTGTGAAATATACAGCAAATGTGAGAGTGGGCAATGACAGACTCTGAGCGGCGTGCCATGCAGACAGAAATGACATCCAGGACTCCAAATGGCTGCCTGGAAGGCACGCGTCCAGCAGAGACGGGCTGTGAAGTTGTGTCTGCTTGATATGAAACTGAAGCCCAAAGTCCTTGATCTCCGGCTGGCTCTCGCACTCCTGATTTGCTTTCATTCAGGGCTCAAAACGACAGCTTGGAAGCACCTAAAACGCTCTCACAGCTCCCGTAGCCTATCGTATCCCCTACCTTCTTATTACTTTTTGGCTCTTTAAGGACATTTTAAGCGAGAAACTTTTTCTTTTTTTTGCTTAAGTTTGCTGGAGAAAATGGGGAATGAGAGGAGGGAGGAGGGTCTCTCTTTTTTTCACTTCATCCTCAGACAGGTTTTGAAAAAGAGCCATTTCCATCATACCGCTGCAGAACTCCGGGACTGTGTTTGGCCAAGGTGGAATTCTCCAGTGGAGGCCGATCCTGAGCCAAGAACACCATGCAAAGCTGATGTAGGTGCATTTCTTTGCCGGACCATCTGCAGTAGACCCCCCGGACATGCATGTCACTCTACTGATGTAGACCACACAGAACAAGACCAAGAGCACAGAGCTCCAAGAACGAGACAAGACCAAGACATTTGGGGTTTGAGACCAAGACAAGACCAAGACCAAACATAAATCAACAGAGATATTTTGGCTTATTTACTAGAAAATAGGTCTTTGTTTCTTGGTGCACAAGCAGCTGTTTCCACTCATGGTTTTGTTTCTATAGCAACATCAGATGTGGATTTGTCAGGTGAATGTGGCTTCTAAGTTGACAGGAGCAGGAGATCCTTCCAATCTACCAATGATTGGAAGTGATAAGTTGAAAGCCTGGCAGTGGTGGTCTTCACTGCTCTTGGCTACAAAATCCAAAGTCCACTCAGTCTCAGACTGAGACAAAACAGTCTTAGATCAGTCCGAAGACCAGGACCAATAGTGTACAGTAAACATTCTACTCCTCAGTTCTGGAGACGTTAGCAAGGGTCAAGAGTTCCAGGGGCATCGAGGCCATCCTAAGCGATCCAATATGTTAAAAGATATCCGTTTTAAAGACCAGCAGCACCGAGCGCGAAGCAAACCAATGACACGGTCCTCAAAAGAGACAGATAAGGACACTCAAATGCAGCTGAAACATCTCGTATCAAAGCTAATGTCCTCATAGGAGGAGGTTGCTCATCTGATATGTACACGATGGGTCTTCCTTTGATAGATAATTACATTTCATTAATTATTGTAGTGTAGCGAGCGAGCTACAAGGGGAGATAAGGAGCCCTGAAGAGTCGTCCTCAGGGAAAAGTAACTTTGCCGTCGTCTCTTTGTTTACCCGAGTGTTAAATCAATGAGCTGTGAGCTTCCGCAGTCGCTGCCATTACATAACCTGCATGCGGCACCAGACATTAAAAAGAGAGGACGCCCGACGTGCAGCTGTGATTAATGCAGGAATCACGGTGCGGCGAGCTGGCGAGTCGGTGGCGATTCAGCCCTCCGTGAGTGGCAGGATTTATACAACTGGGAAATTGGGCGATTACCTCAGAGGCGGGCGGGGAAACGGGAAGACATGATGTGAGCTCAGCGGGGAGTCGGCCATCAATTTCTTCCCAGGTTCTTTGCTGTAGCAGGGAATCGGGGAGCTGGTGTCCCACAGGGCATTCCAAAGCAGTGACGACATGGAGACAACAGAGGGGAAAATAGATGAGTTATAGCATAAATAAAAGCTCCAGATGACTTTGCTTTGCCACAGCTTCCAGTTTTTTTCCTTTAACCCTCTGGCTGCATTGGAAATTTACTACTGATTACAACATTAAGGACCATTTAGTTTTGACATGAAATATTTTGCTCACTGTGATGCAAAATAGTTTTGCATCTCCACAAAAGACTGGATTACAAATACAAGAAGGCTGTTGATGCGACTCTGGAGGATTTTGTTTCAGGAGAGCAGAAAAAGGAAGAGTTGAACTTCCAGTCTGTAGCGCCTACGATCCACGGCA
The DNA here is from genome assembly GCA_903171835.1 of Mullus surmuletus. Lineage (NCBI taxonomy): Eukaryota > Metazoa > Chordata > Actinopteri > Syngnathiformes > Mullidae > Mullus > Mullus surmuletus. The sequence continues at coordinate 600,056 of CAESWR010000207.1, read as the reverse complement.
GCCTTCCCAGGATAGTGAGCTCTGAGTGGGAATGGCCTCGGCACGAGTCTTTGGCCTTGGGAAGCCAGATATCTGCTCTTGCTGGACCAATTTCTTTCAAACAAAAACTAACGTGCCGCCTGAAGTCTGTTATCAATTGCATCGGGAAGTTGTTTGTGGGATTCCTAGATGATTTTTATCACAAGTGGGGCTTGAAAATGTCATAATCAGCATGTTTGGGATCCATTAGAAGACCAAAATAGTCCTCGATGTTAGTAAAGTTATTTTCCCATAACTTTGAATCAATAGTAATTGAGAGCCAAAATGGCAGATATGGAAAAAACAAGAACCAAAATGTTCTTTGATGTAGCCAGAAAGATTGCTAAAATCATGTATGTATTCACATAACAATTCTACTCATTTGGCTCGTTCTGCTTTGTTCAATTGGGGAAAATTCATAAAAACCCTGCTTTTGCTTTTTCTGTCATTTTAACAAACTTAAATCTCCTTTTTCCACATAAATGCGTTGATGTTTATTTGTGCATTAAAGTCTGAGATTCTGCCACTCATTAGCTTTCCCTCGATCCAATGAGAGACGGAGGATAACACAGAGGAAAGACGTATGTAAACGGGCGGCTGTGAAACAAATGCCTCTGCTTCCGGAAAGAAAAACAAAGAAAGAGGGCAGATGCCAAAATAAACGACGCTTAAGTCAACCCAATTACCTCCCGTTCTCACTTTCGCTTTAGATGTCGGAACTCTTTCTTCTTTGATACCCTGTCAGGCTGATGCAGGCGGCCGGGCTGAGCGAGCCGGAGCGAAGGATGCTGGCGAAGGGGCATATTTTTGTCTTCCCGCCAATATGCATCTGCTTATGTTTTTCTAAGATCAAGACACAGGCCCGAGAATCCCGTGCATTTCCTTCACTTCAGGAAGCACTTTCATGACTTCAAATATAATAATTTCCTTTTTGGAAAGACGCCGCGGATTATCCATGTGTATTTGGCTTTCGTTTATCTGTTTTCTTCCCTTGAAAGAAAAGGATTGGAGGGGAAAAAAGGGGGAGCTCACAGATAGTGAGTGGATGGACCTCTGGCCTCTGATCCTAAATGGGTTTTGATAGGTGTGGTGAATTCACTTTGGGCTCAGGGATTATGATTTACCGCCGCTCCGCTTTGGCTCGGGGAAAGCGGCACTCGCATCCTCTGTCTATTTCTGTTTGTTTTGCTCCTGCCCTTGATAGCAGGAAATGCTGAATAAAAGAGGCGCGGAGAGAAGGAAGGACCGGCCCGCTCCCTCTTCTCGCACGGGCAGCGGCATCCAGACAAGCCGCTCGGGTTAATTAACGAGTTAATGAGATCGAATGAGAGCACGGTTTTCAGTGAGAGCCAATAGTTGGAATATTAATGAGCTTTGTGTTAAACCAACAGCAACTTTTTTTATTATATCAGGCCACATAATAACCCTACTTTTTTCTCAGGCCTATGAGTAAATGTGGTTTGTTTATTGTTTGTTCATTTATTTGCACCATAATACAGAGACAATTACACAGACAGAGATAAAAACAAGAATACAGACAGTGCTGGAGGGCTGAGAAGCCCCAAATGTTCTTATTTAAGGTGCCTCCCCAAAAGGAATAAAAAGATGAAATAAAATAAAATACTCAAAAAATTCAATAACAAAATACAAACAACAACAACAAAAACAACAACAACAACAACAACAATGCAAATGCCTTATTATTTACTATGTCTCTTAAATGTGTTATTGCTTTGTATTTGATGTTTTTTTCATGTAATCTATTTTTCTTGTAATGGAATGCACTATGTAAATAAACGTGCCATGCTGCGCTTGAGGAATGTGCTTTGCAAACAGCTTTCATGGTTTTGAGTCAATGATATATCAGGATTCTTGACGATCGTCCCCCGCGGGAGCGACAATCTGAATAGGACACGCCCTCAGTCTCCTGCTTTTTAAAGCCTTATCTGGAGATTTGAAGTGGGAAGGATGTGGTGTGAGGAGCGACCAGCAGGGGCGCCGCAACACCAGCTACAAACACATGGCTGAGATGTTTGCAGGAAGAATCCAGCGGAGAGATGAGGCAGAGCGGCGGGAAGGCGTCCCACCCCGTGGACGCTGAAACCATTACGAGCCCCATCCAGCGTGATGTTGCTAATGTTCCAGCTCCCCTCGTTCACTGGGAGAGGAGTTCCAGCTTGGTGGTTTGTCAATCTGGTTGCATTCATCAATCCGCTCTATCCATTCTGGATCCGACCGCTTTGATGATGCTTTGAATTACAATGTTTACCCGCTGTGGTCCCCCATACACTACCCCGAAATTTGTGGCTTCCTCTCGTGCCCTCCACAGCTGACCGACTGTTTATTTTTGAACCACTCAGAGCAGACCTTGAGGCTTGTTCGATCCTGATGTGGGATTTGGTGCAAACCGAGGTCAGACGTTGACAATGGCGGCGGAAGAATTACATATTTGGTTCACAGGGAGGCAGATGCAACGCAGACGGGGTGTCAGGTTGTGTCGCGGCAGCAGAGGGCAGTGCTGAAGAAGATGAGGAAGCCGCGGGCTAAGCGTGCCTCTCTGAGGGGTCTTGTTTGGTGAACTTTAACCTACACTGCTGTCAGTGAAGTAGTGGTTTAAAAAAACATGAATCGCCGGAACACTTTTTGGAGGAACCTCAACCAAAGGAAGAGTCATTTCCACACAAAAAGTTTGAAAGCTTCACTGGTCAAAGATGTCTTAGGTCACCGGCTCTTGTAGGTTGCTGGTTAGGGCTTAATGGAAACCAGTTGCTTTCAAATATTTTACAGACAGAAGGGGGGAAGCAAAGAAGCTGTGGGCTAAATATACTCCTCTTGTTTGGTGAACTTCAGCATAAAGTGCAGTTTACTCACTTTCCCCAAAAGTACTAAGTATCTATCTATCTATCTATCTATCTATCTATCTAGTTAAAGAAATTTTTTAAGGTAAAAGTTGAAATCTTCACCAGTTAACAGTTTCTTAGGTTCCTTATTTAGGTTCCTAGTTGGGGCTTAATGGAAACCAGCTGTACTTTACGACACATGCTTTGACACATTTCATGGCAGGACGTGTCTTTGCATCTAATTTGCATTCGCTATTTCACATGCTAACTAGCTTGTGCGAGCTAACAAGCTAGAATGAAACCAGCCTGGATTAGCGTTGCTGTCGGACTGGCGGATTGTGGCTTCCCTGACTGTAAGGGGAGGGCGAGGCGAGGACGCCCTGAGGTTTCAGGGTATGTGCAAACTGTGAAAGTGTGTGTGTGTGTGTGTGTGAGAACAGAGCTACCCCACAGTGTGTTTATGTGGCTGATTAACGTCTGACTGTAAATCAGACAAGGAGCGGAACTGGCGATGGCAGTTTCTGCAGCCGCACTCGCACATCAGAGCTCGGCAGCTGCCTCGCACTCCAACGGCTGGCAGCGCCGCAGCACCGGGCGAGCCGGAGGGTTTCAGGGTTTCTGGGTGTCAATAATGCTGTTTCTCCACAACAAAATCCATCTCAAGCTCTATCGCAATCCACTGTCTGGACTGATGTAGCCGCCCCGGTAACGGCAGACGGTATCAGAGAACCCTGAGCGCCGCCGAGGTTGATACGAGTCTAGGAGCGAGAACGCCGGCCGGCGCCGTTTTCTTTGGAGGCCTGCGATTGTGCAACAACGTTCAATAATCACACTGGGAGAAATTCATCTTTTGAAGAGGCCAAAAAGGCCGATCGACCAGAACTCGGTGCAGCTACTAGTCTTTGTGTGTCTTTGTGTGTGTGTGTGTGTGTGTGTGTGTGTGTGGGTGGGGGGGGGGGGACAGAAAAAGCATCTATCATCAATGCTTTTTTACTTTGTTTCCTTCCCATCAGTTTTACTCCAGGAGGACTTGAACCGTGTGTGTCTTTTTATCTTTGAGAATGAAAGAATTGCAAAGCCAAACATGCGGACGAGAGAAACGCTGCTGCTGCTGCTGCTATTTTCAATATCCTTTATTCAACCAGGTAAAAAAAAACTCATTGAGATTTAAAACCTCTTTTTCAGGAGGTTAAACAAAATAAACGAGATTTGGGTAGAAAAATAAAATCCAAATTAAAACCTTTAGCACCTTTTCTGTTCTTTCGTTTCCTCCTCTCGCCATGACGGCCGCGCAAACAAAGGCCTAAACAAACCACACAAAACAAATAAGATACGGTAATACAAGAGAGAAACTAGAGAGGGACGACGTGGTTACAAGATCCAATGGAGCTTATTTCTCGCTTTCATAGTAGTTTCAGAGTAGATTTCATCGGCGGAGGTTTCTACACAAATACTCAAACACAAATACGTCCAAGAATAGATTTCTAATTAAAAGTGAGTCAGTAAGAGAGTCTTTGAACACACAAATGTGCGACAGTGTTTGAGGAACAGTGATGAAGCCACACGATGGCGGCGACCCGTAATAAAGTTCAAAGCACAACGTAATGTGTGATGTGACTTGCAATGAAGAACATGATTTGTTTCTAAAACAGAAGCCCAATTTGAGTTTCGATTACATTCATACATGTTAAGTTCTATGACTTAAATCTCACAAGCCTCGAAGAATCACAAGTGTGTGTTCAGTGTGGAAGCGTCACATGACATGATGTGATTGAAAACACGGCAGAGTATTTTCTCTTTTCAAGCTTTATTAGTATCCGCATGGCACGGCTTTGAGAGCTCCATTTTTTTTGTTTTTGTTTCTTTTCTTAAAAGAAGAAGAAGAAGAAGAAGAAAGAAATCATCCCCGCTCGCTCCCCCTCCCTGCGCTATTGTTCCAGCG
>CAESWR010000207.1:348326-363825 GCA_903171835.1 Mullus surmuletus | reverse complement strand
GTTAGGGTTTCTAAACCCTAATTTGCCTCATGCTAGGGTTAGGGTTAGAGAACGGAAGGTCGTAGAGACGTGGGGTCAAGTTCTACACATAGGTTTTCGGGCACCCCGAGTGCAATGAGCTGGGTCCTGATCTCCTACAACCCTGCGTTTCAGAGATACAGCCTATTTATGATTGTCTGAACATGCGTATCTCGGCACGGGAGGCTCCTAGAGCCTGGGGACCAAGCCCAGTGTGTTCGACAGCCATGACAACATGGGGCGAGATGCTGGTTTGGTGTCTTTAGCAGTTTTGCATCAGCAGTTATGGCAAGTTTTTCCAAATTAGGGTTACCGTAACTGCAGTGACTGGGGTTCAAAGGTCAAGTCCGCAACGGAGCGTCGTAGAGACTCGGGACCAATACCAGCGCGTTCGGCATGTCCTAAAACCTGGGGTGGGGCACTGTTTCCAAGCCTCTAGCACTTTCTGGTCAGGAGCTACAGTCAGTCAAAGATGCACCTTAATTCTGAGCTAGGGTTAGGGTTAGGGTTTCTAAACCCTAATTTGCCTCCTGCTAGGGTTAGGGTTAGAGAACGGAAGGTCGTAGAGACGTGGGGTCAAGTTCTACACATAGGTTTTTGGGCACCCCGAGTGCAATGAGCTGGGTCCTGAGCTCCTACGACCTTGCGTTTCAGAGATACAGCCTATTTACTTTTGTCTGAACATGCGTATCTCGGCACGGGAGGCTCCTAGAGCCTGGGGACCAAGCCCAGTGTGTTCAGCAGCCATGAAAACATGGGATGAGATGCTGGTTTGGTGTCTTTAGCCCTTTTGCATCAGCAGATATGGCAAGTTTTTCCAAATTAGGGTTACCATAACTGCAGTGACTGGGGTTCAAAGGTCAAGTCCGCAACGGAGCGTCGTAGAGACTCGGGACCAATACCAGCGCATTCAGCATGTCCCAGCACCTGGGGTGGGGCACTGTTTCCAGGCCTCTAGCACTTCCTGGTCAGGAGCTTCGTAGAGACTCGGGAATAGGCAATAAAAGTACGTATGATTCATTCTGATATCGTATTGGATCACAATTGGTATCGGCCAATACTCAAGGCTGCAATATCGGTATCGTATAGTAAGTGAAAAAGCTTTCCTATTGGAAACTCTTTGGCCGTTGCAGTGCTTTTGGCCCTTTTTCGGCCACCGTAGATTCCAGTGCCGTTACTATTACTCACATTGAAACCTGCATGTGGGCCGAAGCTGCTCGTGTCACTGAACATTTCCATAACAGATATTTGGCTAATTGTGACAGGGTTGCTTTTGTCCTTTGATGTTCCTGCCAGAGAGAACATCTGGAGAGCCCTGTTGCTGTTGGCTGTGGCTTGGCAAATGTGTTTGTCAGGGTCAAAGGTCAAGGACAAACTGGCTTCCATCCCCCGCTCAAAACATTTTAACCACAAAATGAACCAAGCAGAGCTTTTTCCCGAACACAAACCTTTTATTAGACTGTGAGCAGCCACTCTATAAATACCATGTCTTCTCTAATGCATCTGTTGGCGAGAGGATTTTTTGTGCAAATATAAATGAAAAGATAACACCTTCAATAAATGTTGGGTGGCACCGAGCCGAGGACGGGCTCTGTAAATAATCAGTGAGCCTGAAGAGCACCGCTGCTGCTCCACAGGTTCCTCCATCCTGCCGCTGCATTTCATTATGTGTTCCTGCACGTGTGATGGGAACCCCTCTGCACAGGAAACGCAGAAAATAGCTGCAGCCAAGTACTGCACCGATATAATTACATGCTTTTTTTTCTTAAATCCTTCTCTCATGCGCTTCCTACTTGAAATGTAACTTCCTGTTGCCACTCACTCACATTCTAATCTTCTTATGGGCCACAAGAGGAAGCCAGTGGCTACATTTCCATGCAGTCAAAAAGCCTTTTCTAAGTGGAATATATGCAAAACCTGGTTTACCGTGGCCAAATAGTCCCCCTTAGTTAGTCCTTTTCTCAAGTTACGCCAAGCAGGGTTTCCAGTCAGTCCATATTAGGGTTAAGGTCCATATTACGGTTGCTGAAACATTGGGAATAAGTGTTTACAAGTAGTTCCTGGACTCCAAAGACCAAGATTCCTTGCTGATAGAACATGAACACAAAACTAATTCATCTTCCTTTTGATGGGGAGATCCTGATAGGAGGAGACATCATCACATGTTCACCTTAGAGAAGGAGGAACCAGGGGGAAGAGGAGGGGTTTTTGAATAACCGGAATATGAGCATATATTCTGCTTATTTAAATGGATTATTGGTGTTAACATGGCTATGCACAACCAGGTTATTCCTGATGTTCCACTTACAAAATGCTTACTGACTGCATGGAAATGTAGCCAATGACCGTGTATACAAGAAGAACCCTGTTTGCTCACACATGTAAACGGATTATTCCTAATGTTTCTCGAACCGGAATATGGACCTTAAGCCCAATATTGACTGCATGTAAATGTAGTCAGTGTAGCAGCAGCATGAGGACATTTCTAAATAGCCATGCGGGGAGCGTCATGTATATAAATCATGTTTCGTACCCGCTGCACTGTACTGAATATCTACTAAATGAAGGGTTCATCTTGCGTGAATGGGTCGCGCCCTGCAGCCCTCTCATTCCCCTTTGCTGCCCGGCCCACACTGTGTTCACGAGCAGCCCAATAAGACGTTTGGATCTCCTGCTCTCCTTTAATTAAGACAGCTGGGGCCCGGAGAGCCTGCAGAGCCCGGTCCACTCGCCGCACGCACTGCAGAGGCACACGTGTAAGCGCGGCCACGCCCAGCGAGAACAGCACGGCGACTCCGGGGCGCTTTTCCATCCCGCCGGTGGTCCGGAACGCTGCGCCTCACCACCGCACAACCACCTCACTTTGGTGATTTGGTTACTGTGTCGTGAGGTGAATGAATGTTGAGATTTCTCCGGTTTCACTCCATCATGTTGAGGAAATGAACATAAAATCTCAACTCAAGCATTTAGTTTAACCCTTAAAGCTTCCTCAATCGTCCCTCAGGACAAAAACGTCTCCTCCCTAAAAACTGCTGTAAAACTAACATATATTAGTATTTTCTTCCACTTTGAATGAGTCAATCTTTTCAATCAACTTAAGCCTGGAATATATATATCAAATTTTAATGATTTTAATCCTCTAAATGCCAGGTTTTTTTTACATAACTCCACAGTATTTTGATCAAAAAAACATACAAAAACTCAAACAATTTCCATAAACTGCAATTCATGGAGGTTTTAAGCATCATTATTATTAGAGCCTCGGTTGGGTCAATGATTTGCAGCAACATTAAATTTGAGGCATTCTTATTTTTTCTACAGTGACAGATTTTTCAGATTTGTCACTGTAGAAAAAATAAGAACGCCCCAAAGGCCTCAAAAGGAGAAACTTTTTGTTTGTTTGACAGACAAACATCAAAAAGTTTCTCCTTCCAAAAGACTGCTATAAAATATATATTCATATTTTTTTTCAAAGATTTTTTTTAAGGACTTTGATCCTCTATGGTCAAAAAAAATGATTGGCCAAAAACCTCCCCAGGAACTCTTTAAGGGTTAATTTGACGCTAACTGTTGAATGTAATGACTTGCTGCTGATACACTTCTCCGGTGAAGTCCAGGGCACGTGAGCAGGCGCTAAACGTGTGTATAAAAGGTCAAAGGTTCTCGGACTTTCCTCAGCAGTGAGATTGAGGCTTTAAAAGCACCATTTTCCCTCGGCAGAGTCTGCATCGCATGCTTTCACTTTAAGTGTTTATGTTCATTTAAGTCCAGACCACATTTCCGTTTCAAGAGGAAGAACTCAACTTCAGCTTTCAAAGTTAACCATTAGGATTACGCAGTTATCATTTCAGCTCACCTGGAAAATGAAATATTGCTTTATTTGAGTGTAATAAAACGTGGTTATCTCTGTGCGTGTGTGTGTGCGTGTGTGTGCGTCACATGGAGGAGAGGATTTGTCCAGGCCGCTGTAAAAAGCTTGTGGAACATCTGTGCCGTTCAGAGATTAGTCTCAATTTTATGTTACAATGTTGGCTGGCCGCAGGAGAGGCGATTACCAAGGTTCTTTTGTTGTGGTCGAAAATGTGTGCTGTTGTTGTTTGTGTGTGTGTGTGTGTGTGTGTGTGTGTGTGGGGGGGGATTGAAGCAGCAGTGGGATGATGCAGCATTGATAAAAAAGCACCTCTTTCCAGAAGATGGCTCCTCCTAAAATGAGGATAGAAATAATAATAATAATAATAATAATAATAATAATAGGAATAAAGAGAATCACAATGCTACGTAAGCCCTAAGAGGAAATGATTTAACACTGTTTCCTCGAGATAATGACTTATTTTTCTAATTATCTTGAGAAAACAAAGCTTTAGAAATCAAAACACTGTGCTGATCACTGTCTCCCCTAACGTACCTCCTTGGTGCGGTTATGAACTGGACCATAAAATGATGAATCCACGGCCGCTCTGTGCTTCCGTACGATGCTCCTGGTAAACATGATATTCTCAGTTCTGTGGCCCAATGTGAAATACGCCGTCCTGACTGACTGCATACAGAAAGCAGTAATGAATACTTTTATCACATTTGTCTGCATGGGGTGTTTCCTCGTTGCAGCGTGTTGAGACTCTGTCCGGACAAGCTGAGCTACAACCGCGCGCACAATGAGCCAAAGATCATGTTTACATGAGTTCAAATAAGCCTTTTCTAACCAGAATATTAGCAATGTAAACCACGTACAGACCAACAACCCATTTGTAAAAGGGGAACCCGAATAGTCCCCCTGGGTTCCTCCTTTTATAAGGCAAATATTTGATCATGTCATAGGCGGAGCTGGGGGGGGGGGCTGAGGGTGCGCACCATTGCAAAGCGTCCGATGGCGAAGGTGAGCGTTTCATTACGCCAAGCAGGGTTTGTAGCAGACCTTCTCCGTGCGTGGCTGCTTGATCGGGATATCACCATTGATTACAATCACCATGGAGACAGGAACACCCTGTTTGATCATCATGGAAACGCCTTATTCCCAATGTTTCACTAACTGCAATGTGGAACTTAACCCCAATATTGACTGCAGGTAAACATAGTCACACACACACTCACTCTCAGCTGAGAGCTCATGGCGCTGTTATCTGGACACACACACACTAAAACACGGGGCCATCAGCGGTTCCAGCGATCACGTATGTAAACCCAATTTTTAATGACCTCTTTGCTTTGAGAATTCCAGCAGCGGCTCCACCTGGAGGCGGCTCTGACGACACTCTCATCCTGGTGGAGGCGGATCCCATCGAATCCGCGTATGTACAAAGGCGTCTCTATTGGAACCTTACATCACTGTCTGTCATTTAATTGATTACAAAGTGAGACAGCTTATGAGAATGCACGCGGCAGTTGATGCAAATTGCTGCCTAACTGGGTCAGTCCTCACTTCAGCTTCTGTCTCAATTCAGGAAATGAGGCTCGAATGTTACCTGCGCGTACAAAAGGAACAAGCTTGGCATCCATGAGGTCATGTGGTAAAAAAAAAAAAAAGGTGAGTTAAGTCAATAGCCGACTCTGTCCCTCTAGAGCTGCTGGACGGGTGATCGCATTATCATACGTCCTCCTCTGTGGTCCTCATCACTTCTGTGGACATCAAAGTCTCTGAGGAGTCCTTGGCTGACACCTGCTCGTCCTCTGGTTCCCCGAGTCTGCTTAGTCCGCTGTGAGAACTGTGCATGATGAGGTCGAGGGTCTGCTCCTGTTTCACCAGGCCTTGAAGATCTGAGAAGGAAAGCAAAGAGATTTTGTTCAGATTGGATCCACATGGAGAAAATGATGATTACTGCGTTGAAGCACATGAGTGGCTACGTTTCCAGTCAGTCAATATTGGGGTTAAGGTCCATATTGCGGTTAGTGAAACATCACGGTTTCCAAGAAGAAGGTCTGCTACAAACCCTGCTTGGCGTAACTTTGCGCTCCCCTTTTTGTGGATCTGTCTATCCCGCTACTTTCTAGCGTCTCCAAATGCCAGGATGTTTGTGTCTTTCATCACACTGATGAAGTGATTGGTTTCCTCCTCACTCCAAAAGTGTGGCGTGGTGTCGCTCTCGCCTTTGGCCATGTTTACAAGGAGTTCCTGGACTCCAAAGACCAAGATTCCTTGCTGATAGAACATGAACACAACACTGATTCAATTCATCTTCCTTCTGATGTGGAGATCCTGATAGGAGGAGACATCATCACATGTTCACCTCAGAGAAGGAGGAACCAGGGGGACGAGGAGGGGGTTTAAAAATATGAGCATATTCCGCTTATTCAAGTGGGCTATTGTTGTTTACAAGGTCGCACACAACCGGGTTATTGCTGATATTCCACTTAGAAAAGATTGATTGACTGCATGGAAACGTAGCCAATGTGACAATAGGAGAAGGAACTGCTGGAAGAAGTTACTAGTTTTGAATTAGTAGAAATCTGTGCTGCTAACTCTGGTGGGAGAGAGACGTCTTTCCCGCGTTTACTTACAACTGAGCACAGCGGTGTTGACGTGAGCGTAGCCGCGCTCCTCGGGGCTGCTCAGGCTGATGCAGTAGTAGAAGCGCAGCTCCTGCGGGCACTGGGAGAACGAGAGGCCGCTGAGCAGCGGGATGGTGCGGCCGGACATGGGGTCCTCGGCCAGAGCCTGGTGCATCATGTACCTGCACCAGTCGTCCTGCAGGAAGGCGGGCGAGATGAGCAGCGCCCTCATGTGGCTGTCCCGCACGGCCTGGCACAGCTCCGAGGCCACGGCGGCCCCCGGCTCGGCGTCCCGGTCCAAGAGGAAGCACCTGAGGCAGCGCGGCGAGCCCTCAAGGAAGGAGACCAGGCCGATGGCTGCCTCCACGTCGCCCTCCACCGAACTGTGGCACACAAATACGTCATACTTCCTGTTCCATCGCAGCTGTGATTTGAGAGCAGACTGCGGCTGAGGGGCGGAGGGGATTTTTCCTGACGATGATGCGAGTGCAGAGGATGAACTGTTCGGAGAAGAAGTCAATGCAGGTTTTGTCTGACTGGTTTCGGATGATGATGGTTTTAACTTGAAGAGTTTACGGAGCCAACCTGTGAGGGAGAGAGAAGGAAATGTGCATTCAGTTGGCTCAACATTGTGACAGTGAAGGAGCCAAACAGGAACTCACTGTGCATGTTGTGCTGGGCATCGTGGTGCGACCCTCCTCCAAAACCCTCTTAGGTCTCTCCAAGGTCCCTCCAAGGTCCCTCCAAGGTGTGCCCTGCTCCCTCCAGCACACACACGACACTCGATGGCGGCTGGACAGGCTGAGCGCTGCGATGTTGTGGCGGAATCCAGCCCAAGTAAGTGAATGAGACAAAGTGAGAAGAGTGTGACATGAACAGAGAAGAGGAAGCTGCTCGCTGCTGAAAGCGTAGCCGCAAGTCCGTATTTAAATTCAACATGTCGAGCGAAACGAGCTTGTGCAGAGGCGCAGAGGTTAACCCTTTGTTAGTGGAAGGCACGCCAGATCTCCAGGCTCTCGGGAGACGCCATCACATAGATATTGTCTCATCTGATAAGTAGTATCACTGCACCTGATGGAAAGCAGGGACAGCGTGACTGATGATGATGCAATCTGGTCACAGGTCACAACATGTGGTTCGAAACCGAATGCCAAACGTCTCTCTTGGTCGTTCATGCTGAGCAGAACCAACAATCACACAGAATCAATCCATTCACGGACACAGTTTATGAATGTACTGAACACCATATTTTGATATTACTATTCTGAAATACTACATACATGAGATAAGATATACTGTACTGCTGGTTGGCATGTTTTAAAGGATTATTGAAGTAATCGTAGTTATTTGTTATGCTGGCAGGACCTTATCTCCTGAAAGCAGGACACAGAAGGTGCTGACGTATCCTTTGTTGCCGTCTAGATCAATTGTTCACCGTTTTCAGCCGTGTAATTAAAGTTCGGACCCTTTGTATTTCTTTTCCTTAAATTTTGTCGCCAACATTTTTTTCACTGATTTTTCGGGGAACAGCAACACCAATTAAAGACCTTTCCAGACTGTGCCGTAATGGTTTGGATTTGTGTTTGTTGTGTTTTTTTAAGAGGAACTCCTGTTGACCTCCGCAGACACACCTACAATGATGATGTCACTGTCGTTACTAAACTGCTCTCAGTCCTCACCGCACTCAGGGAAGTTGAGAGACATGATAAAGACTCGCCCAACACATGATGACTAAGTCTCTTTTCATAGAACTAGTGTAACTTTAACAGGTCCCGCACGTCTACCTTCAATATCAAATAAACTGCTTTATTGCGGCGTTATCCGTGTAATTAGTGCAAACAGTAAAGCAAACAGCAGTGAATGTTTGAGGGGATGGTCGATGACTTCTCATAACAGGATATGAATCAGGGCTTTCACATAGAACCATAAAGTGCCGCTTCAATGTGTCACCATGAAAAGAGAAGGCAGAGGAAATACAAGTTTACGATACATGGACTCATCTCTTGAACAGAGTCTTGAAATTCATGCAAAGATCATTTCCAAACTCAGTAAGAGTAACAGTGCCACTTACTGGCAACACAAAGGTCCGACGGAGCAGCCTCATGCTTCACAGTCACAGCGAAACCCTGCGAGAGCTTTCACTTCTCTCTTTGTCTGATGGTGACGTCGCAGCGTGACGCGGCCGGTGCTGCGACGTATGAGAGGGGAATTGGTTTTTCAGACATGTTGTTTCAATCATATACAATTATTCTAAATAGATGTGGATTATCTGATGTTACTCCAGCTCTTGGTGCTGAGGAAAACATGGCTGTCATTCAATAGACTACAGAATAATGTCAGTGCTCCTTCATGACAGACCAAAGCCGCTCACTCAGTGGAGACCCATCAAAGTCAATCAATGTGTCATTCCTTATGTTACTGTGTTTCCCCTCAGTTTTGCATTTCTCATTGATGCTTCATGCAAAGTAGGCGGTTGTTGCCTTTGATGAATGCACATTAATTTTGTCGGTGCCCATCAGGTCAACAGAAATATTTTATGGTACACACACTCACACACACTCATTTCTGAGCTTCCTGAACGCTGATTCCGAGTCACACCACTAAATGCCGTGCAGAATGGCAGCGTATCATTACGTGTGCTTGGTATGTAGCTTGTTAAGACTTGGGAACGGGGTCGCACGGGACCACTGAACGACATTTCATCATTTTATCATCAAAATCAGAGCAAGATTTGGTTCTTGTGTTTTGGAAAGATCGAAACATCACTGCCCATACAAATGGACATACAAATGATATTGTACAATGTTGACTCACAATTAATCAGCAGGATATGACTGTGTTGCATTGCCACCGAACGAACACTTGTCGGACACTTGGCGAATACAATGTTGCTATGGATACTCAGTGTCCTGCCCGACACGTAGACCACACGGCAGCTTTGGTTTTGCTTCTTGAAACATATATGAGTTTCAAGAAGCAAATGTTTTCCTTCTAATATGGTTCAATCTTTCTAAAGGATATTACTGTCATTTTCTTAAAAATGTGAAATTCTGGTGTGTGTTTTTAAATCAAAACCTACAAGGGACTAATAAGAGAAAAAAAAATCAAATTCAATGTTGCTGCTAATCATCGACCAATCTGAGTCTCTAACAACGATAATGAGATGCTACTTGAAGTGCATTTTAATGGGAATAATTTGCGTCACGTAAACTGGCATGAAGAGGATTAAAATTCCCCCAGAGAATCCATATCTGATATGTTTCAGGCTGAAGTTGATTACAGAGATTGACTCATTTAAAGTGGAACAAATATTCATATATGATCGTTTTGCAGCAGTTTTTAGGGAGGGAAGATTTTCGTAGGAACTCTTAAGATAATAATAATAATAATAATAATAATACTAATAGCAGAAATATGAAAAAAGACATATTGTGGAAGGGGAAAACTAAAAACTAAAAACTAAAAACTAAACACTAAAAATTAAAAACTAAAAATTAAAAAGTAAAATTAAAAACTAAAAATTAAAAACTAAAAACTAAAAATTAAGAATTAAAAATTAAATATTAAAAAATAAATAATAAAAAATAAAAAATAAAAAATAAAAAATAAAAAATAAAAATTGAAAACTCAAAATTAAAAACTCAAAATTAAAAACTCAAAATTTTAAATTAAAAAATAAATATTAAAAATTAGAAATTATAAACTAAATGTACAATTTAAAATGAAAATTAAAAATTACAAACAAAAAATGACGAACTATAAACTAAAAAGGGGCCTAAAGAAAAAGGTCGGCGTGGATTCGCCACGCATGAAGCACACTGCGCACGCGCGGTTCCACGAACGCCCCCGGAAGTTGCGTCACTTCCTGGTTGTGCATCTGACGTGTCTCAAAGTGTTTTGCTGTGGCGGCGGATCGCACTCGTGGGGGAATTTCCTCTCTATTGCAGCGTCTCCCGGTGAGTAGTGACGCCCCGTGGAGCCCCGTGGAGCCCCCCGGAGCCCCCGGAGCCCCCGGAGCGGCCCGGCGGGACCGGAAGGAGCGGTTCCGGTCTCACCCCGGCTCTGTGTGTGTGTCCTGTCGTCCAGATTACGCGGTGCCAAGATGCTCGACTTCTTCACCATCTTCAGCAAAGGCGGCATCGTGCTGTGGTGCTTCCAGGGCGCCGGCGTCAGCGAGTCCTTCGCGGGGCCCGTCAACGCGCTCATCCGCTCCGTCATCCTGCAGGTGAGAGAGCCGCGCACCCCGGCCCGAGGTCCCGCTCCGGCCGCCCGGTGCGGAGCTCATGCTAATGCTAATGCTAATGCTAATGCTAATGCTAATGCTAGCAGGCGCGCTCGCCCATTGCGTCATGGGAAATGAAAGCCCTTCTTAGGAGCCACAAAAACACCGCACTTCACACACACTTCCGGTGGACGTTGTTGTTGTTGTTGTTGTTGTTGTTGTTGTTGTTGTTTGTTGTTGCCCACGTGTCTGACGCTGGGGGGGGAAACATGGCAACAGCTGTGATCGATCCCAGCCCTGATCAGCTGCTGTTGACATGACAACCGTGTTTTCACCCCGCAGGAGCGAAGTGGGAACAATTCCTTCACTCATGAGGCTCTGAGTCTCAAGTACAAGCTGGACAACGAGTTCGAGTTGATATTCGTGGTGAGTGAGGATCTCAGCTCATGTTTCCGTTCAGAAGAAGTCTTTTTCAGGGAGTCCTGGTCAGGATGTGCAGCAGCAAACACTAAACTATTACACCACTACACAGTTAAACAGCTCAAACAGCTCAAACACTAAACAAATCTGAAGTTCTAGCAGAAAGACCAGTGCGTGTTGTGGATTTCCTGCACACGCTCCATGTGAACGACCTGCTGCGTGTCCATGCTGACGTTCCTCCTGTGTTCTCAGGTGGGTTTTCAAAAGATCCTGACACTGACGTACGTGGACAAGTTCATAAATGACGTCCACCTTCAGTTCAGGGATCGCTATAAGAACCAACTGGAGCAAAAGGGGCCTCTGAAGCTTCTCAGCAACAACTTTGATTTTGAGAACGACTTCAAGATACTCCTCAGGTAAGGAGCTTCTCGCCCTCACCTGCTCCACAGGTCTCTGTCGGCGTCGGGTGTAGCAATTACTCATGCCGATGTGTCACAAACGTTTCTCCACAGAGATGCGGAGGAGGACTCCAAAGCGCGAAGCCCCACCCTGATGCGGTCCTTCAATGAATCGGGGAAATCCAAAAAAACTGTGAAGTCCATGATTGAGACGAAGGGCGGGAGCAAAGAAAAGGAACAGGGCAGCAAGAAGAATAAAAATGCCAAAAAAGAAGGTGGGTGGTTTGGAGGCGGTGCTTGCGAAGGGTTCCGGGGCTCGAGCTCGTTCAACATGGCCATCTTTTGCAGCTCCTGCAGTCGAGCCTCCTAAAGTGGACCGAAGCAAAGCCCCACCTGCTGGCCCGAAGACGGTGGAGAACGGGAACCAGGGTCTGACCCACGAAGAGATCCTGCAGAATCGAGACGAGTTCGTCCGCAAACGCACAATGGGAGCTGTTGAAAAACCCAGGTGAGAGAAGAAAAGACCCGTCATTTCACTATTGAATGTGATCGCAATTAAGATCCACAGATGATGATTTACAGCAGTCTTTTGGAAGGAGACTCTTTTTGTCCCCAGGAACTAATAAGAGAGTTTGCTATAAAAATCTGTCACTGCAGAAAAAATCAGAATGCCTCAAATTCAATGTTGCTGCTAATCATTGACCATCTGAGGCTCTAATAATAATAATAATAATAATAATAATAATTAAACCCTCTTTGAATAGCATTTTATGGACTATTTTGATATATTTTTTAATGATAATACTGTGGAGTTACTTAAACAAACTGGCATTTAGAGGATTAAAATCCCCCAAACAATTCATTTTTTATGTATATATTTCAGGCTGAAGTTGATTAAAAAGATTGACTAATTTAAAGTGGAAAGAATATTAATATGTTATTTTTATAGCGGTTTGTAGGGATGGAACGTTTTTATCCTGAGGGACGAGTGAGGATGTTTTTTTAAGAGACTCTTGAGGGTTAAAATAGTATTGAAACAATCCTGTTGTGGCTGATGTTTGCGCCACTTAATTCAACTATTCTCTCCTTCTTTATTTCTCACAGTAAGTCCCCAAAGCCCCAGAAGCCGAAGGGGAAAGTGAAGCGTGTTTGGGACATGGGTGGGAGGAGCGACGAGCGCCTGGACTTCAGCCCGAGGAATGGAGACGGTTCCCCCAATGGTGGGGACCAGACCCCGGAGGCACTCAATGACCCCGTATGGACCCTTCCTTTACACCGTTGCCTCTTTTTACATGTTTCTGTCCATGCTCCCTGTTCCCCCGCAGTCCTTTCGTTGACGTGGATGTTGAGCATAAGCAGAGTTTCACTCCTCTGTGTCCTCATTATTGCTTCATATCTGTAAGCGTCAGCGTTTCAAAGCATTGGGAGCAGAATCGAGCGGAACCGAAGCTTGACGAAGGCTGATGATGTGTTTCAGGAGATGCAGCTGAGCTCCATGAAGGGAGATCTGCTGTCTGTGGACTGCGAGGCCAGTGAGGAGGATGATGATGCAGAGGAGATGGAGGAAGAGGAGAGAGTCGTTGTCAACGACACAAACAAAACCAGGTACAAACATTTGATGATGCACTCGTGCTCTCTCTTCTTCACATGGACCTGGTGTTTTTGTGCTCTCACCTCGCCTGATTTATTTTGAGATCATCTGAATTCCTTTCAGCTCTAAGAAGAGCGGCGGTTTTGGGGGCATGTTCGGGATGCTGAAGGGCCTGGTCGGCTCCAAGAGCCTGAGCCAGGACGACATGGAGCCAGTTCTGGAGAAAATGAGGGACCACCTCATTGGTACGACTGCTGTCCCACTCCCCGTCTTCATCCTGTAGGATTCAATAACTCAACTGACCAGCATTTACACTTTTCCCTTTTTCCCCCCCCTTTTTTATTGATTCTACAGCCAAGAATGTAGCAGCCGACATTGCCTCCAAGCTGTGTGACTCTGTAGCCAAAAAACTTGAGGGCAAAGTCATGGGCACATTCACCAGTGAGTAAATGTACTCGGAGCTCGATGTCACAGCCTTTGTGTAATTACACCCAGAGGGGAACCAGGGAGCCCAAGGGTGCAATTTTACATTGATTTGCTCCTCTGTCGCCTCCAGGGACACCATGTGATTACAGTAATTTGTTTTGCTACACAACTACAGTCTGATCACCACAATACACGGATGAAAAAATAGTCCCATACCCTCAAATTTCACATCTGTCAAATGTTACCTCATGCAGACTTTAGCAGGGTAATTGTTGCATAAACAGATTTTAATATGATTAATCTATGCGCAGTTTGACATAATCACATTATAATCACTTGTATTATATTGGGTTACAGATTAGATTATTGTAATTGGATGCTGCTCTGCTGTTGGAGAGGTAGATCGTAAGCAGATGTATTGTGAGTGCGACCTCTCGGGCGGTTAAAGACGTGACGTTTGCTTCTCTCTGCTGCGTCCGTAGCTGTTGCCTCGACAGTAAAGCAGGCCCTGCAGGAGTCGCTGGTGCAGATCCTGCAGCCCAAGCGGAGGGTGGATATTCTGAGGGACGTCATGGAGGCGCAGAGCCAGCGGAGGCCTTTCGTCATCACTTTCTGTGGCGTCAATGGAGTGGGGAAGTCCACCAACCTGGCCAAGGTGAGTTCAAAAGCCTTTTTGGCAGAGAATTTATGGTCTCATTAAACTGAGAAATGTCGTCCCAGTAACAAGGTGGTTTTTGCGACCTGGAGGACTCAGGATAGAAACAGAGCACGATGGCTGCTGATACATTTGTGGACTGCTGCTTCATTTTGTGCTGGATGTTATTGTTGATGTTATTGTTATTGTGTTATTGCTGACAGCATTGTGTGTGTGTGCGCGTTTTTCTTCAGATTTTGAACCAGATTTTACAGCCACATAGATTCTTATCACATAGAAAGGCTTTGATTCAGTCTGTTTGTGCTAAACAAGTTACCAGCTCAAAAGCAATGAAATAAATGAGTGAGTAAAAGGTTAAGCTATAATGAAGAAGCTGTGTATTTAGAGTGTGGATACGACTACTGGATGTAGCTTTTGTACTTCCAATGAAATAGTCGGCACAATTGATTAAGAAACACAAAAGATGGAGACACAGATTTAAAATGAGTTCAGCGCTGTGGTGTAAAATAAGTCTTCTCTCTCTACACTGACATCAAAAATTTGTTTTTGGCACTCACAGCACTTAGACTCTGTTTGCGTATCATCCGTTTTAGTATTTTTCCAGGCATGTATGTTCAGTATCTTATTTTAACGTGTACTAACGCGTACGTGTCTTTTCTCTGCGTCCAGATCTCCTTCTGGCTGATCGAGAACGGTTTCACGGTGCTGATTGCTGCCTGCGACACCTTCCGAGCCGGAGCGGTGGAGCAGCTCCGCACTCACCAGCGCCGCCTCAACTCCCTGCACCCCCCGGAGCAGCACGGGGGGCAGCCCGTCGTGCAGCTCTACGAGAAGGGCTACGGGAAGGACGCCGCCGGAATCGCAATGGAGGCCATCGCCTACGGTAGGTACAAATACACAGGGTTCCTACGCGAGTATGGAAAAGTATGGAGTTTGATTTGATAAAAATTCCAGGTCTGGAAAAGTGTGGAAACTATTGCATGTAAAAATATTCATGTTTCCAGGAATGTTACCACTGTTCCACTGAATGAATTTGCTACATTACCTAACTATAATCTTCTGGAAAGTATTTGGTGACATAACGGCATATATATTCACAATATTCAGAATGATACACATCTAAACTCCTTCAAAAAGTTGGGGAACATTTTTTTGTACCTCGTTGTAAAGGTGACTAATCAGGCTTTTCAATGGCATGAAATACAAAAACAATTGGTATTATTAAAGGGGAGAAATGACTGTAAAACGTTTCCAAACTTTTTTAGAGGAGTTTATTTACTCAAATG
>CAESWR010000207.1:83410-97416 GCA_903171835.1 Mullus surmuletus | reverse complement strand
GGGGGCTAAGGGGGTTTCCTAAGAGTTCTTCAGTGTTTCCTGAGTGAGCCACAGGTGTCGCCCAGACACCCCGCAGATGCGGCAATCAGTCAGCATCAATCAGCTGCTCCGGGCCGCCGCTGCTGCTCCGCGAGCTGGAGACGCTGATTGTCACGTCAAAGCTTTTCATGATGCACAGATACACGCTCGAGAGGATTTCTGGATTTGTTTTGCTTCGTGCCCTCATGAAACCGCCTCGTCTCTGTGCAAAGTCCCTCTGGATGTTGCTAAGGTGTGTGTGTGTGTGTGTGTGTGTGTGTGTGTGTGTGTGTGGTGTGGTTACAGGTTGATTGTTCCAACTCCAATCCTCCATATTCACAACACCAAAGGTAATTTACTGCTGGATGAGGACCTCAAAAATGTCCAAATGGCGTCCCTGCAGCCACGAAGGTGTGTGTGTGCGTGTGTGTGTGTGTGTGTTGGGGTGAGAACCTGTGGGAAGACAATAGATGCCTGCAGTGTTTCAGGTGGTTTCTGGTGTATTTGCGCTGCCTAGCAACAGCAGTCATCATCCACGTTATGTGAAGGTATACTTGAAAGACCAAAGAGCCGTTGACTGAAAGCTCTCCTGTCCCAGAGTGGGCGAATGGTGATGTAACCGTTTTTACTCTCCAGAGGTGTGGAGGTTTTACATCATGCACACGCAGCATCCCCAGAGGTCAGAGGTCAGAGGTCAGAGAGAGGACGATGTGGCTTGTTGTGTTTTGTGGGACATTCTGAGCCTTATCATCGTTGTAAATGACCGCCCGCTGCAGGAGGATGCGACTTCCTTCCTGAATCATCCCTGTATCGTACCAGCATCATTCCTGAATTGTACCATCATAATTCCTATTGCATACCAGCATCATCCCTGTATCGTACCAGCATCATTCCTGTTAGTATTAGCATCAATCCTGTATAGTACCATCACTATGGTACCCCTGAATCATATCAGCATCATTTCTGTAACGTACCAGCATCGTTCCTGTTAGTACCATCATCATCCCTGTATAGTACCATCATCATCCCTGATTCGTACCAGCATCATTCCTGTGTCATACATCATCATTCCTGTTAGTACCAGCATCATCCCTGTATCGTAACAGCAACATCCCTGTATCATAACAGCATCATCCCTGTATCGTAACAGCATAATTCCTGTTAGTATCAGCATCAACCCTGTATGGTACTATCATTAGCCCTGTATCATACCAGCAATATCCCTGTATCGTTCCATCATCATTTCTGAATCATACCATCATAATTCCTGTTTCATACCAGCATCATCCTTGTATCATACCAGCATCGTTCCTGTTAGTAGCAGCATCATTCCTGAATCGTACCATCATCATCCGTACATCTGAATCATACCAGCATCAAATTCAAACCCCCTGATGCTCCAGTCCAGCAGCTTCCTGTCAGCGTCCTGCTGAGCGGCAGCATGTTTGACGGAGCGCGGCTCGGCCCTCACTGGCAGAGAGAGACTGCCTTTTATCTCAGAGACACGAGGAGACTCCCCAGACTGCTGACGGCGCCGTCCTGCGCGCGACCCCCCCAGCAGAGACCGTCTCATCAGTAGTCATGATTGTCACCTCGTCCTCTGCCCTTTCAATTAGACGCTCAATTTCACCCTTTGTGTCCCACGGGAGTCACAACCGCTCCATCCCAGATTGGAATCCCGTAATTGTCGTCCCCTCCGCCCGCCTGCTGCATGCAGCTGGAGCTCGCTCGCCCCACTCACTGCTGTCCATGCAGCTTGATGAAGGAGCAAGTGACAGCTGAGAACAATGAGCTCTGCCAACACACACACACACACACACACACACACACACAGGCAAACACGCCTTACATAAAGAAAAGCTTTGATAGGAGAGCAACACGTCCTGCTTGGAAAACAGCACTGATTGCTTTCTTGGAAGTGGATTTTTGGCATCGCACATGAAGAAGGAGGAGTCAAATAGAGAGGAAACCAACAAGACATTTTTGCACAAATTGGTTTCTGAAGCGTTCTCATTATTAGCATGAGTTTTGCGTGTGTGAACAGCGAGGATTTGTCTGCAGCTCTTGGTTAAAGCTCCCATGACAAAGAGAGACCTTTGGCGGATTAGACATTGTGGTCCCCTTGGATTTGAGGCGCTGCCGCCATGAAAACATGCAGCCCGACCTGAGACAATCAATTACAGGAGCTTCACACTCGCAGAATAAAACTCACTCACTTAAAATTCACTTGTGTCCCATCAGTCGTTTCCCAAGTTGTGTGCCAATCCCAAATCAATTATTGATGGACACACCGAGCCTTGTGACAAATTGTACATGCAGTATTTATTTGCCGCTGAGATGTGTTGTAGTTCACTCTGGTGCAGCAACACATGGACTAGACGAAGTGATGTGGTGGAAGAGACATCTAGTGGCGGAGCGAAAGTACTGCACAAACCTGACACCTGCAGAGTCGTATTAAGCAACCTCAGTGTATCCAAAAGGAGTCGTCATATCTATATGTATTTTCTTTTTTTTAAGTGAAAAATTTGTTAATTTATTTACCCTTAAGAGTTCCTTAAGAAAAGTTCTCAAAAAACGTCCCCTCCCTAAAAACTGCAGTAAAAATAACATATATTTGTATTTTTTCTACTTTAAATCAGTCAGTCTTTTTAATCAACTTCAGCCTGAAATATATATATCAAATATTCATTATTTGGGGGGATTTTAACTCTCTAAATGCCAGTTTGTTTACGTAACTCCACAGTATTTCAATGGAAAAAGGATCCAATAATAAACACTCAAATGCAATTCAAGGAGGATTTAATTATTATTATAAATATTATTATTATCATTATTATTATTATTAGAGCCTCAGATGATCAATGATTAGCAGCAACACTGAATTTGAGGCATTCAGATTTTTTCTGCAGTGACAGATTTTTATAACACACTCTTAGGAGACGTTTTTTTGTCCCCAGGAACTAATCCTGGGGACAAAAAGCGTCTCCTTCCAAAAGACTGCTGTAAAATATCATATATTAATATTTTTTCCAACTTTAAATGAGTCAGTCTTGTAATCAGATTCCGCCTGAAAGATACATATCAAATATCAAATCGTTTTTAGGGATTTTGACCCTTGAAATGGTCAAAAAACCTCTGGACAAAAAACGTCCCCAGGAACTCTGAAGGCGAGAACAGATGGTGAGTGACAGGCCTCACGTCTCCATCAGAAGGTGAACAAACTCTGCGTGGCCGTGAGCCGCCCGGCAGAGGACGTCACCACTCTGAGCTCGGGTGGGATCTGCTGGATGATGGCGACATCCAAGTCATGAGGTTGCGGACTGGATAAATAACAAAGAATCCCTAACCGCTGCTCCGTCATTGGCAGAGGCGGCGCTCCTGCAGAGTGTGTGTGTGTGTGTGTGTGTGTGTGTGTGTAGGTGTGTGTGTGTGTGTGTGTGTGTGTGTGTGCTTGCAGAGCCTTGTGAGCGGCCTTTCTCAAGCAGCTGTTTAGTGATAAGGAAGCTCATTTAGGCCGCAGACGCTGATAAGCTGTGCTGGTGGAGCATCCTTATCTCCTGAAGGACAGTCTGTGGCCTTCACACGCAGGTCGCTCCTCACGGTCCCTTTGCTGACGGGACCCAAAGCTCTGACGCCTGCTTTTCATGGTCCTTTATCTCTCACTGGCTTTGACTGCTCAAAGAGACGTTACCCAAAGCATGAAGCAGCATGAAACGTGTGAAACATCTGCACATACGTCGCTGTCTTTGCTGCCGGCCAGGAGCGGAAGCAGAAGCAGCAGACGGCGACGCTGGAGGCTGCAGTGACATGGCGGGAGAAGGTGAAAGGTCACACTGATGCACCTGTTTGATCTCACACCAGGAAGTGTGTATCTCTCTAAAAAACTCAACAACAAACAAAACATAACATAGCAGGTGAGCGAGAGGATGGAGAGCACAGCCGAACCCAGAGCAAAGGCTGGGGGTCAAAGGTCGAAGGAGAGTGTGAGTGTACTAAATACAGCGGGGCGGCCGAGGGGAGGGGCCTCACGCTGGACAGTCAGGTGGAAACAAACGCGATTAGACTCGTGGAATCTCACCACCGAGCAGCGAGAGCCTGAAGCAGCTCACCACGATGCAGCCCCGACATTCTCAAAATCAGAGCTTAAACTGTATTTACGCTCAAATAAACGTAATAAAAACATAACAAATGACATGAACAAGACTTGATTCTTTGTGCTGTTTTATTCATCACATGCTTTCAACTCTTTTGCAATGTGGGAAAGAAATAGTCTGTATATTCCAGCCTGTTGCATCTATTCCACTCAAAGACTTCAGTGGCGTCTCTTAAATATCAGAAAGCACCAAAATCGACTACAATCATATCGTATTTGATGATTAAAATAATCAAACTCCTCAAAAAAAGTTCAGTCAATCCCCTATAATATTCTCCTGCTGGTATTCACTCTTGTTTGGAGTTTCAAGGGCTGCCAGGTGTGTGACTGGCACCTTATTGGCTCCTTATTGGCTCCTGATTGGCTCCTGAGTGAACACCAACAGGAGAATATTGCGGGGGATTTAGACCCATTTTTGGGGGGCGTTACCCACACATTTAGCTGTGTTTCTCATTCCATGAATGCACCATCCTTACAAGCTGTACCTCGTTGTAAAGGTGATGAATCAGGATTTCCAACAGTGTCAAATACAACATCAGTTGGTGTTACTAAAGGGGAGGAATGATTGACTGAAATAAAGTTTCCCAACTTTCTTTGAGGAGTTTATAGTATGAAGGCATCACATGATTTCTGAGGTATTTGTATACGCACGTTCAGTTTTTTTTTCCTAATAACTTCATTTTCTTGCTCTTCAATAATTGTGTTCTCTGTCCACAGGTTCTCCTCAGTCTCTGCGTCCTCCCTCTAGCGGCTTCAGAGTCAGCATTATGGGCTTGTCCGGCAGCAGGATGAGCTCAAACGTGCTCTGCACCTCCACGTGCCGCTGCCGCTCCACTCGGAAGTTCTCCAGCATCTGCAGAGGAAGGAGACGACACCACGTCAGGCTGCTGCTGCTGCGGCATCAGTCCTGCACCATACGTGCAGAAATGCGGCGTTCTTCTCAGCGCGTCTCACATGGATGAGGAAGATCTGCATCTCGGTCTCTGCGATTCTCCGTCCCAAACACTGACGGGGGCCGAAGCCGAAGCCCAGACTCCTGAAGTAGTTGCTCTCCGTCCTCAGCCAGCGGGACGGCAGGTACTGCTCGGGGCGGACAAACACCCGGGGGTCTCTGCCCATCGCGTACAGTCCTAACTGCACCAGAGTCTGTGCACACACACACACACACACATGCGTCACGGGGAGTGTATCTTCTCTTCAGCTTCTGCAAAGATGCTCAGACACAAACACAGGCTTCACCCCGGACGGGACGTGGAAGTTCTGGATGATGATGTCCTCAGTGACGTATCTCTGCAAGCTTACTGCCACCGGGTGCAACCTGAGCAGAGTCAGTAAAAGTACTCACAGTCATTACTCAGGTAGAAGTACACATGTTAGGGTTTAAAAGAATTGTGTAGAAGTGGAAGTATCACCTCAAGCTTTTTACTCAAGTCAAAGTAGAAGTTTGCTTTCAAAACTACCTTAATTATAAGAGTCAAAGTAATGTAAGGGGGAAAAAAATGCTGTGAAGGATGAAAGCTGAGGCGGCGCCCCCCACAGGCTGCTATAGAGCACTAAGGAGCCCACCTCCCCAAAACGCATGTTTCTAAAGACCATCGTGACCATAATGTTATATTAACATGTTTCAGCCACATTGATGCCCATTGACAATCAACACATTTTACTACAATGAAAATACATGAAAGAACCACATGTTGAACTACTGAGGAATGGTGTGTGTTTATACTTCTCATCCAACCAATCACATTCACTCCATCTGATGACGCCATTTATCTGGAATGGGGTTTTTTTGAACGATGACAAGTCGGAATGAAAACAAGCTGAAATGAAATAGTAGTGACAAGGCTATTTTTAAAACGTAAGGAGTAGAAAGTACAGATAGTTGCGTGAAAATGTAAGAAGTCGAAGTAAAAAGTCGGCTGGAAAATAATGACTCTAGTAAAGTATAGATAGCCACAATTTCTACTTAAGTAAGGTCCCGAAGTATTAAGTATTTGTAGTTCGATACTTGACGCCTCTGAACCCGAGGCATTAATGTCACACTGCTCGGTTAAAGGAGCCTCATTGACCAGGAGTTGGTTTGAGGTTCTAAGAAAACCTCTTTAAAGCAACACTTTTGAGTAACTGTTGCCGCTGCTGCCAAGAGAGACCATGACAAGATGCAGGTGCTCGGTGACTCTGCTGACATGTGAGCTGGAGAGGCGCCGCAACAGTCTGTACGGAGGTGAGCAGATGTGTCAGATGATGATGAGGTTCCTGTTTTTACTGAAATGCTGGAAGATGATCGGAGCAAAATTTGGATTCTACTGACACTTAAGTTGTCATAAATGTCACACATGATGGAAAGTATGTGAGTCAAGATGGTGGAGGGCAGAAACGGGGGTGTCTGATGATTGATGGTGTCAGATCTTTGTGGTGTTTCTACTGCATCAGATGCCTCCTCTGATCACCTCAGTGTTTCCTTCAGAGCTCCTTTGACCAGAGGAATGTGCTTCAGCATCTTCATCATGTCTCCGCCGCTCTCAGCCCGCGCCAAGGCCACCTCCGCCCGCAGCTCCTCCTGCAGGCTGGGATGTCTGGCCACCTCGTACAAGGTCCAGAGCAAAGTGATGGAAGTCTGCAGCACAGAAATGAGAAGAAGCACAGAGCGGGCGGGAGGTGGGCCGGATCTTACTGCTGTCCCTGCTTACTGTGTCGACGCCTCCGGCCATCAGCTCGGTGACGCTGGCCTTGATGTCTTCGATGGACAGCTTGTCCAGCATGAGCAGGCTGGCCAGGACTCCGGGGTAATTCTTTGGATTGCTGCTCTCCTCACGCAACTGACGGTAGATGTTCTGGATGCAGCGATCAGCTGACGAGCAAGAAAACAGCTGATTCACCGACTGAAGCTGCTGAAGAGTTCCTGGGGACGATTTCTGACCATTCAAAGGGTCAAAATCCATCAAAAATATTTGATATTTGATGTATACATGAGGTATAGGTGAGCTCTGACCTATTCTCGTTCAAAGGTCAAAGCAAATTTGTTATTTCAGAAGAGTGTATCAAACTGGTAGCCCTTTGTAAGACTCAGGACCCAGGAAGTAGCTCTCAGGGTCAAAAAGATTGGTGACCCCTGATTTAGAGGGTCAAAATCCCTAAACAATATTTGATATTTGATGTGTATCTTTCAGCCTGAAGCTGATTAACAAGACTGACTCATTTAAAGTTGGAAAAAATATGAAAATATGATATTTTTACAGCAGTCTTTTGGAAGGAGACACTTTTTGTCCCCAGGAACTGATAAGAGAGTTTGCTATAAAAATTTGTCACTGCAGAAAAAATCAGAATGCCTCAAATTCAATGTTGCTGCTAATCATTGACCATCTGAGGCTCTAATGATAATAATCATTAAATCCTCCTTGAATTGCATTGGATGGAAATTATTTTTTTTGTATGTTTTTCAATTAAAATTAAAAAACACCATAAACAAACTGGCATTTAGAGGGTTAAAATCCCCCCAAATAATGAATATTTGATATATGTATATATATATTTGACACAGAAGTTGATTAAAAAGATTGACTCACTTAAAGTGGAAAAAATACTAATATATGTTATTTTTACAGCAGTTTTTATCGAGGGGACGTTTTTCATCCTGAGGGACGATTGAGAAAGTTTTTTTAAGGCTCTCTTACGCCACTCGGAGCGCTGCCTCCTGTCCACAAACATCTCTCCATCATCATGTTCTACCTTGGTGGAAGATGCCGTCCCAAGCATCCACGTGGTCGCGCCACACCTTGGCTCCGAGCCGGCGGAGGAGGGCCGGGGGGATGTACAGCATTGGCGAGGTGGTTTTGAACATGAGAGTGATGCAGTCGATGAAGCGCTGCGCTTCGGGGTCGATGTAGTCCAGCATCAAACCCAGACGCTCGCCGTAAAGCACCGAGCTCACCGCTGTCGGGAGACAAAAACCAAGCTGAAGTCAAACATGCCGAGAGGAGCGTCGGGACACACACCGGGACGGATCACAGAGGCTCTCACACTCCAGAGCGTATTTGAAGAGCTCTTGCGAGAGGTCGGTGGTCCATTTGTTCTGCCCGCTTCGCTCGATCTTTTTGTGAATTCTGGCCACAAAGTCCTGACCCACTTCATCCAGCAGCGGCACAAAGTTCTCCTGCACCTTCGGGGAGATCACCTCCTTGTTGAGGATGACTCGGTTTGACCTCCAGTCCTCTCCGTTCCTGTTGAAGATGGGACGCCGATCAGCTGAAAGCAGCGCTGGAGGAAGTTCACAACGCACACACACACACACACACACACGTGAGGCAACAGCAGCACGTACTTGAGCAGGACGCCATATTTGCGATTGCGGTAATCTCTGTAGGAGGTCCAGGCCTCCACCTTCAGACGTTTGGGGAAACGTCCCTCTGCCTTGAACAGCACAGCAGCGTCCTCAGGGTTGATGATGTTCACGCTCTCATAATAACCTATTTTCTCTCTGAGGTGCAGAGATGTGGACGGAAGGGGACAGTTTATTTATCGTGATTCGTCAAATGCAAAGCATTTTCCCAAATAGAAATGTTTTGGTTATGAATCAGCAAACAAAAGCTTCACTTTTACATTAGTAGATTTAAAGAGCCTTGATGAATTGATGAACTGATGAACTGATGAACTGATGAATTATGAATATGAAATGAATCTGAATGGGTTTTGAGGTGCAAGCGAGAACTTAGAAGAAGCTGGCTGTGGAGAATAATTTCAAAATTAACTGAAATTCAGCAACTTAAACATAATGATGGGGGGGGCGGGGGGGGGAGGCAAAAACGCAGGCTTCATTGCCTCATAATGTCTTATGTGCCCCCTTCAGTGGTGAGAACGCACTGTAGCGGCCTTTTTTTTCTTTCGGCCCCTGGCCTTCAAAAGTCTGTGCACGCCACTGATGACGACAGTAGATGCTGGGATGTCTGTCTGTCATCAGTGGATCGTTGCCGGCTGCCTGTCTCTTTCCTCTGTGAAACAAAGATAATGATAGAGCCCGTGAACGCTGACAAAGATGGATCCACGTGAAACAGTGCGAGAAAAAGTAGCAGAGTTGTGAGGCGGATAAAACACAGATCCGTTACAAGGCCGAGCTGCCGGAGAGGCACAACAACTCTCGGAAATCCTTGGAATGAAAAACTGTTTGAATTCAGAACAGCTGCTTCAATTTCATTTGTGAAAATCAGCTAACATTTAAAGGTACAGTACGTTATTCTACTTGAACACAAACTGCCCCTGTACCTGTAAATGGGTCCAAAAGTATTAAAGTTGTGCAGCATGATGCGGTGCAGGTTTCTGAAGCCATCCAACTTCCAGAAATTGTACAGGTTGGCCGCCCCGTTCTTCCACAGCCCGGGAATCTGGCTGAAAGGCTTCACGATGCTGCTGCTCTCCGTGAACACCTGTCGGACCGCCGGCACGCTGCTGCTGCTGCTGCTGCTGCTGCTGCTGCTGCTGCGCCGCACATCTGGCGCCGTCAGCTCCTCCACCCGGAGCCGCGGCGGCAGGGCAGGCCTGCGACACACACTCCACCTGCTCATCCTGCCGGCTCAGAGGTGAGTGCTCCGACTCTCCCTGCCCGGACTCTGATGCTG
Source organism: Mullus surmuletus (assembly GCA_903171835.1). Taxonomy (NCBI): domain Eukaryota; kingdom Metazoa; phylum Chordata; class Actinopteri; order Syngnathiformes; family Mullidae; genus Mullus; species Mullus surmuletus. The sequence goes on along the minus strand of CAESWR010000207.1, from coordinate 87,633 downwards.
CAGCAGTCAGGAGGGTGAGGGGGGCCGGTCTACAGAGTCGGCCCCCCTCACCCTCCTGATCAAGGCTCTCCCTCTGAACTTGACTGCCAGCTCTCCCACCAGAGCCCTGATTGGCTGTGTGACACCTTTGAAGGGATAGTTGGTGTTTTTCTTCATGAAGTTGTATGAGCTCCTCACCATCAGTGAGCTTCATCAGCAGTGACTTTTCCTCCACTACGTCCCATGAGCTGAGTTCCAGCCCGGTTTCTCTGTTGCAGAAAGTAGTTCCGTCTAGTTGCTGGAGTCACACGGAGAAAGAGTTTTGCTCCAAACAACAACATGCGTTGTGTTTCTAAATTATTTTAGGTAACTGCAGACTGAGGACAGTCTTTTGTCTGTTCTGGTTGCTTCTCTTGTTTTGCTATGAGGACTTTGTTTGATATAATATAATAACTGGCTTCACTGGAGAGACCAAATTTGACTTGATTGAAAATCTTCCAAATTTCTAATCCAAAAATTCCTAATTCAAAACACAATCTGGTAACTAAATCTAATTGCAAAGATTCTTGCAGTGAGACAGCAACAAATGCCTTAGCTTGCCTATTTTGACGTACTTGCACTATAAGGTGAACTTATGCAGGTTCCAAGAACGGAAGCAAATGAAAAGTCAATATAAAAAAATCATGATCTAATATGTGAATCTGTGGTGTGTCGCGCTCATTGTTGAGCTCACACACCTTCCGCTGTGTCTCCAGCTCCAACGCCGAGTTTCGACGTTTACCAAAATTGATGCTGCCATTTTAGGACAGATTTCTCATTTTCATTATTGTTTTTGCTGGAATTTTAAGTCGACAGTGTTTGCGCAGTGACCCGTGAGCTGGCAAAGATCGCATCTCAGACTGGCCACCACGAGAGGTCTCAGCGTATTGGCATCACTTATTTATTGGCTAACATTTAGGGTTAAAGATCCAAAATTCCAAATTCCAAAATCCAAAATTCTAATTTAAACATCTCAAACCCACTCTTTTGAAAACGCCGGCCAATGTGAGCAGAGCCGTGGGAGGTCTGCATACATCTCAACTGTCACTTGCTTCATCCCTCCAAACCATCAGATTTAATTCCTTCACTAACGACCCAACCTCCCAAATTGGAGTGTTGTACGTAGAAAATGTATTTTGTCATGGTTGGCCCTGCCACCATCAAGCTCTGCCCAAGTAGCCGAGCCCTGCCTGCCATCAACCAAGTGGCAACACCATCGCAATGTTACAAACAACGATGGAATACCAGGTTCTGTAAACCATTGAACCATTTATATATTAATTAATTAATTGAATTGAATTGAATTGAATGCTTTAAAATTACAACACCTGAACTGTCTGTGGAAGAATTCAATTAATTATTGAAATTAAAATGTAGACTCGATGACTGTAGGGAATCTTAATTAGATTGATTGTGCAACCCTAGTCTCAGAACCTCATGAACAGAGTTTATGTTAACATGTGTTAAGGCCCAGGAATAACCAAATACACACCTGAACTGTTAACTTACTGACCACCTGTAAATTTGGACACCTACACCACAAGGCTCCGATTCAACGAGGCAGTGCCTCGGCTGAGCACGAGGTCAGAGCATCTGCCGGCATGATTTCCATTTTTGTTTTTTTATTTCTGCAAATGACCTTGTTTCTTCGTTAAGGTGACCCTTGCTCAAGAAGCTGCGTTGGGAAAGTAACAGGTCATTGCATTCTTTTCATGGCTGTATAAATGTTAGTAGTTGGGTCCACAGTGATGGATTGTGGAATCCATATCTCTGTATCTATGACTTGCATAGATTTAGATCGGTAGGACGCGTTTGCTTTCTTTTATTTTGTTTTTTTTCATTTCTTTTATTTTTCAAGTGCTTAGAACAAGCCTAACGCACGGGCTTCCAAGAATTCTTGTATGATTTTAAAAAGTCCTACCTTGAAATCAGTCAGCTGAAGTAGGAAGGAGGCAGGAGACCACTGCGACATGAGAGAAGATGCATCGCAGTGGTCTCCTTCCGCTTCCTTCAGCTGATGGAAAGGCGCGCGCAGTGATACGAAAGGATGGAAAATAGTGCCGGGTGATTGCGAGGTCGGACTTTTTTGCAGCCAAGAATTGGTAAAGTAAATGTATGACTCTTTTGAACGCATGTTGTTTTTTGGAGCCAAACTCTTTATCCGTGCGACTCCAGCAACAAGACGGAACTACTTTCTGCAACAGAGAAACCGGGCTGGAACTCTGCTCACGAGACACAGTGGAGGAAAAGTCACTGCTGATGAAGCTCACTGATGGTGAGGAGCTCATACAACTTCATGAAGAAAAACACCAACTATCCCTTTAATCTAGTGCTGGAACACCCGAAAAGGTAAAAAGCATACTGACTGAAGAAGAAAGACAAGACCCTTCAAGATATTAATTTATAGCAAATGTAATCACATGAAAAACAGAAGCTCTCCACTTGACAGATAAAAGATTCAATAAATAACAAACACTAATGTTACTATTTCTTTAAAAGCTTCACAACTTCCTGCAGCTTCATTGCCGTCTTAATGTCTCCCTGGATCTGGAGTTGGCCGCTGACGTAGGCGGCGTAGGGTTGCAGTCGTCCCTGGAACATGGCCAGAAGGTCACCGTCAGTCATCCTCAGCGTTACGCTTGGCTCCCGACACAAGGTCCCGGCTCCAGCTGCACCGTCGCCTAGACAACACACGGGCCGCAGTGAGGAGTCAGCAACCGCTTTGTGTTTATGATAGGGGTGTACTGATACAACAGCAACAGTAGCTACGAGACAAACTGATCCATTGATTATTAACCAATGGCTTACATACATTTGAACCTAATCCAATGCATAATAAAGTGCAAAATAACCACTAGAAGTGCTGGAGTGGTCTGGCATGGACTGCTTGTATCTGAGATTTTCTAGTTCATGACGTGCGAGATGTGGCACACCCTCGATGAGCTCCTCCGTTAGACCCAGATCTGCAGGATTCATCACCTTGGCTCAGATCCAAATAGTAGCTGCGATGGCGTCCGTCATCCGAGCTGATGTCAAACTGGAAACAAGCTCCGACTTGGTTCACCAGGTCTTCAGAGAGGAGAAGCTGGACGCTGCCCAGCAGCTCCTCAACCGGGTCTGGAGGCGCCGCAGCAGCCCGATGGCCGCCACTCAGCTCGTCTGTGAAGGTCAGCGAGTCCTCAGCTGTGAAGAGACAGGAGTTGAGTCTAGGGTTGCCAAGGGTGGGAAAAATTACTGTAAATTTCAGTAAAGTTTCCAAACAATTTCGAGGGGAATTTTAGCTCCGACATTTTGGAAATCTTCGTGTTGTTTTTCTTGTTGTCAACTTCAATGAGGTTTTCAAAAATGATCTTGGTTGAAACAACATGATTGGGCGCAAATCCAACTGTGCACCAGTAATCACATGTGCAAACAATTCCAAGCGCATTTGATCATCATCAATCACTGCTTCAGTAGCCTACAGCGTTTCCATGGAGACCACATTTCTGGATTTGGATATGTCTGGACTATTGTAAATACCTGAACCTTCTTTGATGTTTTTTGTTGTTGTGGGAAAGAAACCATCAAAGTTCACCACTTGTAAAGCTGATGAGTGTCATTTATAAATGTTGTATCAGACATATTTGCATGTTTGTTTGATGATGGCAAATATTGATGCCTATATTCGTGACAGTTAGACTCTGTGAGGGGAAATTCCCCACAATTCCCTGAAAATTCATTGATAATGTCATTGAAAAATCTTGCATCAGACATGTTTGTATGCATGTCTGCTTACAACAAACCAACATGTTTCATATTTATACATGGATACGAGCAGCTTCATGCAGTTTATAGAAAGTCCCCCAAATTCCTGTTAATTTCCAAAGCTTCCCATGGAAAGTGTCCAACTCTGAAAATTCACGGAATTTTGCAAACCTAGTTGTGTTGCTACGGCACCTTGCTGAGGCAGGCTGCCTCCCTGTCCTAAGAAGTGCATGGCCAGCTGTTGGATGGGTCCTGTTAGGCCTTCAAGTCCCGGGACAGCGGGGGGGCCGATGGGCGGCTCCGGGCGCGCTCCCTCTGGGGGTCTCAGTAAAGCGCCCAGGGTGAGTTCCACCCTGTCCACCTCCAGCCCCCAGGGCCGAGTCAGCTCATTGATGTCCACCTGCAGGGAGCATAGAGGGAGTGGGGGGCTCAGGTGGGAGTGGGGGCTCAGGTTGGAGGGG
>CAESWR010000206.1:105853-116103 GCA_903171835.1 Mullus surmuletus | reverse complement strand
CTCCGCTTCCTGCAGCCGTCTGCTAGCCAAACGTGGCGCGCGAGGAATACGTCATCATCACAACACGAAGCGCACTGCACTGTGGGAATCGTAGTCATTCCCGTGACTCGTTTTTTTTACTTTCCAGAATCGGCACTAAACTACACAAAATATGCGCTCTTTCTAATAATACCATACTTTTGTTTGATATGCTAACGTATTATTTCATTTATCAATTGAAGGAATACGAAATTATTATTATTATTATTTATATGTATTTCTAATTTATGTGAAGATGTGATATATCTGCATTTTTCAGTATCTGATATGGAGTTTTAATCAAACTTAAAGGAAACACGTGCTCAACATGTTTCTATGAATATTGTTTTGGCTGAATGCTCCTGTCTATCTTGTTCGTCTAGTTTCTGCAGTGCTGGCTGACATGTGTGGGAACTATCTGTTCTGACTTCATGTTTATGAGGAGAGGGATTAAATAGGACCACACGCTTCATGTTTCCCTGGAGTTTTCTCAAAGCAAAAAGCCAAGTGCAAAATATATGCATGGGGAAAAAAAGGGAAATATGTGCAAAGTCACCGTGTCTGTTGTTTAGCACATTTCTCAAAAGAGGCAATAATGAATATACATTTAAAAAAAAAACATTGCTAGTCAACAAACTTATTAGAGTCACTGTGATGCAAAACCCTTCCATCTCCTGAAAAGTGTTTAATTCATCGTCGTTGTCGCCAAGGTTGCTCAAATTGTAACACACCAATTTCATGCTTATTTGTAGTTTTTCTTTGTGTTTGTTTGTTTCTGTACACATCCAAACTCAGCAGAGGACCATGATGAATAATAAGCTCCGTGTACTTTGGATACCAGGTACATAAGATCAATTAGAATAAAAATAGATCCTCGGGTTTGATTAGTAGGCACAAGGACTTAAAAAAACAACACAAAAAAAGCATTTTCTACTAATATTTTAATTATATAAGATGCCTATTGTGTAGTGACCTTTGGCGAGGCTTCACTGCCTATTTCATGAGAAATCTGTAGCACAAAGAAATTCATCTTTGTGCTGCAAAGATATTAGTGCGCTCCACTACGCAGCAAAGAAGCTGTGAGAAGACTAAATAGTTTGCTGCAAACAGCGATGCAAAAAATGTAATTTTCACATCAAAATATACATTATAGTGTATTGTTAGTAGTAACACTACTAAAACACGGCAAACAAGCAGTAATAACACAACAACTTAGAAAAACAGTGCTCTTTGAGGATGAGAGAACGAAGCCGGAAGTGGACGCGGGATCCTTATCTCGCGCCTGCGCACTCTCCGCCGCCCTGCTGTCTCCAAGAATGGCCGCTGCTGCAGCAGGAATAAACAAGCAGGGCGCCGTAACCACCATGGAGCCCTGCGTCCGCCACGGGAGGGGAGCGAGCGGAAACACCGTGAAGGTTGTAAAAAAAAATCACCCCACAAAGCCCGCAGCTTGCTCACACTGGCGTTGTTGTTGTTGTTAGTTTGCGGGGAGGATCGACATCAGCGTCGCCTTCGTGGCTGCTGCTCTTTGGCTGCTGCTGCTGCTGCTGCGGAGGCGGTTTGAGCCCAGCTGAGACTTACATCCAGAACCAGAACCGCCTTTACTGTTAAAACACGCGCAATGCTCGATTATTTGATGATTAATCGATGAATTCACGATCCATAGCTGCAGGAATGTGACATGCTAGCATAGCAGCGCTGGATGCGGGTTAGCTTGTTGCTGCCATGTAGCATCCCTGCAGCTGTGTGTGAGGTGGGAGGCAGCTGAGCCGACACAAACCCACTGTTTCTGAAGTATTCTCTGATGCATGTGCAAGTTTCAACTCGCTTTTCTTTAAAAGTGCTTATCTGACACTTCCTGTCATGATCATCATCAAAGATAGGGAAAGTCAATGCACCAGAAGCTCATTTGTATGCAAATATTAGGTCTCATACATTGTTGACAAGTTGCTGTTGGTGAAGTATTGTGTAATGCATGTGCAAGTTTCAACTCACTTTTCTTTAAAAGTGCTCATCTGACACGTGATCTTCTAGTCATGATCATCATTAAAGATAGGGAAAGTGAATGCACGCAGAAGCTCACTTGTATGCAAATATTAGGTCTCAAACATTGTTGGCAAGTTGGCAAACAGCAGCTACGTTTGACCTCAACAGGGAAACGCGCATACAAACACACACACACACGCCGCGGGTGTTTTCCCCCTGGCAGCTCATGTAGTTGCTGCTCTTGTTTCCCAGGTGCTGGAGTGCGGAGTGTGTGAGGACGTCTTCTCTCTCCAAGGAGACAAGGTCCCTCGGCTGTTGCTCTGCGGCCACACGGTGTGCCACGACTGTCTCACCCGGTTGCCCCTCCATGGCAGAGCCGTCCGCTGCCCCTTCGACAGACAGGTCACCGAGCTGGGTGAGGACAGCCGGCTCTCTGTTGCTTGTTTACTGTAGTTTGCTTTGCAGGTTTTGTTCCGATTCAATCCCACAATCCATGACGAGAGTTACATTGGCAGTGTGCAGACATGTCTGACCACAACATAAAGGATTATGTCAAGTTATTTCTGAGAACCAGTCGGTCTACCTGCAGTGATGAGCTCATTGTCGGTTTGGTTTCAACCTTTTGTGTCGCTTCCATGTTGCATATTGTTTTCTGTTTGCTCAGAGAATTCACAGACTATGTGTCATGTGGTTGAAACCAACTGTGCCAAAATCGCCGTCGCCTTCCTCACTGACATTCCTGTATTTTTCAATCTGTGTAGGCGACTCGGGAGTGTGGGGTCTAAAAAAGAACTTTGCTCTGCTCGAACTTTTGGAGCGACTCCAGAATGGTGCCAGCAACCAGTCTGGGATGTCAGAGGACGCCCTGAAAGGCATGGGAGAAGTAAGGCGGCTGCAACCCAACCTTCAATTAACGGGAAAAGAATATTCCCCTTGCGTCGGCCGCCTCTAATGAATTGCGCCTCTCCTCTCCCGATCCAGTGTATAATCCGCTGCGATGAGGACGAGAGCCACACGGCCTCCATGTACTGCACCGTGTGCGCCACCCACCTGTGTGCCGACTGCTCCCAGCTCACCCACTCCACCCGCACGCTGGCCAAACACCGCCGGGTGCCGCTGGCCGACAAGCCACACGAGAAGACCCTGTGCCCGCAGCACCAGGTCCACGCCATCGAGTTCGTCTGCCTGGAGGAGGCGTGTCAGTCCGGGCCCCTCATGTGTTGTGTGTGTAAGGAGTACGGCAAGCACCAGGGACACAAGGTAACCACACTCCTCCAATGTACATTTTTTTTGTTTTTCTTTTGTGTTTACTATCACTTTGTATGTTTTTAAAGCTGGGCGATTTGGACCAAAACTCATATCCCAATATAATATCCATATATGATATACAGGTGTATCCCAATATTTTTTCTGCAAAGTGAGCTAAATGTTGAGTCAAAGTCAAAGCCAAATATGGTGTCACAAGTAGTTTTATTGAAACCGGCTATTTCAATGAGCAAAAACAAATACAAGGTTTCTTCACCTGGTTCAATCTCAGCTGTTCAAACAACAATAATTTAAACATGACGAATACTTTAGAACAGGAGTAACTTTTTCGAAATGATAAAGCTCTTTGTAAGGTGCACATAACAAAAAAACATCCCAAATAAGAATAGCATCTTAAATAAAATCGGCCGATCTTTTGTTGAAATTAAAGTAAAATGTCTGAATTTCTTATTAAAACCAAATTCCAGTACAGATTTTCATCTAGTTTCATCTCATCCCATATCTCCTTTATACAAATATTGATTTTTTTTTTTTTCTATCAGTATCTTGCCCAGCCCTACTTCTGCCCTTATTACCACTGTGTGCTCCTTTTTTGCTGCAGTAATGGAGCATTTTCCCCCACAGTGGGATGAAGAAAGGGAATGTTATCTGGTGTCAATACTGTAATTCTAACTGGAAGGGAGACTGATGTATCCTCCGACTTCTCTTTCAGCATGCTGTTCTTGAGACCGAGGCCAATCAGATCCGGGCCTCCATTCTGGACATGGCCCACTGCATCCGCACCTTCACAGACGAAGTGTCCGAGTACTCGAGGAAGCTGGTGGGCATCGTGCAGCAGATCGAAGGCGGAGAACAGATAGTGGAGGACGGGGTGGGCATGGCGCACACAGAGCATGTAAGACTTAGCGCAGGGCCTCTTTCTCATCCGCAAAAAATCCCCAAACAAACATTTATGTCCCGCCAGGTTCCCGGCACGGCAGAGAGTGCGCGCTCCTGCGTCCGGGCTTACTTCGCCGACCTCCACGAGACCCTGTGCCGGCAGGAGGAGATGGCGCTGAGCGTGGTGGACGCCCACGTCAGGGAGAGGCTGATCTGGCTGAGGCAGCAGCAGGAGGACATGACCATCCTGCTGTCTCAGGTGTCCACGGCCTGCCTGCACTGCGAGAAAACACTTCAGCAGGTAGGAGATGTGAGCAAACGCAAGCTTTCCTTCTAATTCTTGTACATCTTTTTTCTATTTCACGGTCAGAGCGACCAAAATACACTCCTTAGATCCTTAAAACTGATGGTCATGGGCTTTGCATTGACTTCTCACCTTTAAAAATGCTGAATCAAAAATAAGTGCACAGATCTGTGTGCGATATAAAGTACACAATTATTACCCTCAAAATAAGCTGCCATTTATTTTCTTTCCCGCCACAGGATGACTGCAGAGTCGTGCTGGCGAAGCAGGAGATCAACTGCTTGCTGGAGACGCTTCAGAAGCAGCAGCATCAGTTCACTGAGCTGGCGGATCACATTCAGCTGGACGCTGGCATCCCCGTCACCTTTACGAAGGTCTGCATCAGCCAAACCGTGCACAAGGTTTTCCCGTAGGCGGCGCACTGACGACCTTTCGTTGTGCTTTCAGGATAACCGGGTGCACATCGGTCCGAAGATGGAGATCCGGGTGGTGACTCTGGGGCTGGACGGCGCCGGGAAGACCACCATCCTCTTCAAGCTGAAGCAAGACGAGTTCATGCAGCCGATCCCAACCATCGGTACGAGTGGACATGAGACCCCAAGCCTTAATTGATTAACCTTAGAATATTTCAAATGACTTGATGCATCTGAAATTTATCAAATCTAATTTATTTTTCTCCAGGTTTTAATGTGGAGACCGTCGAGTACAAGAACTTGAAATTTACCATCTGGGATGTTGGTGGAAAACACAAGTTAAGACCTCTTTGGAAACACTATTATCTAAATACTCAAGGTAAAGTCACATGTTCTCTACATTCAAAATAGTGATTTACATTGCCTGTCCTATTATGTTTTGCCTACGGCGGATGTCCTTACATGCAGAGGAAAAAGCAATCCCACGCAAAAACCTGATGCTTTTAAAGGTTCTTAAATCAAAAATTTTATTTTTGGTCAAGGCAATTCAGTTTAGCAGCAATACACAGTGCACATGCAACAGCCAACACACAACACTCAGCAATAACACTGTCAGAGATAACACGCAGTGTTTAAAATGTACTTGTATAAGAAATCAGGGGTTCATTCCCACTTTGATTGATCTCACTTTAAAAATCTAATGTTCTTGTGGGGAGATCTTCTCTAAAATTGTTTGTCCTCACCTCCATGTGCGTCCAGCGGTGGTGTTTGTGATTGACAGCTGCCACAGGGACAGACTCATGGAGGCCCACAGCGAGCTGGCCAAACTACTGACGGAGAAGGAGCTGAGAGATGCCTTGTTACTCATCTTTGCAAACAAGCAGGTGCTGAAACCAAACCCTGCAACTACGCGCACATTAACAACCATTAAATGTGTTTCACTGTAACTGTGTGTGTTTTGCAGGACGTTCCCGGGGTGGTGTCGGTGGAGGAGATGACGGAGTTGCTGAGCCTACACAAGCTGTGCTGTGGGAGGAGCTGGCACATCCAGGGCTGCGACGCCCGCAGCGGGATGGGCCTCCACGAGGGCCTGGATTGGCTCTCCAGGCAGCTGGTGGCCGCCGGCGTCCTGGACGTGGCCTAAAACCTTCACGTTGCTATTTTTGTCCACGTCGACCCCCTCCCCTCCCCTCCTCTCCCTCCCCCCCCCCCAGGCTCCAAGCCCCCGCTCATCCATTTTTGACATGAACTCTGACTACGGCTTTAAGCCCAAACCTCCCATCTTTTCCCTTCTTTGTATCGCAAAGAAACAAAGATGTAAATACTCTTTTGAGCTTCACTGAACATGGACACAAAAAATGCAAAGTCTGTCCTGCTGGCAACACCCACCGACACCCCAAGTAAATAAACCCGCGGGCCCTGAAACCTGAGTTGAGTCGACTTTTCTCCCAAACTGCTTCGTTTTTCAAAGGCAGCTTTAGTCCATCTCGTTGCTTAGTTACGTATTTCTTCTAAATCCCTTTTTTTTGCGATAAGAGCTATTATCAGGCATCTCTAGATTGTTGAATTAGGTCCGTTTTTAAAAATGCTCCCCGTGCCCCGACGGAGTGTTTTGTGTCTGTACTTCATATCTCACATGTTACTCATCATAACCGCCACCATACGTGACAGTAATCTTACCGCAGAGTAGTAGGTAACAGTTTCCATCGATGTAACCTCTGTTGCCGACACATCCAGTAATCCAGAGATAAGAGTCAAACAGCCTTTTAGCTAAATCGAGTGTATGTGCTGGTGAGTGAGACGGGGCAGAAAAGTTGGCTATGAAGCCTTCCAGTGGCCCACTTCAGTGTTTTCCGGCAGATTTTTCCCCCCTTTTTTTGGGCAGTGTGCTCACTTTGCCTTGACATCTGTAAGCAATAGCTATTTTCATAAGGTCTTAATGTGTGCAAGGGTTTCTTTTGAGTGTGTGAACCTTATTTAATGCCATGAAATGGGACATCAGTAGTTTTCTTTTGTATATGTATTTTCCTAATGTAGTGTTTTCTGTTACAGGAGGAACTGTTTACTAAATTTATTTATGAGTTGGACTTTGTTTTGAGACCATCTTGAATTTTTGTTTTGTATGTACCGACCGCCTCCGTTTTTTTGCGGAGTGTCATGCACGCGGAGTTTGTCAGATGCACTTGTCTGCTGCCTCACTACCAGTTTTCATTTGGAAGCAAGTGAAATATCTGCTGTTTCTTAGTAGACTCTTAAGTATTAATCTCACAGAACACAATAAAATAATGTCTTGTGAAAATATTCCTATTTAAACATGTCACAAGTCCTGTTATCTGTCTGGAGTGCTTACAAGATGGTACACCTTTTAATCTGCAGCCTTCAGTAATGTAATGTGAAACTTAGTGAAACATTAAACCTACCACTGACACTTGTCTTGTTAACAAGGAAACATTATGAATTGAAGTTTTATTCATTGCTATGTAATGTTTACTACTTGTATCTATGTATAAAAATACAAATAAAAAAATGCCCATGTGAAAAAGCCTTTCCATTATAGTTTGTGAAAGCATTTGTTTTTGAAACGTAGAAGCACAATGCGCCTCAAAACCTTTGTTACCAGTGGACTTGATGATAGCTTTTGTAATATAATCAATGTGATGCTGTAAAAATAAACTTATTGACCTTATTTGTCTGGTTGGTAGCTTTTTTTTAAGGTACTAACGGAACTATTTTTGAGCAGCAGAAGTTGTCATTTTTTAACCCGCACGTGTTGGTTTCAGGTTTTTATTTTGTGTGTGACAGAAAAACATGAAAAAAGGGTGTGAAAGTGTCTAAAAGTACAAATCAGTGGTCATCTTTGCTAAAATATGTGATGACTGATCCCTAGCAACTGTTACTTGGGTGAGGAAATAACCCATTGCCTTGATGCACAGCCTTTGAAAATTTAAAGTTTTACGAAATTGTCTAAAATATGAATACAAAATCACCTACTTCAGCTGATGATAGTATTTTGCTTTGATAAGTAAGATAGAGAAACCCTACAGACACAGGTTCGCTGGATACGTTTTCTGTTATAATATTCTTTGACTATCTAAGCATAGTTATCATCCTGATTATTTTTTGTTTTTGTTGGAACTGCCAAAAAACAATTGTGCAGCGCTTGCCATGGCAGAAACCTATCAAAGTCAACCTTGCTGTGAAAGCCAGAGTGTGAGGTCATCGCCAAAAAGTGGCTCCTTTGATGTTAAAGCAACAGGGGGCCTCAAGAATCTTCAATGGTTGGCGGACCTCTGTCACTTGAGATATGCATCCTTGCTGCGAGTCTCACATTCAACAAAGGCTTTTTTCCACAAAGAAGGATTCGCAGGCTGGCAAGGTAATAACCAGTGTTTACTCGAGCTTGTCAGAGATAAATGATTGGCCTTAGGGAAAGAAATGTCGAACAGCTCGGCTACAAAGGCAAATGTCCATTCACTCCAATTGCCCATTCACTGTTGGCGTTCAGTGTAAAAATATCACAAATACCCCAATAGTAAAGATGTAGTCGTAAGAAATTCACCCAAGAGACTCCGAGAGAAAACAGCTCTTCAGACACACCCGCTCACATGTATGGGAAAACCTACTGCTGTGCGAGGGCATTAATCCAAGGATACCCTTACCATAATTATACCCTTAATAATAATTAGCACTGAAACCTCCACTGGGGGGACAGTTTACACGCCAGATGGTTCTATTCACAGCTAATTCTTTAATGACAATTTGATTTTAATGCTTTCGACAACCAGCTAATACCGTCCCACCACTCGAGCTCTCCTAGGTTCAGCTTCATTTGCACTCAAGACTCAAAAAGTAGCCTGTTGTACCATAGCAACGCAGGTAAAGACCAATTCAGGTGACTTTAATGTCCTGTTAAAAACTATTACTGTCTCTGCAGCCTTCGTCTTTGCGCTGGCATACTTGGAGAAGATGAAGAGAGAGATTGAAGCTGTGGCCCACTTCTTGAAGGGGCTCATCGCAGGGAGAAACAAGGTGCCAATTGAGAAGCTTGAACTGTTTGTCCAGAGGTTGGCTGCTATACTGGAGGAGAAGTTCCAGGGACATTGGTACCCTGAAAACCCCCTCAAGGGGAATGCATTCAGGTACTGTTAACATTGTTTCCAATCAATTTCGTCTGCATTTTCTACACAAGTGGACTAACACCAGTTTTTAAAAAGAGAGTTGTGTTAAACATGTAAACTGACCCTCATATTTATATGATTTGCAGATGCATTAGAGTAAATTTGGTTCACAACGGGGATCCAGAGATCCTTCAGGCCTGCAAGGAGAGCGGGGTCGAGTACTCCGACCTTGGGCTGCCCCTTGAGCTCACATTGTGGATCGACCCCGGGGCGGTCTGTGGCAGGTGAGTTACCATTTGTTGAAAGCCAAGAATTACGGACAAAAATATTTACCTCAGTCAAGGATGCTATTGTGTTAGCAGGTTATTTCGTGGGTGAATCATGGATCCAGAAACGCCATCCCTTTGTGGTATTGATGTGTGCCTCTCTCTGCGTATTAGGTTCGGAGAGCAAAGTTCGGACTTCCCGGTGGCCAGTTTTTGCAGCAATGATCATGAGGAGGACGACGATGATTCAGAAAGTTATTTGGAAGAAAGGACCTCAGACTACGACTCGGTTTCCTCTTCTGACGACGAGTGCACGTGCCACCTCATTGTCCCCAACAGCGAGAATAGTTACCAGGTATTGCACGACACACATTATATTGTTACATGCAGGTTGTGGTGAAAATTGTCGTTTGTAATAGTGTTATCAGTGTTAAATTACAGGTGTAATTTAAATTTTGTCAGCGCTCATTTTATTCATTCATTTATTTATTTATTATTATTTTTTTAAAGGTACTGAATCCATGTGCCCCAGCTTGGTTTCCCAGGGCGAAGCTCACGAGCCCCAACAGTGCCAACACACCTTCACACCTCGCAGCAGTGTCCCCAATCCCGCGCAGAGCTGTTTGGGTTCCACGCTATCCATACTGGAACAGAAACTTTGTATATATTGTTCAATAAAATGACAATAACTATGACAATGACTTATCAATGTTCCTTTAATGTAAATGTTTAAAGTTTCAAATGAGTGATGACTTTGACAAACTCTGTTTTAGGAGCTTTGTGTTCTTTTCGTTTGAGTTTCATACAACACTAATAATCGTGCAACAATGCAAGGCTGTCGATAATACTGCAAGATGGCAGCACCTGGTGTGGATGCCAACTTATAAATAAAACGGCGAACTGGAAAAATGCCATGGCTGGATTGTATTTATGAAGGTGCATTTTACTGACTGTATATTAGCAATGGAATTGACTGTCTGGGGACTTGAAATATATGACT
>CAESWR010000206.1:80780-91149 GCA_903171835.1 Mullus surmuletus | reverse complement strand
TGTGTGTGTGTGTGTGTGAGCCCTGACTGACAGCCAGCCCAATGCAGACAGAGTGTAGTATATTAAACACAAGCGCAGATTGTTTTGCTACAAAACTGTAACCTTGGCAGGGAATCAAAGTGCAGGCTGGTAGGTACAGTGTTAGCCCGGGACAAAGAGGGCATTGTTGCAGGGCGAGCTCTGCTCTCCCACTGTTGCTTTGCTTTTGGGCTTTCAGCCACTCTGTATGCAAGGAGGAACACCAACTGGTATCTAGTCACCTGGGAAAAAAGAGAGGATGTGAAAGCAACCACTTTTCTCTGTTGTGTCTGATTGATTTTGGTGTTAGAGAGACTTTGATCAGTCGTTTGGAGCAGCAGTCATTCTAGCAAGCAGAAGGTGATTTGTAACTGTCTTTATTATCGTGTGAGCTTTTCCATAGAAATGCCAACGGCTGGCAAATATGGCAAGCGGTTGTAAAAGGTTGTAAACAGACGTGCACTTTCCCCATCAGCAAAGATGAAGACATCCTGTGATGTTCACAGCTGATTTTGAGGGTTATATTACAGGTTATTTGATCAATTTGTATTGCTGAATTTGTGCCTGTTTAAAGACAGTCTGATGAAGGGTTGGAAAACTTAAAATCGGTTAAGTCACTTTTCAATAATGAAGATTTCTTTGGCACAAAAAGAGGCACAAGTAGGCTGGGAGAGCGCAGACCTCGGCCAAAGTCCGTGTAATATTTCCAGAGGAAAATATCAGATTCTGCCCTGAAATTTAATGGGTTATTCCATCAGTCTGGTAGTTTTTGTGCAATTGTGCTGTTAGCAGAAGGTCATTGGAAGAGAGCAGACCTCCATCAATGCCACTGTAAAACAAATACAGTTTTTGCAAAGGTTGCTGGAGATTCTCCAAACGTTCCGCAAACGTTGCACTAAATATCTGCATTGTTATTTTAAATGTCTTTAAGTGCTTCGATTCCTACAGCTTCTGAAATTGTAGAGACATCGCAACTCACCTTTTCAATGAATGAGTTACTAAGTGTTCCTTGCAGACCTACTGATCAGCAGTTTACTCTGGTTTTGAGTCGGTGGAAAGCTAATTATGTTGACTGTGTCTTTCTTTTCTTTTTTTTTTCTCCCTCGAAGTCAAGGTTGCCGAGACAACCTTGAAATTAGGAGTCTCCCTGAAACCCAAATAGTATTTTCATCAGGTCAAAACTATCTTACGTCGCTATCCAGCAGCCAGATGATATTCCACTGCAGATTTCCATGATTGCAAATGCTTGGACTTGTTCATATTCACAAGCGCGTTGCCAAGTAATGCAGCACCGTACCTGAACCGCTGAAAAAAAGAAGTCACAAGTGATCAATAGAAACTGTCAAAACAGATCCCCTTTTCACGTTTGTCTGAACTTGCTTCTCCAGTATTTGATGTTGTTGGTAATTCTTGTTAAGGTTGCTTGCTCACAGTTTGACACTTCTTCTTTGTTATTGATCAAGTCTGGTCTTCTGTGTTTGAAGTCGGCCTCTTAAGGGGAGTTGCTCCATGAAAGACAGCACCGAATCAAGTCCCAAAAGCAGTGTATGTGGTAGTCGCCACTTTTGTTAAACCCGACGGGGCATAACTGGGGAAGCAAAATGCTTCCATATGGCTGTGGGACACAGTGTGAGTTGCTTCTGCCAGTGCAGCCTTGCTCCCTCTGCTGTCTCTGGTAATCATTTTCCAGTTACTGCTGGCTGAAGATAATGACAGAACTGCACTTCCTGTTGTTTATATCACTTGTTAAATATTGCATATGTGGTATGGAACAACAGACCTTCATAACACAGGTGCAGTTAAATAGGTAGGGTGTTCGAAACTTGGCGGAACCCTTGATTATCACCTCATCAACATTAACCTGTTAAATGTCTTGGTAAGACTGGGACAGACCAAAACATTTAACTGTATCAAGCTTATAATTCCATGAATCAGAAAAGGCGCTTAATACTCAAATTAAAAAGTCAAACTGGAGGGGCATTTTAGCATATACCTCTAAGGTCTTTATGAAAAACTAATGAAAATATCAATATTTGTCCCAGAATTTGTACATGCTTCCTTGGTCCATGCTCCATTCCACAAGGTTTTTGATTTATCCATCTGAAAGCCTAATGGACCAATGAAAACGTAACCTCTTTGAAATTCAGCAGTCTTCAAATGACTTATAAAGTACTTCTCTGACTCTCAGGTAGTCTGTCCAATGGTGGAGTTGGTCTTTTGCGACCTTGAACAGTGGACATGTCTCTTTCCACCCATCAAGCCACTTCTCTTTTCTCAGCACTCTTAAGACGTCATTCTTCTAACCATGTGGAGAGTGTAACTCCTACTTAAATGGGACATCAGACTTAATTATCGCGACGAAGTGGCTGTAACCCGGATGCCGTGTCACTGCGTATTAATTGGCTGCACCTGTCTCTTGTCATCGGTCATAACCCAACACGCTCACAGAGAAAGGTTGCGCAGATCAAAAAAGCATTTGGCACTGTTTTTGTACAAAAAAACTACTTGAGATAATCCAGTTCTTGGCAGCAGGATTGTGTATGTTTTGGAACTGCCAGGTTTACACATCTCTGGCCCACTGTAGCATGTCTGCCCTGCCCCATATGGGGCACTTGTTCATTGGAAACAGGACTAGACAGCAATGCATGTGCAGGATAGGGGAGACTTTTAGAAATCGAAAACCCGAAAATAAATGGGGTTTACTGTGTCGTTTAGACCTAAAACGAGTACAATAAAAACCTGATATGCCAAGAAAAGATGTACTCGTTCTTCTAAACTGAAGTCTAAACTGTCCCGCTCCATGACTAAGTCAAAGTAGGCCAAAGGATCTGGTAAGCAATTGTGAGGCAGACATTGTTGTAAAAAAGGGAACCTTGGTCCACTGCGTGGGTAATGTGTTGGTCTAGATCACTGTGCAAAGTCATGCAAATTCCTGTGTTGAGGTTGGATTCCTCCACTCTAGCTCACAGTTCTCCTTGGCTTTCGACCAAGCCATGGAGTGCCCCCTGAGGGGAGTTCACCCAGCCATCTTGTTATTCTAGCACATTCATCCACATCACTTGCTCAGTCATTAGAGTGGTTTGAGTCCACCATAGCATGGGAGAAGCTATGCTGCCATCCTTGTGGTGTATTGCTCCAAGTAGACCAAGGTGTTGAATTTTACTTTTTAGTAAATATTTGACTCGTCCTTCTGTGCCTTAATTAGAATTTAAAACAATCTGCTATCATCCATTAATTTCACTTTTTAAAGCCACTCGATGGCTAGAAAACAGCAAAATCCAAATAAGGGAAGAATGCCTGCCTTGTACATTTTGGAGAACTATTGAATTTTTGATGAACCATACAGTCATCGCCGTACTATTTTAAGTTTGTCAAATTTCTGTGTCAGCCTCAGACTCCTGCCAGACACTGAAGTATTAAATGCAAGGTTCTGAATCACGAAAAAGCTTTTGGTCCACTGCCAATCACTTCATATGCTTTCTTTATGAAAAGTTAATCACCCACAGCTCTTAGGGTTTCACCTTTTTTTGGACTTTTCTAAAAGAGTGACAGTAGTTGTCAGTCCCCAGGTAAACCCAAGCCGCAGGGGCTGGTAAGGAGTCACAAAAAGTATTCAGGATTCATCTATCTTTGCCAATTTTAGTTTATTTATCTGGCTTTTAAGGAAAACATTTGAGTGGCTCTGCAATTTCTGCTTGGGCTTTTTTATACCTCCTCCTTTCCTGCTGACTCTAGTGGATGGATGGATGGTCTCCTCTCTGTGGTTGCTACAGAAAATAGGCAGATAGTGATTCATAAGCTGAAGTCTCCCTCCACAAATCCTCTTTTTTTGTCCTTCAGGTAAGGTTTTCCAACCCTTTGCAGCAAAGGAGGTTGTTTTCATGTGTATATGTTGTTAATGCAGAAATGCATGAACCAGCTCCCTGGAGCTTGTTAATGGCCCAAGGAAAAACTCAATAAATGTCCAAACTATTAACATTGTGCGACATGATAGGTAGCCATTGGCGTTCGCCTGAGGTCTGCAATAGAACTGCACAAAACCTACAAGACAAAATACTTGTTGGAGGTGAGGAACCCATGCAATTTTGGGAAAAATCTATTAATCACAATTTTAAAGGCCGTAGCAACAGGAACGGAGATGGGCAGGGTTATTCTTCACTATCCTGCCTGTTTGATTGACAAGAAATTTAAGACATCCATTATGAAAAAGCGTGTTAAAGAACAGCCCATGTAAAAAATGCATGACTTTGAATGTGTACAATTCTTAATGCGACATGAATATGTTCACTATATTGTATATCAGTGAAATGCGATTCTTCATTTTCAGTGAAAAAACCCCAACTCATTCGTGTATTGGAACAAAATAATGTGTTGCATCGGGATGTGAAGGTCTTTGGAGGAATTTGCCTAGCCCTAGGTGTGTCTTAACAGGTGTTGCCGGGGCTTTTCCTGCCCTCTCTGGCCTCCCTCTCTTTATTGGCACTGGGGCTGCAGAGCTGATTGTTTGGCAGTTGCCTTGGATACATCTCTTGTTTTCCGAACAGCAGCATGTACAGGCAGGCCAAAACATCACTCAGTCCAAAAGTGCACTCCAATGTCGAATATAGGTATAAAACTTCATCTGTCAGCCCCTGAGAGGAGGCAGGCGCGATAATGTAAAAGTGGAGCCACTTACTCTCTTAGTTGACTGAAATCAAGGAAGGAATGCAGTCAATACTACCAGTACCATGGACATTGGGGACACACGTAAATACTGCTGACTTGACTTGTTCTTAATATACATCAGTAAGATGACATTATGAATTATGTAGCATCCAGAGAATTATTTAATGGCATCCAGGATGAAACATTGAGTTTTTTCCAGAGCATCATGTATGGAATGTGTCAACAATGAGTGGATTGGTTATATCATTGGCTCTAATCTGGCCAAACACTAACCCACAGTGATTTTATTGATTCCATAACAATATCTCCTGTGCCATTATTATGTGCCATATTTAAATGTGCCTATTGTGCTTCATTAAGAAATATATTGACACGTCCATTTGCTACAGTTGTGTTGCAAAGTGTTAAGCTTGCAACTACCGCAGAAAGCTGCAGTCGGTGTTTGCAGAGCATCACAGTGAGTCAGGTTCACGTTGTTCTTGCCAGTAATCAAAATGTCAATATTCTGCCTTAAATCAAGGTGCACTAGCACTCTTTAGTCTCCATGCAACACATGTTATTCTTGGAATTGTGTGGCCGATTCCTCGTGAATCATCAGAAGCTGCAGGGAAGCAAACATGACATCGAGTCAGCCACAGCTGTTAATATTTGCCAGGCCACTTGTAGTTAGAATACCACTCAGTTTGAGGCCTTTGACATTGTAAATGAATTAAACAAAGGTGACATGAGTGTTGGAAAACAACATATATTTATGTGATAAAAGAAGACAAAAGGAAAGAAAAGGGTAAAAATGAATTTCAGTCCAATGAAGCCGATGTAAGAAACAAAGGCAGCCATTGTTTGGTCTGGAGATGCTTAGCATGTTTCTAGGCCAGGGGCCCAGACCGCGCAGCTTACCTGTGCTTTGTGGCTCTGTAAGAGAATGGGACAAAAACTGAGCTGTCAGGCAGTACAAAAATATTATCATTTCCTAACATAACATATCTGCTTTACAACTGGCAGTCTTCTCAATCATGTGAAAGGGAACAATAATCAGCATCACTGGCCCGGTTCAGACTTATAGCATTTAGGCTTGCATGAGCTGGGCTTTGGGCCACCTGCCAAATGGGACGCTACCTTGAGTCAAGGAAGCACGAATGTGCCTCAGCTTGCCTCTGTCATTCAGTTAAAGGTTTTATAAGGGTGGCTGGACACGGGCAGTGCCTGTAATCCTTAATGTAATGGCACTTGAGGAAAGGAAGTATAAAGCTTTTAATTACCTCTATGCTAACAGCCGGCATTGAATCTGTTGGAGGACATTTATTCATTTGTAGCACAGAAGGTGCCATAACATCACATGGCTTCTGTCCAAGTGTTATACTCTGTTTCACATGCAGTAACCAGCATGTGCTCTTCCTTATCTGAATCAGGATTCTAAGGGTTTGGGATGTCATATGCTGTACAGATTGTGAAGCTCCTGAAGGTCTCTATAAATCAAATAGATTTATGCACACAATTATGGATTTTTGGCATAATAGTACATGATTACACACTGACTTATGATACCAGTGATTTGCGAAAAGATTTAGACAGCAAAGTCATGGGACACACAAATCTCTGGACCTTATCTGTGACTTGTTTAACTTTTCCAGGACCTGGGTTTGGAATTGCTGGTCCTGTACCCAGACTTGTATATTTGGCCTTGTGACCTGCCTTTTAACTTAGTGCTGTGGTCTCAGACTCCGCCCACCTTGACTTTAGTCTTGTTGGACTAACTAGTCATCGATTATGGATTCGACTTGAGACTTTGCGGTTTCATCTTGGCAGCTGACTGGTAACTTGACAAGCGGGTTTGCAGCAAATACTTCTTACCAAGTTCATACGTCTGTCTTCATTTACGCCCCAATGAATCCCATATACACAAAATGTGAGAAAATGTAGAAGCATCAAACAAAAGCACACAGCGTGTGGCATGGTACATATTCCATTTTGTCTCACAAATTTTTTCCCCCACCAACTCTCCAGATGTGTAAGGCATAAATATTTTTGGAGTGGTTATATTCATTACCACTGCTCGGTGACAGCATTTTAAAATGACAGAAATTATAGCTTCTTTCAGCGTCATTTCCCTTTCTCAAATGATTTAATGAGTACTTCTGCGATGACAATTACTCGGCTCCAAACAAGAAACACATTCACACTTTTTCCCATATGTCTTCTCGCCCTTAATACCCCCATCCAGTGCTCTCCAGCGGCCCGGGGGGGGGAAACAATCATTTCATTAAGACTCCATCAAATTTACTGGAGTACCGCAAGCTTTTAATGTACATTCTTCAATGTGACATTCGCGAGAAGTGTTTTATATTTTCTTTTATATGCTCAAATTATTGGCCGTGAACAAAACATGCCGAGGCGTATGAAGCTTCACAACAATTAACAGTTTGTTTGTGAAGACCGGTAATATTCAGAGCGCCTGATTCCGGGAGTCTGAGATGAGTTGAATCGGTAAGGTTTTCACCGACTGAACCTGCCAGTTTTCTTGTCCGCAGGTGCAATTCTGTGTGAAAGCTACTTGATGAGCTTAAATTCCTAAACCTATTTTCTTCCTTCGCAGTGACGAGTTACGGAAAGAGGCACGGCAGTTGAAGAAGGAGCTGCAGGCCATAAAACAAAGGAAAGAAGAAAGCCTGAAACCTGCTGTGGAGGAGGAGAAGGAGCGTATGTGGGCAGCGTTTATTCCTTTGCAGTAACTGATTTATGTGAATAATGTACTGTACACGCATCTTACCACAACTAGGTGCGTTTTAACGACGGTCGAAAACCTATTTCCTTCACCACAGAACTTCTAAGAGGGTGGTCTGTGCTACATTCTCTGCTAATGGACACTAAGACAGGCAACCCTCTGATTTTGTCAATTAGTTGCAGACGTCTATTTTTTTCCCCCCTAAGGGTCTGCATTTTTGTGTTAACGCTTGCAGAAAATTGCGTGGGTAAAAATTGTTGAGCGGTGGCCACAGTTGCGCATCAAACCCTTTGTGTGCTTGTTAGCTCGCAACTTTGGCCAATGTAATTCTGTAAGAAATCTGGCCTCAAATCTCCTCTGGTGCTCACCACACGGAAGTCTGTCATAGCGCCGTCAATCTTTTGAGTCACTGCCGATGCTGAAATCCATTTTTGAAAATTCCCCCAAAAACCGCACCAGGGCAGGGGTTAGCTTGAGGTTGTGTATGTATTGTTGTGTAACAAACAAAACAGTTCATGGGGGGTTCTGCAGGGACCGGCCTAATTGTGGGATTACCACCAGCCGGCAATGGTTGAAGACCATGATGGGTTTTTGTTGCTCAAACATTGTTTTTGTGTCCACAAACACTGATGCTTTTTGTCTTCAAGTACTGACATTCAGCCCACTCTTGACCTGCCGCCGATCGGTTCAAGATTTTAGGGGAAAGAGCACAAGACACATTCAATACTTTGTACTTTGAAGATGGGTTGCTCTTGGTGATAGTTGCATAGAGTTGCTGTTTCTATAAACAGTCTAGACATAAAAAGGCCGCCTTTATATACTCAAGTGTTGAAGCTGTAACAGCTCAGCATTGTTAGCCAGAGTGGCAACTGGCCTAAGCTCCTCCATTATCTTACAAGGTATTAAAACTCTGCCAGGGACCTTTGTTTTGTGCTTCTTTGGCAGCTTAGCCGAAGGCAGGAGTCTCTTTTCAGATTCCTCATTACATTTCTGTGTTGGAAGCAAAAGTTAATTCCATTATATGGAATTCTTAGATGTCATGGGCCAATGGCCACTGCAGGGGAGACAGATGTCGGCTCAGATGCTGTAAATCTTGGAACCCGGCTCAGCCACAGAAGAACACTGTGGCGAGGATTCGTTTTATCTCTTCCCACTGGAGAAGCCGCACGTCAAGGCTCGGCCTGACACTGCTGTCCCTCAAAGCTTAAATCATCCTCCCGGTTCCCCTCTGACCTCTGTGTGGAAGTCCACCTCTGGCCTCATTTCACTCACATTGCTCTGGTCTGGTCAGCGGAGGTCGAGGCGCGGGATGCATTTAATGTAGGTTTGAGCCAAGTGATTTTGGTGTTAATGGCTCTTTTTCGTTGTCAGATACCCTGCTGGCTAAACATGAGATCTCAAATATACAGTCTAATGCAAGAAACCAATGCCTCATAGAATACCGTGTACCAGATTAGGTAACAACTCTGGTAAAACTGAACACGGAAAGCAGAAATATATATTTTATCCAGAATAAAGCATATGATATGATGATCGATCAATGATATTGCATTGCTTGATGCAGAGAAATAATATTACACATGATGCTGAATATAGTAATGTTGTTGGTCATCACCATTTCTTGGGCCCAAAAGCTAAATAAATAGATAGAATGGGCTATATGAATGCAGTTCCATATGGCAGTGATGAACGCCAGCTGGAAATCTGTGTTGTTGTTTTTTGGGGACATTTCATCTCGACAAACAGTAAGCAATTTAACACTAGTTTGGATTTCATATTGATTGTTTTGTGGATTAAGCGGTGGATTGCACAGGACTGAATTTAAATTAAATGACTTCGAGCTCCATCACATTCATCAGAAAACTAAACAAGTTCTTAATGAGATTTTAGGCACAAATGACACACAGGGGTCTTCATCAGCTCATCGTACCCCCCTCATACCAGTAGACATGATGCGACGGACAAACAAACAGCCCACTATATTACAGCAGAAGTGTATGAAGTCACTCGCCCTCCTCCACTTTCTCACTCCTAAAGTCACCATCAGCTAAAGCACAGCATCTTTTTTTTTTCCCCTTCACCTTTTGGGATTATTTTTTCAACCGTCATCACTTCAGTTTTCATCACATAAATTATAGCATGTTCCCGTAGTCTGGTTTTCTCTTTCTTGGCATAACCGCCGGGTGCCGGAGCCAAAAATAAGAGAGCCATTCTGAAAACCACTGTCCATTCAATACCCACCCAGAATGATGTGGCAACAGTCTTCATCCCGCTTAGATATTCTACAGGTTCTGCCTGTGAGCCCCGAGTGTTTCATTACACCTTGTCAGTCACGCCGTTGACGTTGAAGAAAAGTTGTTACGGAGATATATGAAACGCCAATTACGCGCGATAAAGAGAGTTATTTTGTCTCGGCAGCGTGTCATTTCTGAGCAGGTTCGCCCCTCAGAAAAAGTGTTCAAAATATTTTCTTATGTAAACAGTCTCTCTTGTTGCATAATTGCTAATAGTCGCCCCCGACAGCGGTAACCGACTGCACTCACTTTTGATGTGTTTTTGATTGACGACCCGCGGCAACGTTGCCTCACAGCTCGGCGCCGACTTCCAGTCGATTGTTTCGCCCGAGAGAGAAAGGTGGTGGCGGTGAGGGGAAGGGTCTCATCCCAGAGGAGAGAGGGGTCCGTCGTCCACAACAGGCCCTCGGTTGCTACAACATCGGCCGCTTGATTTGTTGCTGGTTTGGGCCCAGGTGACAGGAGAGGGCAGGAATGTAGTTAGAAAGGCCATCAAACTCAAAGATAGTGGTTAGTGACAACAGCTGGAGACGGTGATGTGTGTTCCCCCGCGCCGGACCCCCGGGGGCATCATCCGTCAGCATCCAGGGGTGTCACTGGCGGGAAGGCACAGCGAGAGAGGTGACTGGTGGAAGGATGGAAGGAGATCACTTGTGTGTCTTAAATCAAA
>CAESWR010000206.1:63574-80744 GCA_903171835.1 Mullus surmuletus | reverse complement strand
GGTCCTTTCCCCCTCGAGCAGCGGAGCAAACTTCCATGTTGTGGCACTCGCAGGTGTGGCACTTCCAAGGGCCGGTGCCGGGAAATTCCTTTTTTTCGCATTCGGGATATTCGCGAGCTAAAAATCCTCACAAAACGACTGTAATTACATGTTTTTTTGGACTGAAATGACCCAAATGGACCGAAGCCCTCCGTTGCCTGGTTACGTTTCTCCTGAGATGAACTTTTCCAAATTACATCCTTCTCTACTCAACAAGAAACACCGGTTCTGTCACAACCTATTATGTATACTATTAAACACACGTTTAAACACTTGATTTGAGGTTTTCTAAGCTTGCGTTGAAAATTTCGGTCCCCCCCCCCCTCCTTTTTTTTGTTTAAACAGTTTAAACGCACGTTACACGATTTCTGCTGCTAGGAGTCTCAATCCAAACAATAACAAATGGCGAGTCGTGAAGCAACGGCGGATCTGAAGTGACTCTCATTAGGTTTTATTCATTCTAAGTGGAGACAGGTTTATTCACTTTTATTTACAAGTCATAGCTCCGTAATAACGTCCTCCAACTTGGTTTCCATCAAAAGCTAGTGAGAAGTTATTGAAGTTACAAATTCACACAGAGCTCAGCGACAAACTATGCTGGGATTGACATTTGGTTGTGTTTTATTCAGCAAAATGTTTTCATTAAGTAACATATTTCTGAAAAACAAAAACTTTACACTCGCATCTCTGCAGTAAATAGGCAATATTTAATGAGCTAAAGATTTTTTGTTTTCCTTTCTGGGCAGATTTTAATGCAATATGCTACAAATGCTGACTTTACTGTTGCTGGTGGATCATTTTTTAAGCGGCCATAGTGAAAAGAGCCTTCCACTTCCTTTCCTTTGAACAAAAAAAAAAAGCCTCAGGTAGCACAAAGACCTCATTTATTTTGTTCTCAATGCATGAAACAGATTTTTTCTGCTGTTGCATATCACCTTTGGAATTTGCTGTTCATTCGTAGCTCTTCATCGCCATTTGTTTTTCATAGTCACGTCGTCTGACAGTGAACAGTGATAAAGGTCTTTGTAAACAAATCGCACGTTAGCGGAAACCATTGCAGCTTGCACGCAATGCCAACCGCCGGACCTCAATGTTTATTCTGTTACATCATTTATTTTGCCCGGCCGAATGTGTCAGAGCATCCAGTCAGAAAGTGGCACAGCCCGGCCAGCGAGTTGATGCCGTCTCAAGGGCTCTCGGCCTACGTGTGTGTGTGTGTGTGTGTGCGTGTGACATCATATTTTGTTGTGGAAAGAAAATGCTCCTCCAGCCAGCAGACTGTGCTCACTGTCTGCAACTCGCTGACTTCACAGCCTGCGTGTCTGAACCGGGAGATTTACAGAAGCACATTAACTGCTTGAGACACCAGTGTCAGCTCGCTGATTGTCCCCCTTTTCATTCATAATGAGAAACTATTTCACACACGCTGCCGAGGAGGACAGTTTGGTGGAAAATCATTCCCAGCGTTGGCCTGAATGCTGCGCTTTCACTCTCGCCGACTGTATTTAATAACACTCCGATCATACCTTGTTATTTGTAGTAAGTCTGCGGTTGTGTTCTTCGCTCCATTTTTCCAGACCTACCACTAAATATTCGTTTTAGGACTGCACAGAAAATGCCAGAAGATAGTGGAAAAAAAAATAAAACTAATTTTTCATAACCTTACTGTCTTGAAGCTTTCAATCCCATTTAACTGCTCAAATTTATGAATCGATCTTTGGTATTACATTCTTTTACCACAGTTGAAAAATCCTCAAAGCAGCTGGAACCAGATTCTTTGTTCGGTTTTTATCTAAAAAAAAAAAAAAAAGTAACTTGGGTATGTAACTTCTTGCACACAAATCAATGAGCTATGAATTTAATTTCATGTATTTGCCACAAATATGCAACAACAAAACACATTAGATTAGACAGATAGAACTTTATTGATCCTTTGGGACAGTGTCCTCAGGGAAGTTCAGGTTCTAGGAGCAACAGTTCAGTACAGAAAAACCAAAAACAGATGAAAGACATAGAAAAGCAGAGGGAATAAAACTAAGTAATCTAAAGTATACCCCAAAAAAATCTACAAGTATACAAACATTTGAATATTAAGTAATTCAGTGTGCAGGACAGTACTATATCGACCGTTATAATTGCACTGACCATTTTAATTGCACTTACTGAGGTTGTTACATGCAGAGGTAAACAGGAACAAAAAGATTGTCGATCAGATTAGCTCTGCCTCCTTTTAGTGCTTTTCACCGCCGCTTCTCTTCAAGTCCAGGAACGAATTCCTCCCGAGGATTAAACGAGGTCTCCTCTTGTCCCGGAGCAATCAGTTATATAAGTTTTGGATATAAGGTAGCGCCTGTAATGGAGGTCATCTTTGAGGAAGATGAAGTGAGAGGTTACCAGGTTGGGGCCTTCATCCACTACATCTTGGCCGAGGTTGACAGCAGTGTGGATTCACGCAGAGCATGTCAATCCGAGATGAGAGGAGCGCTGCCTCATCTCTTCACCTCTCTTATTATCATGTCCTTAGATCATGTACTGCAGCAACTGTCACAGATTGACAAGCCTTAATGCCTTTTATCTTTTCTCTCTGATCATGCTGTGGTCATTTTTTAGCTCCTCATCTGTCAAACCTGCCGGGGAACATGTGCGGTAGAAGTATTTCTTCATTCCAAATGTTGTCAACATGCGGCACCGGGGGAACAGGAGCGTAGTCAGAATCGTTTTAGTTACGGAGGGTTACGTTTCTATGAACTGAGGCAAGATTGCGAAACGGCGCATGTGTAAAAAAACCCATACATTTGAAATGTTTTCTATATTTATTTCTACTCATATATGTTTTATTTGAGGAGGAAATAAATATTGACTTCCATCTTCACAATGAAATCAGTGAATACATACTGAGTGTGTTTAAAATGAGAAAAAAACGAATAGAAAAAATAGCATTCTTCCTCGATGTTGTGCTGTTTGGCTTTTTTCAATGTATTTTTTTTCATTGAATCTATTTTTTTCATGGAGCGTATTGGGTTTCTTTGGCGAATTTCCAATGTGTATCATTGTGGCTTCTCGGCGGACCGCCCCATTTGTGCGGATTTGATAGTTCCCAGATTCGTTGACATGAATGCCACTATCGGTGTAGAAATCATCAAGCTGGCAGCGATTTTTGTGTCGCGGGAAATTTGCCTGAGGTTCTTTTCAAGCCAGTCAGTCAGCCGTGTGCAGAAAGCGCTTGGAACCGGATACCACAAGCCAAATAAAAACTTCTATTATCGTTATATCATGGAATTATAGGAATTGTCGTTTTTCTTATGTTTTACTTTTGTCCTTTTCTACAGCAGTAATCACCTGTGACGTTTCTCCTGTTTCCTCAGCTGATAAAAAGCCGACCAACGAGGCTGTGGCAGAATATTTGGAGGGGCGAAAGAAGTACGAAGAGCTCAGGAAACAAAAACTGAGGAAGGGCACGGGCAGAGAACAACAGGTAAACGTCCAAGTCACCAACAGTAACTTGTGTTGACTTTGCTGACCGGATCGTCGTTCCTTTTGCATTCGGCAGACGATGGCGCTTCTGGATCGCTTCAAGACGAAGCTGTCATCGGCTATAACTGAACCTCAGGAGGAGGAAGATATCGAAGAGCTGGCAGAGGACGATGACAAAGGATGGTTAGTGAGGCTTAAAGTTGTTTTGTAGCTGTAGTTCTTATTTAGAAGATGGTTGTTATTGATACGACAGCAAGGAACCCGTAACAGCTGTAAATAAAGATGAAATTTCAATGCAAGGTAGGAAAATACATATAAATTCAGAAATGTTAACCCAGTCAATCATTTCTGCCCTGTAATAATACCAATTGGTGCTTTATTTATACCATTGGAAAGCCTGATTAGTCACCTTTACAATAAGGTACAAATTGTAAGGATCGTGCATTTGCGAAATGAGCAACACAGCTAAACGTTTGGGTAACGCCCCCCAGAAATGTGCCAAAATCCCTAAAAGAAAGTTCGGAAACGTTATTTCAGTCAGTTATTTCTCCCCTTTAATAATACCAATCGGTGCTGTATTTTACACCGTTGGAAAGCCTGATTAGTCACCTTTACAACAAGGTGCAACTTTTAATGATTGTGCATTCATGGAATGAGCAACCAGCTCAATGTGTGGGTAACGGCCTCCAAAAAATGTGGCATTTGTGTATTAAATTTGAAAAAAACTAATTGAAAAAATAGTCGGAGCTTATATAAAAATAATGAGTTTTCTTACACAAAGAAGAATGCTTTTGTAGTTTCTTGTTTGTAGTTACACTATTTTCAATTCAAAATCAATGTAAAAGTAAAGATAGCAAAATGACTGTGATAGAGTTGTCGTGTAAAATGGACAAAGTAATATAGCTCCTGTTTCACGGAAGCAAATATCAGTTTCTCAGCAGCGCTAAGAAGAAGCATGTGAGAACACCAGAGTCCTGAGTGCTCCCGGAGAGTTTAAGAAGTAGTTTAGCAAACACACTGTTTTGTAGACATTGAGGTTCAAGCATGACAAGTTGGCACGAGGAGCGCTCTTTCATTAAGCCTGTGCCGGATTGACGTCGTGCTGCTCCTATGGATCTCCTGACGCTGGACGCCGCTTTCCAAGGAGCCGCAAAGTGAGACGTTCTTAATAACAGACAAGCGGAGAACTATCAGAAATGACAAACCCGACCTTTGTCAGATCCAAAGCGCGCCCCAAATGTGTGCGAAAGTTCAGGTTGCGCGCATGTGTGTGCGTCAAGTCGGGATTTCAACCCGCAGCCACCAGATTGGCCATCAGGAAATCAGCCCTGACGCTGTGTTTTCCTCTCATATTCTGTTTTTCACCAAAGATCTCAAAGTCTAACTACGCGTCGTACGGGTTTGAAATGAATACCATGTGTTTGAATTTGAGCAAAGTGTCTGTGCGCGAGAGATTTAGAATAACAAAATCTGTAGTTGCTATTAGTCTCGAGAAGCCCCCTTGAAGTGTAGTCTGTCACAGTGTGTGTGTGTGTGGGGTGGGGGGGGGTGGGGGGGGGCTAATGAATTTGAGAGAAGCCTTGGCTGGCGCTCGGAGCCTCTCCCCGGCTGTAGACACCTCGCCGAGCCGACCCCGCCAGGTATGGCGAGGAGGGGAGGGGAGGGACAGGGGGTAGGGCATAGCAGTCCTAGAAAAACACCAGTGGGAAGTCTGTGCCACTCTAGGAGCGCTGCGAACAGAATGTGGGTTACAACAGGTCAGACATTGGAAGTCAAGTCTGGGCCAGAGGTAAGCTATTCCATCTGTGTCTGTGTCTACAAATTCTGACTCTCCCTCTTAAGCCCCCCCACCTCCTCCTCCTCCTCCTCCGCTCGGTCTAACACACACAAGCTCCACATTCTCTATGCAAAGAGCTGCTCACCGTCTCTCCTGTACTGTAACTCCCGCCCCCTACTTGAGGTTAGAAAAAAAAAAAAGGGAGGGAGGGAGAAGAGAAAAAAAAAAAAAGCAAGAAAAATAAATTGAGGAAAGGCTTCTGTAGCCTCGCATCACGGCAGCACAGAGTGGTTTTGATAAGCCCCGAACGCCGGGTTTCCACATCACGTCTCGGAGCCGTAAGACTCCGAGGCCGGCCGGCCGGCGGGCTGTCATCACCGGGACTGCTAGACAAATTATCAGAGGCGGCCCGCTAACACAGCAGGAGTCCTCAGGGTCTGCCAGAGTCTAGCCATGACATTCTAGATGAGCTGTCACAACTCCTGCCGATTTCAAATGAGCACAGGAGAGACTGCGGAACACACACACACGGAGGCACACACACGGTACCCTTGGCCACGGAGAGGGGTCGACGCATTCCACGCGCTTTACAAAGCACGCCAGGCATCAAACGCGCAATATTTTTAAAAGAGAGAGGAGGGGGGAGTGGGGTGGGTGGGGGGGGGGGGGTTAAATGCCTCATTGAAGAGTTTGAAAGACAATATACTCGCTCAAATACATCTCGGTCCCGCCTCGCGCAAATGTTTTTCCTGTTGCACCCGAAGTAGCAGCAATCATCGACTTCAAAGGGATTAAAGGGCTTAAAGAATGTGACATAAAGCGCTACGAGTGAACCCGCTGTTACTTATGGACGTGACCTTCGCCCGCAGAGATTGGCATCAGTCGGAAAGCAAGCAACTCTTCAGCCACGACGGAGCCAGAAAACAACTTAAAGAACACCGCGGCGCTCGGAACGGGTGTTTTTGTTTTTTCAGCCATTAGTCTTATTGCATTTTTCATTCACCTCAGCGTTGCATGTCATTCCCGCAAAATCCGTCCCGTTTCCCCGTGTCATTACACCTGTCCGTCATTTAATCATATAAAATAATAAACGTCTCATCGTGCAAAAGCCAAAAAGGACCTCGAAATGTACTCAATGCCGTCTTTCGGAATCCCCGGTCATAATTTAGCTCTCTCCCAACAAACGAGATTTGGTGGAAACTGGTGCTCGTCCAATGGATGTATATATACTCCTATAGTTTCCCATTTGACCGGAGTTTGACAAATTCCAAACTATTCCTGTGGGATTTCATTTCATTCATATCTGGGCTGGAATTTGAGGTTATATTCTGGTGTTTCAGCCTGGTTCATTAGGATTGGATCTGTGGATTTGACAAACATACCTGCAAGACGTCAACATACAGGCATCACAACAAACACGCGAGCAACCAGAGGTGTCAAGTAACAAAGTACATATACTTTGTTACCATATTTAAGCAGAAATTGGGGGGTATCTATACTTTACTTAAGTAATTCTTTTTACTTCTAGTCCTTACATTGTCACGCAATGTATCTGTATTTTCTACTTCTTATATTACCAAAAAAAAAAAAAAAAGGTTTGTTACACCTATTTAATTTGGCTTGTCATCGTTCAAAGAAGCACACACACACACGCACACACACAAACGCACAAACAGAAAACCTTTCCAGATAAATCGCATCATCCGGATAGAGTGAATTTGATTGGATGCATGAGAAGTATAAACATATACCATCATCACTAGTGAACATATGGTTCTTTAATGTATTTGGATTGTACTAAAATTTGTTCATTTTCAATGGGCATTAATGTGGCTGAAACAGGTGCATCCCAAATTTCTCAACATTAACATTTTAATGTAACATTATCGTCATTATGGCCTTTAGAAAAGTGTTTTTTTGGGGAGGTGGGTTCGTGTACTATAGGCCCCTGTGGCACGGCCTAAGCTTTTGTCTTTAATTCAATTTTTTCCTCACATACATTACTTTAACCAATACACTTTTATTGAATAAAAAGCTTGAGTTGCTACTTCAACTTCTACAGAAGTCCTTTTAAACCCTGGTATCTATACTTCTACCTGAGTACTGAATGTGAAGCTTTGACACCTCTGCTAGCAGCCGATGTTAGCATTTAACACAGGCAAAGCCCCCAACAGATGGGGACCCTTGCAGTGGATCAGTGGATTGGTTCCCGCTGCTCTTTTGTTTAGATCTGCCGATAGTGTTTCGCGCCACAACTGAAGAAAATCCGTCAGTGAGAGAAAATGTGTTTTTTCCGCCACTCTCTCAAAACTGATATCTCGCATGTCCTGGTTCTCTAATCTGACTTCGGGGGAAGAGAAACTGACGGGGGAAATGAAAGACACATGGGCATCTGTTCTCTTCCAAGTTGTTTCACAATATCGGTCCGACGGCGCATCGTTGTCTTTTACATGGAGACAAACTGATCAGATGTGAATTTAGTGGGTGACTTAAAAGTTTCTTTGATAGTTTGAGTATCTCTGGCTGCAATTTTATGACTGATCTGAATGAGATAAAATCATCTGCTGTAAGATTCTGTTTTGTTATATATTGGGGTTTTTTTTGGTCTCATTTTGATTTCTAGACACAAAATCGCTATGTGGCCTCTCCAATCTTCAGCCGCGGTGCCCTCATTTTTTACTTCAGTGACTGCTGGAGGCAACAACAGCCAACAGGGGGTTCTGTATATTGGACCACTCCATCAAAGTTGTTTTTCACGCCTAAATCAAGCTGTCTTCATTAGAAAAGCAGCTTTATAGTGAATGTTGTCGGGGCTTTTTTTAATGCTGGCTTGTCTAAAAAGTCAAATCCCACATTTTAAAACATAAATGGAGCGTATAAGTTTTGATAATGAAAAAGAACCAGCAATTAAAAATAAAGAAATCGTAAAAATGTCCATGTTCTTTTCTGTGTTTGATAATAACGTGATCAGAACGTTCAAAGCGGGGGGAGGCTCTACTTTAAAATTCTGCAGAGCAATGATTTAGGAGATCCTCTGCTGCCGTGCTTTGAACTCCCTCCACCTCTCTCCCTCTGATTTAGGATGGGCCATGTTCTGCAGTTTGATGAGCAAACCAGAAAAGTGAAGGATGCCAACATGCAAGACGAGGACACGTTCGAGATCTACGACCCACGAAACCCCGTCAATAAACGGAGACGAGAGGAGAGCAAGAAGATCATGAAGGAGAAGAAGGCCAAGAGGTGAGGTCGCAGAGTTCGGGGGTCAGAGATCAGGACCTGCCCAAGCCACGGGACCAGAGAGCTGCTCATACAGCATCCTGGCTGTCACTTTTCCACCACTTCAAACCTGCTTTGTTGAACAATCTCCTGGCTCACACATCTGGATTGAAGCTGCATTTCAACCCTCTCATCTGTGATGGAAAGGCTTCCTCACTTGGAACAGCTGTGACCAGACATCTCTTCGTTTCTCTTCAGGATTTAGACTGTGGTTAGAATAATGATTTGTTTATGTGTGTTGTTGTTGTTTTTTTTGTTGTTGTTTTTTGTATGTCAGCCCTTTTCTGTTAATGGTGTCTGGAGCTTTAAACATGAATAAATTGCATTTGCTAACAACAGCTGTTATTGCTCACTTTAATTATCAATCTTAAATAGTGATATAGTGGTTGTTTACAATGGAGTTTGTAATGGCGAACTACTTCTTGGACAAAAGCATAAATTTGAAAAGAACTGTTCTTTTTCAGACTCTGCACATAAAATTACCACCTAAAAGCTACCCCTTCCAACTCGAGTTTCAGTCTTATCAACAGAACGCATCAGAAGTGGAGAAGTGTTTGCCATAACTCAGTAATAAAATGTTAACGGCCTCGCCTAAGTCTTCCTTCTTGAGGTACAGTCTTAAACCGGGTTGACGATTACGCATCTGCATGTTTTGGTTAGCTTAAGGTTCCATTTTTGAGGTTTTCGGCTTTGTCATTTTGGTCTGCAGCAAACATCATCTGCATATTAGGAGCATTTGAACATCATTACGCTATTAGCATGAGTCATAGAAAATAAATGTCACTCAGCTAATCCACGGATTTCCTCGCAAAATTAAATGTACCCCTCAGTCTGCTGGTTGAATTGGAATTCTTAAAGAAAGCGGTAACATTTCTTGGAATACATTGTGGGATTTTTCTTTTTTTTTTATAACATTCCATTTACTCAAGCTAAAGATACAGCTTTACGACATTTTATGCTGGTGTTGCCCGTCTCTCGCG
The DNA here is from genome assembly GCA_903171835.1 of Mullus surmuletus. Classification (NCBI taxonomy): domain Eukaryota; kingdom Metazoa; phylum Chordata; class Actinopteri; order Syngnathiformes; family Mullidae; genus Mullus; species Mullus surmuletus. The sequence goes on along the minus strand of CAESWR010000206.1, from coordinate 71,198 downwards.
CCCTCGGGCCCTCGCCTCTATCTCCAGCCATCAAATTAATGTTAAACGCTGTCGCAAAAGGGACCCTGAGAGAGGTAAATATATTTGCAGCACTTTCAGCGAGTTATCTCCTGATCTTTCGTGTCCTTTCAATCCTGTTATTTGCCCCTAAATGTCGCACATTTGATGGTGAGAGGCGGCAGTGTGAGACGGAGCTTTCTCATCACAATACGGCGGCACTGATGCGCCGTATCTTAACAGCTGGAACCAATGAGGAGAATAAAATGGTATTACACTAATTATACATAATAGGAGGTTAATGACAAGCCTTGTGCGTTCTCTCATCTGCGACCCAACTGAGCACATCGTGGGGAACAGTTTCGCCGTAATAAAAGAACAGTTTGAGTGGGAACATGCTATTTTCTTGCTGAGTTAGATCATGAAAAGTCTTTCTCACAATCGGAAACATTCGATCTGTTACGCGGGACGATTTTATGTGTATAGGAACAACCCTTTTGCCTTGATAAGCTCAAATAAGTGATTCAGTAAGTGCTGACAAGCTTCTGACACATCTCTGTGGAATTGCTGCCCATTCCTCTCATGCAAAAGCTCATGGAGGTTTGATGGCTTCCATGCTGCAACTGCTTTCTTTCTTCAAATCCCATTAAAGATTTTCGATGGGATTTAGATCTGGAGGCGGAGAAGGCCACTCCAGGACATTCCAGGGCTGATTCCTTAACCAATTTTTGGTGGAGTAGGGATCACTGTCGTGCTGGAAAGTCCAATTATCACAAAGTTTGTGCAGTAAATGAAGTCCTGCTACTCGAAGTGGCCTGGTATGACTGACCAGCGCCGATTTTGACCTAGAATTTTGCGAGGTGATCCAAGTTCCTTCTGGCAGCAGTTGACCCTCTTTGCGCTTCATGGTCAAGGGTCTCCTGGGAGGAGCAAACATCCTTATATTTCTCCCAATGGTCTTCAAGGTCTCGGCAAATCTACTTGCACACGCTGTCACATTTGGTGCAATTATTTGTACAAAACGTCTTTCCCCATGGTCGCAACACACCTTGAATGCATCGTTGATTGGTGTTGCCATAAACACATCACAGCTGAAGCTCATTAAGAGTAGTTATTGATTTCCCAGTGAGTTAATCTTGTTTTAACCCCACTTAAGGTGCAGTAAGTCTTGGGCTGAGTAACTATGACAGCAGCAACATCATCTGATACTGTGAAATATGACATTGGAAAATTTTTATTTAGCCGTCTTATCAAAAAAAAGAAACAATCATTGTAAATGGATTGTGTAGTTACCACAACTCAAAGAATGCTTTGTAAATGCGTTTAAAACCTTGTAGGTAGCAGCTCACTGCTTTTTGATCAAATAACTTGGTTGAAAAGAGAAGGAATAGTGACTTTATTGTTGTTTCAGGGACTAAGCTGCTGAGTGTGACCAAGTGAATACCCTCCTTCAAAACTAAAACCTTCCACAGTCAGCTGAAAGCTCCTCAGTGGGATTTTAAGTAAAAACCAGTTTGGGCAAAGTGTGTCATGGTACCAACTATCTGTAATCTTATTAATTATTTGTTCTACTCGGAGGAAACGTGAATATATCTCAGAAAGCTGAACTGTTCCTTAAATGCCGAGGCAAAAACCAGAGATGGCTTCGCCGCTGCCACTCTGCACTTTTTGTAGCCGTACCGGCCACACTGTCGCGCTCGGGTCGCCACTGGAGCAGTCAGAGCTTGTAAAAAAGGAACTGTTTAAACCAAAGACTTTACCTCACTTTGGTGGTTTTGGAGTAAATGATCTGCCACCACCATGTGTGTGACCAGGAGCTGCGCTTGGCCAGCGCACCATTTTTTTTACTGCACTTCTGGGATTATGCTTAAATTTTCATATGGAACAGGAAGGAGAGTTAATGTTACATTATGAGGCTGGAGCTGCCGCAAATCTAAAACAGGTGATACAGCGATTTAACTGCCTCTATGTGCTTCTGGGTCCAGGACAGGTTAAAAAGCACCACAGATGCACCGTGAAGAGAAACTCTGGAATGAAACTTGCCAAATATTTCTTTTCATCAAGCCTCTGACTACTCAGATGAATGTGCTTTTTATAAGGACGTTGCCCGCCACCTGAATATGTAATTTATATTTAAAGGGGAGACCAGAATGAAGAACAAGATGGTGTAATTCCGCTCCAGAACCACCAGGAGAGTACTATTCCCCCCGGTGTCACCGTGCCCAGCTCAGAGCAGGAAATACCACTCTTTGCTGCTGGTCATGTGACTGCCAGGGATGAGATGGAATGGTAATAGCATTATCATGCTATTCTACAACCACTATCTCCCTCTGCCCTTGTGGCTACCGGCTAAATATAGCCACTGTATCCTTTCCATCTCCTACAAATTAACCCAGTACTTTCCCGGATTCTTTCCTGTTTGTATTTTCTCTCTGTGATAAATGATCACCTATGATTCATGCCTGCATTTGCATTAACTTGCGCACTTACCCGAACCTTTGTTGCTGTAAGTCATGCTAGATAGATGTGTTAGCAGCTGAGATGACACGCTGTGGAGTGGTCCACGTGCCTGACCCCTGAGCTGCACCCAGTGAGCCCCCCCCAACCCTCGAGCCTCCATGGATAATTCCACGGGGTGTGATGGACAGTGTGTGCGGAAGAAGAGAGCCCGGTAAGTTAGCAAGCGTTCATAGCCGGGATATTGATGAGTTCACAAGATCAAAGAGAAGATGGTTTGGACAGACACGGCAGTTTTTCATGGTTAATGGTTGGTCATTCCCAGACGTCCAAGGACGGAGCAGGGAGTTCATTTGTCTCTGTTGCAGGTGTCCTCAATGCCTACCAGCTTTTCGTCTCCACCAGTGGAAGGACTCAACGTGAACCGAACCAGGGCCACCTTTTCCTTTAATATGCTTTCCTTGGATTAATGTCTTTATGTCTGCGATCGCATTTCACAGCTTCTCTCCGAGGTTTTTTTTTTTCAACATATGCCGAGACTTTCTCTTCCTCCATTTCTTTTATTACACCACAGCAAAACGAGCACATTCTCTTACCATCACATGTTGAGAAGTGATACACGGCGTTATTGGTCCAAAGCGCCCTTTTGTTGCTCGTGCAATCGCGGCTCGTGGCTCAGAGACTGCACATTCCAATGCGGAGGTGCATGTTAGCAGGCGGACAGAAGCCAGCCAGAGGAGAGAGAGCCGGGCAGCGCTATGTGATGCCGAGAACCGCCCGGGTGTTGGGACATTAACAATAACATATTCTTTCCTGTACATCTTGCCAAACATGAGGTCCAAGCAAGGCCTGCCCGTGAAATTTCCAATACCACAGCAATTGGACAAGTCCGATCAGGAATGAATACTATTTCTCAGAAACTGAACACACAGAAGGAAACTAGTGTAAACAATAAATTAAGCCCAGGACTACAACTTAGACCAAGGCTAAACTCAGGAAAAAAAAGCAAACCTCAGAAATACTTGACCTCAAAGGATATCGAGCATTGAGTTACATGGAAGGTGGTTGTTATCTAACCTCCTATTGGACTTAATAAAATATTTCCATTTAAGGTCTGGGTGATTTTCATCCATTTTGTGAGAGGTTACAAGAGAAAGAGAAGCATATTAGGCAGGTATTATGCCAATATTCATCATCAAAGGTGTTTGTCGGAGACTCAAAACTCTTGGAAAAGCCCTCTGTCCTCCATGTCAGCCCAATTAGTGACCCCATTTCTGAAGGAACGCTTGCAGATTCTGCTTTCTAGTGAAAAGTTTGACTGGAGAGACGACCTGAACCTCAGGCAATGTAAAAGAGCCTTGAACCTGTTCAGGCAAGGGGGGCCTGCTTTCTACCAGGGCACAGGTCAGTCTTCTGTTGAGTGGGGAAGTATGATGGATGAATGAGTGTACGTAAATATAAATCCATTAATGACCCTGAAATACATGATAAAAGCATGTTTCCAATAATCAGCAACAGCTGACGAACCCCCAATGCTTTCAGGCCAATTGTTTAATCACCTCATTAAACACTGTAAACGCAATAAACCCCACAATAGCCCCCCCTGAGGTATGTAACCCTGAATCTCCAGGCAACGCAGATAAGATTGATGACAACAAAAAAACAAGTCACTAGCTGTCCATCATTGGAGACCTGAATACAGGTTTGTAGGCTAAGACCTTGAATGGTTCCAGTCTTAAAGATGTGTTTTTTATCTTCTTTTCTCTGTACCTAAACCTTGTGACCCCAGCGCAGTCCCGAGCATGACCTCGTTTTTTTGTCATGAAGATGATATTTTTATCGGTTTGTCTGTCGTTGCTACTTCCACTTTCACAAAACTCAGTGGAATGATGCCGAACGGGTCCCTAAATTTCAGAGCGTTAACCTTTGCAGAAAATAAAATTATTTTGAGTGGATCTGCAATCACAGAGAACGCCCGGCTGTCGGCTAGATCATGCTTAAACTACCTGACCGATTTCCATGAAACCTGATGGAGGGGAAGCAAGCGTGAAGGAATAACCCATTAAATTTTGGGGCAGATTCAGATATTTTCCTCAGGAAATAAACGGACCTTGGCGGAGGTTTGTGCTCTCTGAGTGCACTTCTAGTCCTAATATCTTAAACACAAGGACAGCTCTATCAATTCACCCGCTCCTGAAATAGGATTTTGACAAAGCTCCATTCTCTTTAAAGCGCATCTGATTAATGAATCTCATGTCAGTTGATAACGTTGCTCGCAAGCAGATCATTTTGTTTTTACAACACTATTTTATTGTAATGAGAGTGGAGATGGCAATAAGGACAACTGAAACACACTATAAAACAGATGATTTATTCCTCCATAAAAAAAATTGTTAGCTCGGAACATAATTACAATTACAAGCTACTGCAAGAATAGATAGTTCCCATTACTGTGGGACGTCAAGGTTGCTGTCAAACCCTAAATGTTCCTCTATTCCTGGACGTCCTCCTTATCTGTTTATTATGCAAAGACTAACCTTTTTCCTTGCAGGGAGTGAAGGACATGTAGACGAAACCAAGACAGTAACAGAATCACAATGTAACTGAACAGAGTAATAACCATGAGCCTTCCAGCTTTCTGTACCGTTACCATTATCGTTTGTCCTCATTATCTTGCTGTCATTTATTAGTTGCGGGCAGTTGGAGCAGAAGACGCTAAATCACTACATAATTCATTCTTGATGGATTTAATAATGTTCTTAAGAGAAGACGTCCTTAAGCGTGCTGTATGTAGAGTACTGTACACTGTTCAAGATCACCATCTACCCAAATGATGATACACACAATTTTGTACAGCCTCATCCAACCAAACTAAAGCTCTTGGCTTTACTCCATTGGCCTAAGTGATTGGCTATTGATTCTTTATACATTTAATCCACTTACCTGCTGTCTTTCCTGCTGACAGAGGACAGTATAGGAGGCGAGAGGTATCCTTAAAGGTGACCCACCTACCAGCTTAACTACAAGCATAGGCAAAATCTGAGGTGAGGATTTAGCATACCTCTAGAGAAAGCTCTTATGGAATTGATACCTCAAGCTCCTTCTCGTGATTTTTTATTGACCTATGAATTGCAGAGATTTTGATAACTGTTTATCCATCAACCACAACTCAAGGCTTGCAGTGCTGCCAATCATCATCTCTTCAAAGCACCTCTGCATATCAACCATTGGCCATATCTGTAGGCATTCTTTTTCCTTAATTCTATGATCAACACTCGAGTAAGAATGGCATGCAACAAAGCAGTCCCCAAACCATTCACAATGGGGTTAGTGATCATTGTGAATGGTTTGGGGACTGCTTTGTTGCATGCCATTCCAATGCCAATGGGGTTACTGGTAGGTGCAGGAATGTTCAGAGGAAGCTATATAATCATATAGCTGGTGATCTGAGCAAACAAAGTTTGATAGTAGTGTGACAGATATCGAAGTACAGAGCAAAATCCAGAAGTTGCTATTGTAGCTATTTGATTATCACACCATTCCCATTCCATTTTTAATATCCCAGACTTACTGAATGAGAAAGGAACACTTCGATTTCCATTTTCCAATAAACCAAAGTATGAAAGCTGCTAAAACAATGAACCTCAAGTTGCTCTATCCCCACTGCCAGAACCCAAAATTGCTCTATCCCCACTGCCGGCTTTTAATATGAATTAATTTTGCTGTGTTGCCATCTGGAATCAGCATGCACATGGATCTTCCATAAGGAAATGCTGACCTATCCAAATGGATAATTCAGAATGTCTGTGTGGACATCCATATTCACGCTGGCGTATTCGGTTCACAGCTGATAAGGAAAGTGCAGAACTCTCAATACTGGAGGAAGACGGCTCCGAAAGCGGCCTCGCTCTCCTGCTTAAGGATTTCCCTTCAAATCTTTGAAGGTGTGAGGGGAAAAAAACCAAATACTCCTGGTCAATGTGTGATAGGGTGGTGGTGGGCTTGCCCTTTGGGGCTTTTGATCTCATGCGCAGCAGTTCAGTACGTGCCTCAGCTGTGGGAAAGAGCAGCATCGCTTAACAGGACAGAGCCCAAACAGACTCCAGTAGATAGCAGGTGCTGTTGCCGTGACCTTCCCATCCCAGGGCAGCATTCCTGCCTGTCAGACCCCCCGGGACCGTGCATGCACTGTCTCCAGCCACACCATCTGGAGCTGTTCGCCCCTGCTGCACCGCCTTCGAGCGGGAGAGTGTCCGAAGCGCTTCAAGCACTCATCGATGACACCGTACTACCACAGCAGCTTTGATTAAAGCAGATAAACCCTCACTGAGCTATGCAGTCGGTCACTACGCTAATCCTCTCACCTAAGACAGAGAATACACATCTCAGAGTATTGCTGAGGCACATTGCTAAAGATCACCCCAAACGCAAATTAGCTGTGCACCAAGTGAAAGTGTGGCTGTGATATTAGGTCCGTTTTTACAAGCTAGAATGTTTTTTTTGACTGTTCGGGGCGTGTTGCTCAGGGATACCAGACGGATGATAAAGCATAGCAATGGCTTCTTTCATTGTCTGTAGTTTCTGTAGTAAATCTGGTACCCATCCTCTTTACACCTCTTATCATAAGCAGGCTGTGAGCTCCGATGTACTGGGAAATCACCTTGTCACTTATTCAGTCAAATAGACGTGGTACATGTCAGGGATACTTATATTATCCCCCTGACTAATAAAGTCAACATGCCAGGAGAACAGAGTCAAACAGTGCTCCTCTGTCGTCTTCACTTTGCAGAGCCGATCGTGCCTCACTGTACTGTGATGAAACCAACGAAATACTTGGCAATACATAGATAAATACCAATAAGGCTGCGTGACAACACATGTTATCTTGAAATCAATCTTGGTTTCATTGCCTCATCATCTGGAGGGTTCGCGACCACGTGTTGGTGCACAGTTTTTTCCGGCTTATGTTTCTCCAAAAACAAAACGAAACAAAAAAAAAAACAACAACACCTTATACGTGGACTCGACAATGAGCTATCAGCAACATGTGCGCGCACACGGTCGCGGGCCAAAAGGTTTCACGTGAAGCGCGTTTACAGGCACCTCAGAACTGTCAGGTCATCTGTAGATGTTCGAAATCCCCTCGGCCTGAACTCCATCACCTTTTTTT
>CAESWR010000206.1:48962-59369 GCA_903171835.1 Mullus surmuletus | reverse complement strand
AAAAAAAAAAAAAAAAAAAAGTATCTGTGTGTACGACACAAAATATTTCAATCCTGTTTCTCAAGTTGTGTCTCTTTCTGAGCACAAACCAGCCGGGTAGCCAAAAGGACTTATCTTTACTGTTTTGGATTCAGATTTTTTATTTCAACCTCCATTCAAATTTTGTTCATGTAAAAAAAAGACATTCATTATTAAAATAGTATAGCAGGAGTTACATTCTATTTTCCTATCATGCAGCATATAGAGCATTCAAAAAGTAGAGGATGCTGGAAATACCTTCAAAAAAAACCTGCAGGTTTTCAAGATGCCTTGTGATTCAAACAAAAGCGGTACTGCATATGAGGCACAGGCTGGGGCTAACCTGTCACATGAGGACTCGTGCAACTCCTTCAGGCCTCAACAGAATAAAACTGCAACTATACTTGGACGCGGAGGCAAAGACTGAGAAAGATCCTGGCCTCGTTCACTTAACTGGGCTGACTGCCATCCCTGCGATGCACACTAATACACACACACACACAAACTGCTTGCTGGATGCCGGACAGGCAGTGCTCTAAATGCCTTATCACGATCAGAGTGTCTTCCCTTATTAGGCTTTGGCCCCTGCCTCTGCAGAGCCAAATGAAACGAGACATTGCCTCACTGCTGTCCGTAAAGGAACAATTAGCCTACAGCTAATCCCATTAGCCAGCCTGTAAACGCTGCTCACGTTTTCCATTCAGGCTAATCGAAAGGCCCTTCTCTATGCATCTGAATAGCCATCCATCATGTGTAAGTGTATATGGAGGGTTGAGCTGTTTCGCTTTGACCAGCATCCAACCTCACTGGAAAGATTAATGTAGCTGGCAAAGTGTAGAGGAGTGTGTCATCCAAGCGTGTTTAGGTCATAGCAGAACAGTGAAGATGAAGATAGAGACAGTTTATAACCTTTTTCAATCAGGGCTTTGTGTGAACGCCATGCACGTACAGTACAATAGGTATTCACATAAACCATCTGCCATTGCGTTTGAGTGTGGGGAGGTGTCGGGGGTGGGAGTGGGTGCAGTTTTTTAAATCTGCATCTGCCTGGCGACCACACATTTTCTTCACGAGCGCGGCGAAAACTGCAAGCAGACAACTCGTCACACAGACGGGGTCCAGCCAGCGCTATTAAAACATGATGGCAGACTCAGATGTGTGCGTGCGTTTCGTCATCTTACCGTCGCCGTTGGAGATGGGGGTGGCGTCGCACTTGCTCTCGCACTGCTGCATGGTGGTGGGCCGGAGGGATTCTGCGCACTCATTAGATGGCTGGCCGGTGTAGGACAGGCACTGCACCGTCCTCATCTGCTGGCCCAGGCCGCACTGCGCCGAGCACTGACGGAAAAACAGCAATGCGGGGACTTATTGTTGGATATTAGGGGAGGCATGTTTAGCACAAAGGAGACGCTTCTTCGGCTTAATGAGGTAAATGCGGACCATCTTTCCTCGGTGACCCTGGCATAAAACCGCGCGCGCCCAGACACACACTCAGCCAGTCTGAGTAATCCCTGCACACACAATGCCCGACTTGATCCAATCAACCCATCATCGGGGCACGGAGGCAGCGGGGAGACGCAGCCAGCCAGAGTCACCTTCCCTTTGGTATGATTCAACTGGCTGCCTGTCAGTGACTGTTTCCCAACTCCAGAATATCCAGGTCAGCTGTTGCTCCCAAGGTTTTTCTTTGCACAAAATGTTTTGTGCATGTGTGAGGAGAGAAAGAGAAACAGACAGAAAATTGCCTCTTGTTTACTCTGAGGAATTCCACTCCCAATTCCTCTCAGACTCGAGGGCGGAGCTACAACCAGAATGCACGCGTGAAGGAACACTGGGGTGAAAGCGCTTTGAGACGAGGCTAAAAGATCGTCCGGGGCCAACATGTGTCTTGTGGATGGATGCTCTTACAGCCTGGCTCGTACTGTTATATACAAGCATAAATAAGCTAATACAGCTGCAACTCCAGAAGCAAAGCCACAAATACTTCAAGCAGGATATACTGACCACAGGTGCAATGCTGAGTCAGAAGTTTAGATCAGGACTCTGTGCCACTGCATGGCCTGCCATAACATTGCAAATACTAAATCTATATTGTCTCATTAATTAAAATTGTTTCATTGTGACTCATGAACTACTCAGTTATATTTTTTAGGCAACAAGTTGGTTAAATTAAATAAATGAGACCATTGTAATTCTAAAGTAGAGGGGCACTCTGAAACATGTAGCTCTGCCAAGATCCAAACTGGCCCCAAATCAAATAGATTATTTCACCCAAGTTCCACCAACTTTGATGAAAATTAGCATAGTATTTTTCACACAATTGTGCCAACTTGCAGATATATTGCAGACCTCTAAGTGCAATGCAAAAAAAGAACACGATTTTTCACTATGTTAAAAGATCTGACCTCAAATTCTTTAATGATCCGTGAAAAATTCTTTTGCTAAGGGTTCTGCTAATTTTTTGTGTAATCCTGCCGAAAAGCAGACAAAAGCGAAATGTAAAATGCTCACTGGAGGTAATTATATCCACTGTTTCTATATTTTGAAACCAATTTTACAGTTTTCAACCAGCCAAAACCAACCAAAGCCAGATTGACCCAATGTCGTCCAACCGAAGTGCAAATGGTTTGGAGAAGGTACAAACATCCCTTAATTTAGCTGTAACAAAGTCATCCAAAGGTTCCTTCCATACACATGTAGAGCCCATTGAATCATCTCTGTGGAAGGAGCTCAAAAGAGCCAACATGGCAGCCGATTTCACTGGATGACATTGACCAGGCTGCAGCGGTTGGACTCACTCTTGACCTTTTGAGGGAGCCTCGGGCGGTTCAAAGGGTCACATTGGCCAAAACGTGACGCCAACTTACATGGATAAATCTAAATAAGCAGAGATCTTAAAAAAGAAAAATTCGGCTGGTTTTCTTTGACTTTATCCCCATTATAACTTTTGTATTGCGTACATTCTTTTTATCTTATTCATTGTCGGGGTAATTCTTGAGGGTCAGTCTTGAACAGAGATATTTGATCATTAACACATTACACACTTCAAAACCAAAAATTCTATGTAATGGACGATTGTTTGTTTATGTGATGTAAGTGTTACTTGACAATAAAATACACACCTGCATCAATGTGTGAATCATAATTCTAAAAAAAAAAGAGCCTTGTTCTATGGGTGGCCATTAAACTCCTTCAAAGCAAAAGAAACAAAGGAAGACTACAAAACCATGTTGAGTAGGTGCCAACACATCATCCATATCTCTGCAACAATCTGTGCTTGTTCTGGAAGCATTGACAAACAGCACACCTGTAAGCCATCATAACATGCGAGCACTGGTGAGCAACGTGAACTTAGCCATCAACAAATGGCCACGCCCATTGATGAGGGAACTATCAGGCTTTCTGTCACCTCCAATGATCCTCACTGGCTGCTTCAGATCAGTGATCCAGCATGTCATCCCTTCCCAATTAGAGAGCCTTTATTAGGGCCGCCCATGACAGATGGTGTACGTCAATGGTGCGACTTAAGTGGGATTTGAACTGGTGACCTTTTGGCCTGGGAGACTGGGCGATCGGTAGCTGGCAACAATCTCTCCTTTCTGGTGCTTCTTGAGTGTACCGGCGCAGAGAAGGCGAAGCTTGTAATTACGGAAAAGAAGGGGCGGGGACAGCAGGGAGAGGGTCGCCCACACACCTCTGCAGTGCATGAGAAAGCGCTGTGTAAGTGCAGACTCCAGCTGTTGCTCGACGGGGCTTTAACCCCGGCGCGGCCACTTCGAGGTTATCAGTCTGGTCTGTTTTGTTTACGACTGCTAACTGGCACTGATTGGAATTGTAAAAGGTGCATTAACGTTGAAGGCACATGTGGCTCTGATGAGGAGACCCCTGCGACCCAGGCTGCTTGACTCACGACCTCCGACCCTGGGGAAAACGGAGCCCTTACACCATGACATCACATCCAGCAGAGCGGCATCATGTCCCACGCAGCCGTCTTCTAAACATCGGAGCACCCTGTTTAAAATTCCCCTTTTACACGAAATTATTAACAACCCCGGCAAAATAACAAGCCATACTTTTTTTTGCAGATAGAACTTTGTCTGACGCACGATTTTTTGGCGCACTCTGGCCAACATGAGTCAGCTGCGCTGTAAAGTGTTCAACAGCTTTGCTGAGCACACTAAGTCATGTCAGGGTGAGCCCAAGAATGCTACTCTTCGGTCTTCGTTTAAATTGCGTTCCTGGAAGTGATAGAGAGGTCTGGACTGAGGAGGAGATAAACTTCAAACAGGAGGATATTACTGCCACTGATCACACACTCCAGGCCTGTTGGAGTTCTTGGACTCGCACAAACACAGACGTCACAAGGCTGCTTGGGACTCCTCATATGTCATCCAGGTGTAAATTATATTAACCATTGTCCAACACATGGAATATGTCAGTGCATGTTTTGTCTGTTAAACATTCAAGGTATTCTTTTAAAGGATTAGCCGGCACACTGCTCTTTGAAACTGTGCCTGAGCTAAAGTTTTTTTTCTTCTTCTGTTTGGTGTGCGGGCCGTCCTACCTGTCCCCATTCACCAGGGATCCATCGCGGAGGAGGGCAGCGTCCCAGACTGCAGCGGATTCGGACCGGCGGCTTGTTGTGGCTCGGGCAGTGGGCGGGCGGGAAGGTTTTAGTCAGGTCGCTGCTCTTACACAAGGCAATGCGGTGTTTGAAGCCGGGGCCACACTTGGGTGTGCACTAAAGAGAGAAGACGGTATGAGAAGCTTCTAGAAGCACGATGATCTCATCAGCACTGTTTGAGAGCTGTGTCTTACCTCCGACCAATCCAGAGTGACCCACTTTGGCGGGCAGGACTGGTTGTTGCACGACTCTTGCTCGATCGGACGATGAGTCAGACAGTGTGTGTCTTCCAGGGTCTCCTCCTCAGCAGGGCCAATCTTCCTGATGCACAAGACCGTCCTGGTCCTTATCCCGCCGTCGCACGTTTTACCGCACTCAGACCAGTCGCCAATGAACCATCTGCAGGAGAAGAACACGAGGCAAAAATATTACCAACAATGCAAACATCAAGCTTTTTTGAGATCATCGGCATGTCATTCATTGGCGCATTGCCAGTGGGATTAATGTCAAAGTTATGACCGCTGCTGGAGCTTCCTGCCCCTCCTGACCACACCCTCCTACGGCTCCTCCTGCTCACACACCCCCTCTGCATGTCATCCACCTGCAGGTTTTCCAACATCAACTCCATCTACACCCATCGGCACTCCCTCTGCATTGCCTGTCAGCCCTGCTTGCCATTAGGGAAAATGAGCAAACGAGCCACAGGTGTGTGACAGCGAATTTCTGTCACACACCTGTGGCTCGTTTGCTCATTTACTGAGTGAGTACTTATATCAGTCAGTTCTCTCTTGTTGTTTGCCAGATTGCAGTCTGTGCTCCTGCTTGCCTCAAAGCCTGCCTTTATTTTGAGTTTGGCCTTGTGGTATTTTTTTGACCAGTTCCTGTGACCTCTTGAATGGATGGTACTTTTTAGAGAAATCTGTGTTTTTGTATTACTTGTGACTTAATCGTGTGATTCGGTGTCTTGCTACTCTCTGATTTGACACCGTAGACATTTGTTCATAGCAATAAAGATGTTCTATAATAAACCTTAGCAGTAGCCATGTAATATACAATTCAAATATTGGGTATGTATAGTGCATACAAACTCCTGTTGTTTGTTAGCTAGCTCGGCTCTGTGTAAAATCAGTAGCACAAACTACCTGTTGTACCATCATTAGCTTGTCTAAAGAACCATTGGTTTGTATAGTGAATACACCCAGTCGGGACATAGAACTGCATGGCTAGAGTTATTTCTTCAGTGTCACGTCTGGTTGAAGATATTATACTTTAGTACCATGTCTTGTGCATTTCTGTAACACAATAAGCAAGTGTGAAGGTTTCAGGCATTTACACTTTCGTCCATTTTTTCAGACCCCAAAATCTATTCATTCTAGAGAGTCAACACCAAAGAACTCTTTTCAGGGGACAGATGGGTCAAGAATTAGTTGAGCTCTGTAGCCGAAAACATCTGGCAAGAACTCCTCTTAAGATGACTGAGCAACATATGTTAATCCAATCTGTACACAATGGTTGATTTACAGCCTAAATGTAATGTTGTTTTTAGATGTGCAACTGCATAATGTGTTTTGGCTAGCTATGCCGTGTGTAAGTCTGACATCTATAAATAAAGATTAATATGATTATCTTTCCTGGCTCTGCCCTCAAAGCAAAGCGACACAGAACCCTCCAATCTAATTCAAAGTGTCAAACTATTTCTATAATTGCATCATAACCTCATCTAATCTGCAGTTACGGAAATGTGGTAATACCATTAGGCGACACCTGAAGGGGAAAAAAAAACATTTGAACAATTCATTATGATATAAGTGGTGCAGATAAATTCTTTGAGAAAGAGCAGACAAGCAACAATGTTTTGGTTTTTGAGCTCCTCAAAATTGGACCCATGCTCACTTACATACTGTCTATCTACAGGCTTCGGAGCGTATCATAAAACTGCCCAGACAACAGCCCTCCAAACACATCCAGCCTCTGAGATATTACATCATCTGAAGGAATGTATACAGAATTAACGACGTGTTCAAACATCTGTGTTAGCTTTCATTACTGGAGCCCATAAAACCCCGGCTATTCTAAAACAATCGTGTTTACATGGTCTCCTTTAGTCTGCCTTTCCCGAGGCGGCAGAAGGTGTGTTTGGCCTCTTAACTGACACAAAAATGGTGTGCGCACTGTAACTCAAAACACACACACACTCGGCAATATAGCCTTCAAACCCTGATCAAAATAAATGAGATAGCGCACGTCCACTGAATTCCCAAGGCTATTCTCATATGAAAACAAAAAGATTGCGTTAAGATTTACAATGTCTGCTTTGTTGGCTGAAACCCAATTGAGAGACACCAATGGTCTCATTAGAAAGCGTAATTAAACGTTTAATTCTCGGTTCAGACACAACTGAAGAGCGTCTGGGGATGTGTTCAGCCACGGCGGGGAGTTTACGAACATTTGGCCGCCAAACACAAGTTCGTATTCCACCTGTATACGTGTATATTACCCCTCGAGGTTCGGTAAAGAAGCCAAAACAATCAAACACAGGTGGTCATTTTCAAGGCTCTTATTTCTGGCACGAGGCAACCACTGAAAATAGTTAACATATGAAGTTATAAATCACCATTTTATTTTATTATTTTCCCCCAAACACGTTTTACAACTAGGGCTCATTGAAACCAAATTAATATCGCGAGTCAGTGTCATTTTTATGGAAGGTTTTTATTCTGAAACCATTAACTAAAAGCTGCTCGAGTCCAGATTTTTCTATTAAGAACGGATCAGATGTCTCCCTGTAATATGAAAAGGTGTCGCTCATAGTGACGAACCCACCGAGAATTATCGCCTGGCTCTGGGGGTCCCTCCGGCTCTGCAGAGCACCCTTCAGCTAATTGTTTTGGTTTTATGGCCTGTGTTTTCTTTCCAGGCCCGGCAGACAGCTGTTTTTGGAAAACCTTTACTGAGAAAGAGCCACATATTTTCCCCAGGAACTGCTGGAGACCAAAACAGAGCTCGAATGTGAGTGGATTATGAGTGTCTCCGAAAGAGTGGATGTGATGAATCTGCTGGATATGTAAAATCAAGAATCTGCTTGTCAACGAATTTCTCATTTTAATATCAGTGGTAATAATACATTAACGTGTTTCTTATGGATTGCATCTTTACGCCTACAGTAATTAGTTTTCATATGAAATGTTCAATTATTGTCCCTTAGGCATTTTTAAATCCTTTATATGGACACTTTGGGAAACAACAAACTCTGTTTACCTTGACGACAGTCTGCCTTAATATGTCACCAAGAACATACTTTTCAGACTTTAAATTCAGAACTAAACTGTTTTTTTCCTATTTTTCTGTGTTATGAAATGTAATGATGTCATTTTATCTAGGTTTTGATGTAAAAGCAATTATCCGGACAATCATTCAATAATTATTCCTTCATTGTTTTGGGCAGCAATGCTCACTAGGCTGAATCGGAGGGTCACAGGTAGTGTGTGAGCGTCTGGGTGAATGAGGTCATGTACATGGTGCAGTAGACGATGTAGAAAAAGCGTTATATAACTACAGCTCATTTACCACTCAGGTCTTGTATGAAAGCCAAAGTCAAACTTTTTCAACTTGAGATTCCTAACACAACTTCTTTGACTGTAGAGCAGATAAATCAAGGAGGCGGAAAACATCACCTTGATCTACACGTCACTGCTATTTTTTCTGCTCAATGGAGAAATAAATCTGCCCGCGATGAAAATAATGAGTAACCAGTGTGACGCACTCTGGGGGACAGGGCTCAGTGTTGCAGTCTCGCTGGTTCTCTGGAGGTTTGCCGTCTGGGTCACAGTAACTGTTCTGGACCACTGAGTTGTCGTCCAGCCTCTTACACACCACCTCCTGCTTCTGGGAGCCTGCGGGGGGAAAAAAGATTGATCAATATGGCGTCACAGAGCTCCGCTGATCTCGCACATTAATCCCCCGCCGCCGCCGCCGCCGCCCGCGCCCGCCCGCCACCCCGCCTCCCCCTCCCCCTCCAGAAATATGGAAGCCGGCCGTGTGTTTGAGCGGAGATGGTATCACTTTCAGGCTGTAGTAAATCCAGACATGTAAATTCCTGATTCTTTGCAGGATATCTTGGCAAATCACTTTTACAGAGTGGAGCTCTTTACTTTGGCTTCTGACGGGGAGAGAGCGAGGGCTACCGTATCGGTGTCACACCTCCTACTGTGTGTGTGCGTGCATGTGTTTTCGGTGTGTGCGCATGTTTATACCAGCTCAGAAAGGGTCTGTTTGGGCCCTCGCGGGACGTATCCCACAGCAGACTTGTCTGGCAGAAGTAATGAGATATGGATGTGTGTGCGCATGCATGAAGTATAGAAAATCTACCCATCTGTGCTCGCGGTGAAATACAGTTTAGAGGAATAGCGCGAAGCATGGGGTAAAAGAGTTTCAGTTGTAAGGCTGTCAAAAGGTGTTTTTCATAGATTTTATTACTGTAGTGATATATTAAACAACACTTCATGATTAGCTGAGCTGGCCATATCGAATGGGTGCATGATTAAGTAACATTTGTCTGATTTAAGGGCTCAGCGTGGTCCGAGACACAAATTAGATCATTTGGATCAACAATGTGAAGGCATGTTTACGACGCTGGAAGGCCATGTGTGCTTCCCCGTTCTAAGACGGAGCAGCGAACTCCTGCTCTGGACTTGGAATTGCTTCCTCAGAAAAACCCACATGCTTATTCAGTCATGCTTTTACAAAATATTACAAACCCGTCCAGGCCACGCTTGACAACTGGGAAGAAACACTATTTATTGTTACATGAAACCCATTGCTTTTGGGCTAAAAGGTTTGGTTTAGTCATTCTTGAGGCCATGGTCAACATTTCACTGTGGTTTCAGATTTTGAATGTTTGACTTTGGAGGACAAGCGCCCTGGAAGAGTGGCTGTATCTCCGTGCAGCACTGGTAAACCAGAAGCTATGCGGAGCAGCTCATTCACAGAAATTACACCATATTCATTACTCCGGCTAAAATATGGAAAATATACATATTGAATTTATTAGGGGCTGAATCTCCAACTATAAAGTAATGATTTTGGAAACCCATCGCAAATTATGATACTGGGTTTCCGCACACTGCTCTTCAGCATTTATGGAATTATTGGTTGGGGGAAGATTTACTGAATGACACACACACAAAAGATATGAGGCATTAAATATTTGAGAAGGTTAGAAATATTCAAAAAGAATTTTCGACATCCACAGCGTGTTGTGGTGTTCAATGCAAAACGCTTGTAACGCTCTTTTTCCGAGAGCGACCGGCAGCCGAAGGTTGATGCAGGGGAAGAAAACGGCATTCTATTCATTGAGAGAAATAAAATAATAACTCAAATCAGAATCAATTTAAAAGTCGTGCTATTCAAATAAAAAGTAGAGCAAGTGTGAAAAGGAGTGTGTCTATATTTGGCTCCTGACAGACACCTGGCAGAAGTAAGGAGAGAAGTTGTGATTTAATAAAGACCTTTGTGTCAAAAGTTAAACTTGAGTCAAAGAACACACTGAAGCCGTTTGAAAACCATTTGGTGCTGGACAGGCTCCAGCCACGATTTTGCGACTATAAAAAGTCCAGACTAATAGTGCTGCTCAGATTAAAGGGGACCTATTATGCTCATTTCCAGCTATATATTTTTATTCCGGGACTCCGGTTGAGTCCACTTGGCGCGTACCTGCAGCAGATGACCGTTTAAAGGCGCGTGTGATGGGCCGCTGACAGCTCCAC